>BEHA01011593.1:187016-246507 GCA_002897215.1 Eschscholzia californica subsp. californica | reverse complement strand
CCCCACATCGTCCTTCAAAGGACACGATTTCTGGAGAACAAACACACCCTCTCTCCTAAAAAATAATATCTCTTCATACCAGAAGGATCGCCCCAAAAAACAGTGTTCTCATAACTCGCCCTCCAAAAGGATCAATCGATATTCATTCTTTTACTGCAAAGAGCACCTTGACTGTCTTGAGCGTCGGAGCGGTTTTCGAACCCATTGCATGTTTTCCCCCCTTTGGGAACAGACGAACAGGAACAAGGAATCAGGAGCTGGAGCAAGGAATTAGGAGCTGGAGTAAGGAGTCAGGAGCTGAAGCAGGAAACAAGGAGCAGATAAGCAGAACAGATGAGCGGAACAAAGCAGAGATGCGGAGCAGAGGAGCGGAGCAGAGGAGCGGAGCAGAGTAGAGAAGCATAGCTGAACAGAGGAATCTCCCCTCTCTAAACGGAATATACCATCATAACGGAGGCTGTCATGCATCAACTCCCTTTTTCATGCTGATTTAACCGGGAGTCAATTTTCGACATCAGCAAAATCTAATTTCTCTCGGTGTATTAGAGCGAAGCGGCTGTAAGATAATTATAGAGAATGGCTCAATAAAAGTCGTTAAGGGTTCTTTGGTGGTGATGAGAGATACTCGTTACGGTAACCAATAACAAACACAACAACGATTCTTTAGAGAGAGCAAGTGAGAGAGAAATTTTATTCATTGTTTTTTAGCGGTGTTTAATTTCTCGGTCGTCGAAGATTTAGTATAGAAGGATAATTTCTATACGATATCATCTTGGGACGAACTTACGGGTTGTGCGAGTCGTCTTCATCTATTCTTCAATAAAGAGTTCTTGTTTGCCCGAGGACGTAGGCTTTAAGCCGAACCTCGTTAATTCTGTTTGCATATTTAGTTTTGGTATAGCTTTTCGATTAATTTTCATAATCAGATCAATTTCTAGGATAAGTTCGATAGCTTTCGCGACTTTTAGTACTAACAGATATTCAAATAGTTGTTAGAATCAGAGATTTGAGATCTATTTCTTACCTTTGAGCATGAAGTTGATGTAATAATTTAGATTTTCTTACTCTCACATTCCCGTCGGGACAAAACCCGGGTTGACCTGGGCCGTTTTCCGTACGGGCCAGGCCTGTACGGAACGGGCCCAACCCGGGCTGGCCCGACCTTTTGAGCACCTCTACTCTGATGTTGTAACTTTATTTCTCTTTATGTAAACTTTGTTATATAAATAATACGATATTTACCGCTCAAAAAAAAAAAAAAAAATTATGATACCTAAAATCTAATGTGCCGTATCATCATCATCATCATCATCGTATCGAAAATCGAGATTCAGGTTGACTAAGTCAATTTTACGTTATCACCACTATTGGGGGCTTTTTTGTAAATCATCCCTAGCTAGATCCCTTGTTGAAAGAGGCGGGAGTAAGTTGAGACCGTGGGATGGATGTCTTTAGGTGTGTGTGTAATTCAATCCCAGCCGTTGATAGATGAGCAACCAAATCCTATTACACACGAGAAAGAAGGTAGAAACGCCTCTCTATCTCTGAGTCTCTCTCCCTGACGAACTCCTCTCCTCCTCCGGAACTCCGGCCGTCCAAAGTAAAGCAGTAGCTGGTACTCTCTCTCTCTCTCTCTCTCTCTCTCTCTCTCTCTCTCTCTCTCTCTCTCTCTCTCTCTCTCTCTCTTGTCTCTTGTCTCTTGTCTGTCTCTTACTTTTAAACCCTAAAAATTGAAACTTTCATCCAAATTTTTGCTTAATCTCATTCCATTGAAACAAGGGTATAGCTTGTTTAGTGAAAATTTTCCATGATTTCTTGTTTTATATACACTTTTTATAGATTCTCCTATAATTTTGTATCTCACAACCATTATCCTCCATGATTTCTTCTTTTGTATGAATAAAAATTCAAACTTTCATCCAAATCTTTGCTTAATCTGTTCAGTTTAACCATGGGTATAGTCTGTTTGGAAAAATTTCCCCATGATTTCTGTTTTTATTTAATAAAATTAAGGATTTAGGGTTCTTGACATGGGATATCATATTTATATGGAACAGGAGGGTAGGTGGGTAATAATATTAAGATGAAAGTTGATGCTGCTGCTGCTTTTAGTGGTATTACGGATGGTGATTGGTTGATATGTGACATACTAACCAGACTCCCCGTGAAATCCCTTTTCCGCTTTAAGAGTGCTTGTAAGAAATGGTGTTGCGTAATCGAAAAAGATCAAAACTTCATCGATTCACACCTTACCCTTTCGAAAACACACCCTCCTTGTCGTATATTTATCGTCATTCCTGCCCCAATGACAGAGGAGGAGATAAAAAGGGAACGAGAATTAGATGAAGCCTTCAGTCTAGGCCCAAATTGGCCTTTTAAGGAGTTCCACATTACAGCTGACCTGTTTGAAGACAATGGCTCTGCAAAGGTGGTATTTGACACTGTAAGGGAGATTGACTCGTCCTCTTACGAGGAGATATCGAGTCCTGTAAATGGTTTAGTTTGTCTCATCGACTCAATAACCACATATGCTGTTCGCATATGCAATATTAGTACGGGCGAATTATCACCACGGTTTAACTCACCAGTGTTGTCGGAAAAAGATCACCGTGGCATACAATGTCATTATGTTCAATCATCTAGTTTCGCATTTGGTTTTGATCCAGACACTAAAGAACACAAATTAGTTTGTGTGTGGAAGATACTGCTACCTAATTTTGGTGGTGATTATTTTATTTGTGAGGTTTTGACCATAGGGCGCCAAGGTGGTAATAGATGGACAAGGATCAATGAGGTCCCACCTCAATGGCTAACGAACAACTCTGTTTATGTGAATGGCGTTATTTATTGGAGCACTTTCAGCCTCGAGCAAGGCATGTGGGATACTAGTTATGGTCCTTTTTGGTTAGTGGCATTTGATGTAAGAAGGGAGAAGTTCAGAAGAGTCACAATTCCAAACTTCATCCTTGACCAACCGCGAGGTTATTCTGAGTACTATGATAATGCTGATTGGAGTGAGGCTATCATTGGGCATGTTAGCTTATTACAAGTGGATGGGCGTTTAGCAGTGATATTTAGGATGAATGATTCTCTGTTCAAGATGTATATTTATGAAGACGACGAAATTAATAGAATGCCTACTGGTAGTAATAGTTATCCATGTAGTGAGGAAGGAAGATGGAGTGAAGTGTGTAGCATCACATTGCCTTTCAATTTGGGTAAGGACCAACGTGTTAAGTTTTATAATTTTGTAGGGTCAGATGATAAGGTGATCTTAAAATCCTTCGAGGGACCGGAATGTCGTGTAAAAGTGGGGGGAAAGAAATGTGTATCTTTCCATTGTTACAATTGGAAGAAGGGTATCTGGACGGAGCTTGAAGTAAGTGGAATCCCCTCAGTTCCACATATCTGCACAGACTCTTCTTTTACTACTTTCTCGGAGAGCCTTTTACCTCTTAACAACCACAATTTTGCTGACGGCACGTAGCACAAACATCAACTTCACTCTATCTTGAAAATCAAGTTGTCTTTCTTGTAATTTATATAAATATGTGTGTGTGTGTGTGTGTGTTTGCGCATGTGGATTCCTTTGAGATAGACATTTATTATTTTACCTGGTTAAGTTTTTATTAGGAAAAGTCTGAGTAGTAGAAGCTCTCTCTCTCTCACACACACACAGTTTCTATGGCTTGTAAGGAGTTTGGAATTTTATATCAAGGAGAACGATCAATCTTACTTCTTTCTTTTTGTTGTTAAAACTCTGACTTATTACTTGAACACAATGCAAACAAACAAAAATTAAGCGATTCAAATCAACAAATATTCAGACTTAATGGCAATGCTTTATAATCCATAAGATGGGTCACTCAACCCGAAAAATACCAACCGAACTTGCAAAATATCATATTTGGGGTTTCATATCTTATCTTGCTTATATATCGTGATCTTATTCTTTTGTTGAACTGTTCTTCCATAATATTCATTGTACTGTGTAAGAATGAATATTTTCAACAACACTAAGGTCATAAAATCAAATTCTAGGTTGGATCTTATTTCCTATTTTAACATTGTTAACGATGATAATCTATCTAACTCTCCGTAGGTCCTCCGTCCTCATGATCCTCTATGATAGTCATAGCTATGACCTGAAATATTTATATTTAACAAATGACAGATACTATCGTCTTTGACTTGGTCTAATTCTTCTCTACTTGGGGCGCACCACTGTCCATCGCACACCACCACCTTAGAAATTCCCTTTCTAACTATCGACAAAATCACAAAACTCTTGATTCTTATGCGGAGTTGGAACAATGGGTGATTAGGGAGTCTCCTTATATCGGTCTAATAGTATTTATTGTTGAACTTCAAAGGGTGATCAGGGAATCTCCTTATAATGAGTCAGACTGAAGTGAGACGCTGGATAACACTTCAGTACTTGAGCCTGATGCGTTCATGGAGGCATTGCTAGACCCAGAACAAAAGAGTTCATGGAGGCATTGCAAGCTGGGGATGATGTTAGGTCAATTTGGTGTTGGATTTTACTCTGCTTATCTTGTCGCACGAGAAGTCATCGTGACGATGAGACACAATGAACATGAACAATATACATTGGAATCTCAAGCTGGAGGTCCTTTTTCTAATAAGTTCATTCGAGTTTTCGTAACTAACATCTATATTTCTCCGACTAATAATTTCTTCACATTTTATAATAGTTGAGGTATTCTTTTTATTTATTAGTACTGAAAAAGAAGATACTAGAGGGTAGATGAGGAGATGGAGTTCTTGATGGAATTAGTGTTGCAGAGAAGAAGGAAGTAGTGCTCCCCCATCCATATTTACTGTGGGCACACAATTCAGCCAAGGACATGGCTGAGCGCCTGAGCCCTTGGAAATCACTACTTTGCTAATTTTCTTCATTAACCATCAATCTTATACTAGTATTTAGTATTTACTGAGTGGGGAGATCACAAAAGCACATCTCTTTTTCTCTCATAACAAAATGATACTAAATCATCAACTTCCAACAAGTTAAACTTTTGACGTTAGAAAACACTTATAACACCAAATAAGAGTTAGGATTGTATTTGACCTAAAGGTAGTAGTAGTAGTAGTAAGTTCACCGCTGCAACAACATTGAAATTTATTTAGTAGCACCGTGGTCCATCTTCTTCCTCAAATAAGATCGGAAGCAACACACTCTTCTTCTCTCATCATCCTCTTCCCATTTTGCTTAGGGAAATTTTATAGGCAATGCCAAAATTTGTTAAAGGCAATGTATTTCTCACCTATGACTCGGTTAAGAGAAGTTGACCAAGTATTGTTAAAGGCAATGCTCAAATTTGAGGGTGTTTATCACCCACTTTTTTTTTTCTCTTCTTCTCCCGCGAACAATCGCCGACTGGTGATCTGAGACCGGCGACTTTAACTTTTTTACTTTCTCCTACCCTCTTCTTCTTCCTTCTTCTATCTACTCTCTCTGTGCAACTCTTCCATGAAGGGATAACTCTAATCACTTCAAGTTTGCTACCAATATAAACTACCCCTAATCACTTGTAATTCCATTCTCTGTTACTAAACTAGCTACCAATTTACTAAAACAGGAAGCTACCAAAAAACCTACAAAGTAAAAATGACACAATCAAACCCAAAATTACCGAAGTTTCCTGCCTTAAGTTCTGAATATTTTTATCACTTTTGTCATGTTTAAGTCTAAATTTCATTGCAATAGTCTGTAATCAGTCAAAGAAATTTAAACCCAGATTAACAATCTTCATGAAACAGTTTAAAAAACGAAAAAAAAACTGTTTCAACAGAGCAAAATATCACCTGCCCAGAGAACTTTCGTCTTCCTTTTATAAACTTTCTCAAAATTTATAAACTTTCTCAAAACTGTTCTTCAACAGGCCAGATCCGGTTTGTTGAAGAACAGACCGGAACTTCGGCGAAGGGAAACCCCTTCGCCGGAGTTTCTAGAGAAAGAGAGTGAGTGAAAATATATATATTTTTTTTCATGGTCGCCGGCCGGAAAATTTTCCGGCCGGCGATCTAATTGGAGAAGAGAGAGAGAAGATGAGGTGGAGAGAGAAGATGAGGTGGAGGGAGAGAAGTGAGGTGGAGAGAGAGAGAGCTGAGGTGGAGAAGCTATTTTGCTTTCCCCCTAAATAAAATTGACCAATTTTTGACCAAGTCTTCACACCCCGGAAACTATTTAGCTTTCCCCAAAGCGCTGGCCTTTTTTTATTATGATAACCGGACGATCTCCGACCAACCACAATCATAACGGCGTCAATTGTGCCGTTAGGTCAACCATTAGTTGAGGCATTGCTTGCTTTGTATACATTGCCTTTAGTCATTTTAGGAATTGCCTTTAGCAAGCTTGCCTTTAACAAGTTTAGGCATTGCCTATAAAACTTCCCTTTTGCTTATCATCGCATCCATAATTTGAATTTCAACACGAAGACGAGAGATGAAGTTAAATAAGCTATGGGCAACTTCCCGACCCTTGTCAAAGCAATTTATCATGCCTACCATTTCTTCCCTGATAACAACATAGTCATCTTCGTCGGCCTCATTGTCATCAGCTAACTCGTTTTCGTCAGGGACATCTGGTAGTGCACTAAGCAAACTATATATGTAAATATCATTTGGTCTATCACTTGGGTCATGGAGTAGCTTTTTAGTTTTTTTCTCAATCTGTTGAACAATAATAAATCTTAAAATTAAGATCCAAATCAAATAATATAGAAATAATAATCTAGTGAGTATATATGTATGGGGTAGAGAGAGTTGTTAACTACCTTGTATAATTTCAAGAGACGAGTACGAAACTCAGTCCCCATGCATTTCCGACGATGAGCCAACATGAAAGCTTTATGTTCTTCAAGCAACAAACAAGTCAATACCTTAAGAAAAAAGAAAGAGGCAAGCATATTATGCAAAGATAGATAATTCCCCAAGTAAAATTGATTGATTAATAATAATAATTTAGTAGTAGTAGCTAGTACCTTCAACTGGTTAGAGCATCTCCAATGCAACACTCAATCTTAGAAATTTTGAGTGCAGTGTTTTGAGATTTGAGATACCATACAATCAATCGAAGGGAATCGACTGGATCCAAAAAGAAGATATTTTTTTAGATTTAGGAACGGGATAAAGAAAACGGGATTCAAGATGCAAATTCATTCAAAAAAGAAAATATTTCCATCTATTTATATTATATTGGCGGCATGGCCGAGTGGTAAGGCGGGGGACTGCAAATCCTTTTTCCCTAGTTCAAATCCGGGTGCCGCCTCATCGACAAAAAACTCTATTTGGATCTCTAAGATGAGATATCTCCAATTGTCCAACTCATCAATATTTGATTTTCAACCAATAGAAATCGAGTCTTCTATATTTTCTAAAATAACTAATTATTTATTGACAAAAATAACTATGTCACATAAGTAAATAAGATAAGTTTAGAGTTTTGCATTGGAAACAAAAAAAAAATTGAGGATCTCTATTAAGGCCACCTAGGAGTGAGAATCTCAATTGGAACTTGACACATAGGATGAATAGAGATTTTTGTGAGTTTTGCATTGGAGATGCTCTTATATTCACGAATGAAATCTTCTTCGAGGAATGGTTGTGTCATTCCTCCACTCGGAAGATTGAACACAAAATTGTTCAGACGATCTTGCACCTTGTTAAATACATTATCTACATTTGCCATCTTTTGTTCATGATCCAACGCCTTCCAAAAACTAAAACAATTAGAAATATCTTTCCCGAAACAACAACATTCAAACCCAATAACAATGTTAAAAACATCATAGCTAGGGTTTACTTAGAAAACCTAATACTCCCTAAAAGATAAGATAAAATCGATTATATATATATATATATATATAGTCAGACCTCCTCCAAATTGAGAGATATGTGGTGTTGGTGCATTAAACATATAAATAAAACTAACTAGAGCATCATAGTAATAATTTCCTCCTAGCTAGCCTAGCCTAGCAAGCAGGTCCTAATGATCGGACGAAATCGTGGGAGAGGGAAGGAGCTGGGTAAGTCGAGGGGCAAGAAAGGAAGAAAAAAAAAAGGAAAAAAAGTATTTTCCCTGACATTAGGACCTGCAACGAAATTTTTGGCAAGAGTGAATTTTTTTTTGAGTTTACCCCCCAAGTTTTTGGACCGTTAGCTCAAAAATCCTAAATATTATTAGATCGATATAAAGAGGCTCTCCCTAATCACACATGGATGTGGAAAACGGTTCGGAGTCTAAAAGGCAAAAAGTAGAATAAAAAAAAAATCATCGTGAATCTTAACCTAATTCATCATCATCAGATGCATAGAACAATTCAAATCTTAATTTATGAAATTGAAACCCCTAATTCATCATCATCAGAAGCAAGAAGCAGATTTATATCATCATCATGAGAAGCAAGCAAGCAGATTCTAAAAAAAAAAAAACTGGATTGGTGGAGGAAGTAGTAGTAGAGATGTATAAAAAAATACCACCTAAGAGACTTCAATCTTTCAACAATTGGTAGTGATTCATCATCATCATTATCATCATTGTTTTATTCTACTTTTTGCCTTTTAGACTCCGAACCGTTTTCCACATCCATGTGTGATTAGGGAGAGCCTCTTTATATCGATCTAATAATATTTAGGATTTCTGAGCTAACGGTCAAAAAACTGGGGGGTAAACCCAAAAAAAAATCCACTCTTGCCAAAAATTTCGTTGCAGGTCCTAATGTCATGGAAAATACTTTTTTTCCTTTTTTTCTTCCTTTCTTGCCCCTCATCTTACCCAGCTCCTTCCCTCTCCCATGATTTCGTCCGATCATTAAATGCCCGTCCAATCCGTTGCAGACAATCACATCATCCCTCCCATTTCGCACCAAATCCCTTCTTCCTTCTTTTCTTTCTCTCTCTAAATTTCGAAAGCTTATTTCCTCCATTTTTACCAGGGTTTCCGCCCATTTTGCCCAAATTTTTGGCGAAAATTTGGGATCCCGTTCTTTCTGTATTCAGTTTCAAAAACTTTCAAAAAGTTTTAAATTCTATCTTCCAACCTATTTATACCACCGACTGTCTTAATATCTTCCAACCAGAATCTGCTCTTATCTTCCAACTTTTTCAGGTAATGCCTCTTAAATGAACAAATTTCATTTGTCTTCAATGATAGAATTTAAGGAAGCTCAAAATTCCATTTGTCCTTTTAAGGAAGATGATAATTCCATTTGTAAATGAACAACTACTCATCTAAATCTAAGTTGAAACTTGGACATTCCAAAATGACAGACTAAGTGAAAGGATTTTTTTTTCTTTTCTGTACATTATCGTTTCATACCTTCTTTATTTTTCTTTTCTGGACAGTATACAATGGATATTGAAGAAATGCCTTCTGGGGACATTGTTGCACGACGTCCTCTCTGGTGAAAAAAACTTCAACTTAGTTTTAACAGTAAACATATGTTTCTCTGGTTTACTCGATTATTTATTTTCTCTATCTATCCAGGTTGGAGCGTGATTTTTTCGACTATACATCATCTACTTCTGCTGCAACATCATCTGAAATGATGAACCACAATCAAATATCTAATAAGTAAGTTTGGAAGTAATTTCAAGTTTACTGTTTCAGTATTGTTTTACTTAAAATTATAATTTGGTGAATACACATTTTAGTTTACCGAAAACAAAACTCTGGTGAGTACGTATTTTTCTTTACCAAGAACAAAACTGTTTCCTTACCTAAATATAATTTACCCGTGCCAATGATATGAACAAGGAACAAATATCTAATAAGTAAGTGTGGAATTCATTACATATTGTTGCTTGTTGTGTACTGATAACCATCCTTTATTTTACGGTAAATAAATAAGTTTATTGGTTCAGTATACATAAATACTTAAAATTATGATGGGTACATATTTTTGTTTACCGTGAACAAAAATATGGTGAGTAAATATTTTTGTTTACCGAAAGCAAAACTGTTTCCTTACCTAAATTAAATTTACCCGTGCAATGATATGTTTTTCTTGTAGTGATATTTTGTTTATTGTTCTGATTTATCATTTAAAATGAAACCATTTTGTTTTGTGCAGTGCCCAACGGGATTTTTTTCTCAAATTCCTCTCTCACGGTTGAGGATGCATCAACTGCGACGGATAGTTGGATTCCTGACATTAATACACCCCAGAATCGAAGTAATGAGTCCAGTCTGACTAAGGTAGCTCAATTGATCATTAATAATGAGTGGAATGAAGAGGCTCTTACTAGTACCTTTGACAACTCGACCCATAACTTAATTAAATCCATTTCAATCTATGCAACGGGTGAAGATCAAAGAATTTGGACGCTTACAAAATCGAGTAAGTTTATGGTTAAATCTATGTATAAATATCTATGCACTTGTATGAATTCCCCTCCTCCCCTCAACCCTAATTGGAAATTTATTTGGTCGCTCCCAACTATTTCTAGAATCCAAAATTTCATTTGGAAAATATGTACCAAATCCCTTCCAGTGAGGAAAAGAATTGGTAAGTATATTAACGACAACTTGGTCTGCCCTAATGGTAATGAAATTGAATCTATTGAGCACGCACTCCTTCACTGTACTCTTGCTAGAAACATTTGGTTCTATTTTAATATTATTTTAGAGAATATAATGAATGTGGCAGAATGGATATTTTCATGGGAACACACACCTCAATTCAGTGACCCTGCTTACCAAAATCAATTAGCCACTATCCTGTGGATCATTTAGAAAATCAGATGTGATCACTGTTTTCAACATGAAATAAATTCTCTTTCACAGATTATTAATATGATACAATCTTTTCCTAGGAATATTATAACCCAACCAAGCACGAATACACACTCGCAAGAAAGATGGAACCCACCGGAACATACTTGGGTGAAAATTAATGTAGATGCGTCTTTTATCAATGTTCATGAAATTACAGGTACCAGCCTTATTATCCATGATTCTGACTCTAAATTCATAGAAGCTCATACATGTATTACTAGAAGCAGAAATAGTGAAGAAGGTGAGGCAATAACTATTCTCAATGGCCTATTATGGGCGGCTGAACATAATTATAATAAAATCATCATAGAAAGTGATAATATCAATATCATCCATAACATTCAAAATATCAAGCATGAAGTTCAATGGCAGTCTAGAATTCACATCCGGAAATTCATGAAGTCAAACGAAAGATTGAAAGGGTGAAATTCAACTACACAAACAGAAAATTCAATTCGCCTGCGGATAGGCTTGCGAAATGGGCTAGAAAGAAGAATAAATCGAAGACATGGAGTAGAGTACCTTATTTTATTGTTCCTTTGTATTATAATGACATTTTATTAGCTTAATAATAATTAGTACCTCTTAACAAAATAAAAGAAAAGCTATTCAGAGGCACCATCTAATATAGTTTTCTTTAACTATGCTTCTTAAGTAAATGATAGTATTGTTCCTTTCATTTCCTTAACTTCCTTCTCTTGGCCCTAGTGTATTTAGGCATTACTTCTAAGCCACAAATGAGATTACCAAAGCCTAACTTCAGATTTAAACAACAACAGAGATTTAAAATTGCCTTGCTTATTCTAGGATTCTCAAAGACGAAGAAACAATGGTGAACGCAGATAGGCTGCCACAGAATAGCCTAGAAAGATTACTAATCACAATGCAGATAGACTACCACAGACCTCCATTAATCGAGAAGTTAGTATCCAATCCTCACTACAGATTAAGACTCGATTTTCATGGAAGAAAAAAAATTACTTACCCATGGTTATTCAGGTCAAAGATTATGAGGTCCATAGAAAAGCTTGACTCAAGAATGCTAAGGAAAACAAAGAAAATGCACATTAGAACGTTATATCTATGTTACCAACTTACGCCCTCTACTTGCTATATGGGGGTAAAATTAGGATATAAGCCCATCATTGTTAGGATTAAAAAGTATAAGAATTGATTATCAAAAGGATAGTCAATACAGACCATCCCTTCCTTCTCTCACTAACACAACCTGTCTCTCTTGTTGTCAACAAAATTGACAAGTTATAATTAATCAGAAAAAAAAAAACAACAGTTCATTTTTGTCCACTGTATACTTGACTATCCAGGTGGTGTGAAAGAAAATCAGGTCATGAAAACTGTTGTACGGGGTGTTGCTTCCCGAGAACTTCGACGAATCACGCCTTCCAAGCTTCCAGGTAATGACCAAAGAAATCGATTAGAGCTGCCATCACAACATAAAGAGATAGCTTTTGTTAGTTCTTCTAAGAAATTGATATGCCCATGAAAAGGGATTTCGGTATGAATTTCATGAGATGTAAACACTTTTTATGGGATGTAAGAAAATAAAGAGATAAGAAACTAATGGGGAAAGACTGACAAATGATTGATTTGACAAACATTATCAAGATAATTTCATCAGCAGGATAGCTCAGGTGGATGAGAAACTAATTTCAATCTAAACTGAAATTTCGGGAAACTGATAATTCTAGAATCATTTGTGGCAGGATGCTCAAAATGGTGGATTTCCTCACTTTTGAGGGAGTTAGTGACGGAATAGTATGTAAATGGATTCTCAATACTCACATGAATGGTTTGCCTCCAAAATGATTTGGAACTCCAAGTTGCATCAAATAGTATTGTTCTTTCAAAGGCAAGTTTGTCAATTATCACTATCACTTCCATCCCGAAACAGGCTTACAAAAATTGGCAATTAAAGTTCGAAATTAGCAGCAAGCACAAAAGTATGAGGGAAATGCTTTTCTATGTCGGGGACCTTATGGACCTAACCCAGTTGCTAAAGAGGCAAAAGGTTTACACAACTTAACCTCTGAACAACTTCCTACTCGATGACTAACATTTATACTTTTGTTTAGCTTGTCCTGCCCTAGGGATACTTCCTTTCAGTATAAATGGTTTACGAAACAAATTTAATAGCATAAATATACTTATTTGCAATTGAGGAGAGAAAATACTTTGGTTATGATATTTTAGACGGTAGAAAGCTGATAAACTCTCAAAGGCCTGGACACTTTTGAGATCTTTCTTTTCAGCCTTACCAACGTTCACAAACTCGGATGGGCTGAAGGGTCCAAATACAACAACTTTGGAGGTATGCCTTGGTTGCAGCTCTTCTAGCGAACTATCACGGTTGATATCATTCTTTGTATCTCTACATTATTTATATCAATCTTTATACCAGAGCAAGAAAACAGAACATTAACATTTAACAATGAAACAATAACATAATAGGTATTTAGAAAAATAACACAAGTGGTAAACACATGTATTCAAGTTCAGTCAGACATTTCATCAAACACGTCGTGTGTGTAATAAGATTAAGAACTCACATGCTAAGTAATCTCCAAACAATAAGGTTCGGGGTCAGCCATATTCCGGAAACTGAACCAAATAAAGTTTGATTAGATCAACCAAATAATCTCCAAGCATCGAAGAATACAAAAAAGATAACCGAGTAAGAAATTAATCAAAATATGAACAATTTTTCTGGTTTATATTAATATAACCTTGGGAAAACCATGTTTCCTTCACATAGATACCTATAAATGCAAATATAACCTTGGAAAAACTATATTGCAAAATATAAACTTTGAAAGAACTAATTTTTTACAATGAAGATTAACAATTATAAAATATTCTTTTACCAATGTAAAAAACAAATTTCAGAAATCCAGAATTACGATATGAGAACTTCAGCTAGCCAAATTTAAACATCATCGGCGAAACAACATAAAGTTAGAGAGATGATAAGGTATTGCCTGTAAAGAATGGAATAATAAAACCCTTAAACACAAAGGAGAATTAGAGAGATCAAAAAATATTACATCTACAGAAGCATCACACACCTACACTTAAAAACATATAATGAAAGAAATAGTACTACTATAATCGAGGAAAAAACATTCTGCAATTTATAAGAATATAGAATCAAAGATCCAGAGACAGTGTCAACTGTAATAGTTCTTTCATTTCACTATAATGGATGAATAAGTAAGGGTGGAGAATTCGAGAAAGTACCTGCGAATTAGTACTTTATTATCAAAAAAACAAACCAAAAAAAACGAAATAAGCTTATAGAGATTAAACCTATTTGATTGAAGATAATTTGAGCAAAATTTCGAAGATGTTACATAAGAGAAAAATGAATCAAATAGTAACTAAAACTTGACGATCTAGGTTTCATCCAGACACATTGAAACAACCAAAGATTATAGAAACTTCAGTTTTCAGATACATAATATTTCAAATTAGCATATCGCCAACGACGTAAGCAGTCGCCTTACAATTGTATTTAGTAATTCCAGACCAAACCCATGTGCCAATTCAACATATCAGGGTTAGAGGTATGTCTACTCACATCAACTACTTGGTTTTCATATAAGACCTATGAAAACCAATTAACTCAGTTTCCCTCTTCCAACTTCAGCTCCCATTTTCATTTTTACTTGGTAAATTGAATCCTCATAACATTGAACATAGACAATAGATGTATATTAGTTGGCTTTCACAACCTCAAACTCTAGCTGTGACACCTTGCTGTGAACAGTTTCTAAGGGTCGCCTCTGTTACAACAAAAATATCAGGAATCTATTATATTAAAACAGCTCAGTCAGTTATCAGGGGATAAGTCTGACCGTCCCTTTTATTTTAGAGATTTGGTTGGGAACACATCCGACGGATGATATAAAAACTAAAATTGGTTAAAATATCCCTACAATAACTACTATCCACTTATTTCTCTTTGCCCACGTATTTCTCTCCCTATTTATAAGTCGGTTGATATTTCTTCTTTGAGAAGATCGTGGGGATCCTGTGATTAAGAGATTTAGTGGGGAGAAAATCTTTTGTAACCGCTTTGAAGTGAATATCACATACTGCTATATATATTTTTTTAGAATTTTTGGGCTTATAGTCCAAAAACCGGACCCTAAACACACATTTAGTCCTTTCTAATCCTAAAAAAAGTTTGTAAACCAAAATATTAATGTAAATGGATATCTAGTCCATTTGTATCCATCTCGAGAGAAAACACAAATCTCTAGAATACATATTAAATCATAATACCTAAACTTAACTTCCTTATATATAAAAACTGATTTTCCTTCAAAATCCCCAAATATCCGTTTCCATTTTTATCTCCCACCTTCTCTCTCCGATCACGATTCCATTAAAAGTAACCATTATCTTCATTATTCTCCATAACGGAAACTTGTCTCTTTTCTCCCTCTAAAATCGAATCATCTAATCAACCTCCATTTTTAAGTCTCAGAAATCTGCTTCATCTTCATTAGAGCAGCTGAAACCTCCATCGTTTATCAGGATTTCCATTGTGAAAGTCTTTGTTCGTACCATTTTTAAGATCTACTATTGCTTCTCAGGTTAAAGTAACAGATTTAATATTACTGTTTTTAATCTTCATCTTCAATGTACATTTTGTGTTTCATCATCATCGGTTTCATCTTTGTATCATTTTTTTTTACCTACTTTCATCATAATACATGATTTTACCTCTATAAAAATATTCATAACCGATTTATGATGTTAATGTTAAATCCTTGTTTACTAATTCATTATCTTCGATTATGTTATGTTTGTATCCATGTATTATTTTATTTTTCATTAGATTTAGGTTACAGATCTTGATGTTTAGAACTTTTCTTGATATCAGATCCGATAATGATACGATTTTTTATCCAGAGAAGATTACGTACATTTTTTTGTAACAGAATATAAATGATATGTAATTTATACGAAATTATGTGTACTTTATTGAACATAACAATTTGGTACCAGAGAAGATTTCGTACGTTTTTTGTAACAGAATGTACACGATGTGTAATTTACATGAAAGTATGTGCACTTATTGAACATCACACATTTGTACCATAGAAGATTCCGTACAATGTTACTGTAACTGAATGTAAACAATGTGTATTGTGCAAATTTACACATTTGAACCACAGAAGATTTCGTACAATTATACGATAACAAAATGTAAACATTGTGTAATGTTCCAAAAATTATATGTAATTTATTGCAAATTATACATATTTTTTTCACATAACAGTGACCTTGTGATTCAAACTAAAGTTTTGTTTCTCCCAACAGATTATGAAGTCTAACTAACATTATGCATAATTTACTCCATTATACATGTCGTTTCTAGTAAATTATATGTCATGTTGACAAATGTATATGTTTTTATTTCTGTAGTTTTGCTGTTACTTATGGAATTTCCTACAGAATCATCCAATCTAAGTAAGACCACAAAACTAAAATATGATGGCTGGGATAAAACATTTCGATATGCTCTTCGACAATATAGTATAAACACAGGGCATGATTTCAAATTCATCAAAAATGATTTAAAACGTGTAACTGTTGTTTGTCCTGTTCAAGACTGCAAATGGAGAGTACATGGATGGGCACCATTTCTGAACCATAGAGGATTTTGTACGTTTTTTTTCTAACAAAATGTGAATCATGTGTAATTTAAAAGAAATTACGTGTAATTTATTGAACATGGCACATATACATTTGATAAATTATGTTGTATACATGACAAATGATGGTTTCATCGTCATAAATAACACATAATTTACGAACTTGTTTCATAATTTTATATCCAATGTGTGGTTATGTATGAGTAAAAACGATGCTGTAATGTTCTCAGAAAAATATACTCTTTCCAAATCTGAAAGTTAAGTGAGAGAAATCGATATATACGTTTTGTATGTTAACCCCCAAATCACGCTAAATTGATAGTCTTTCCAAATCTGAAAGTTAAGTGAGAGAAAATTGATTTAAATCGAAAAAAATTACATAGTAAGAGAGAGAAAATTGATTTGGTTTCCAAATCTGTAAAGAGAGTGAAAATTGATTTCAAAATATTCGTTATTTAATATTTAATCCTCCCAATCACGCAAATTGATTTCGTTTCCAAAACAGATTCGATGAGAGAGAAAATCGATGATTTCGTTTGCTTTTTAAAACCAGAAATCACGGTACCAAATGTCGTTTAAAATTTCGTCTGGCCCCACATTAAAAAAACACGGGAATTCAGTTAGGGACAGGGACGCTATATTGTTTAATATACTAAGGGTTTTTGGTCCAAAGTGCAAAAGGACTAAAACCTATTTTTTGGGAAGATTGGACCCTAAACCTTTTTTCAACATTATTTTGGGCCTTATACCCCTGGACTCATTTTTTTATCCTAACAAAGTTTTGGTATCTTTTTCAAAAAAATTCACCATTTTCGGTTATATTTTTTCCTTTCCTAATATGTGATTTACTACAACGGCGTTAGCCAAAAGGGATCTACCCCGCCCATAGGGCGGGGTCGGAACCTAGTATAAAAAAACAACATATAGGTAATGAGAGTGTTATAGAACTTGTTATCTAGTTAGATGCAACAAACAATTAGGAGTTCTAAAAATAAATACCAAAATTTGCTAACAATCTTTTCAAGTACTGCATCTTTTTATGTCCCTGATTGGGTAGCAATGGTGATAACATTTGAATATATGAAAATGAAAAACCACAAAACATTCAATCAATAGAATGTTCGTGTCAAATACAAGAAATTAAATTGGAGCATTAGATAGTATGGGATCATACTCATGTAGTCGTGTACAAAGTCAATGTGACCGAGTTTTGTATCATTCAAAAGGGTATATATCTATATAACAAAACAGCTTAGTTGTGACTAGGATAAAAAACAAAACAGCTTGGTTGTGACAAGGACAAGCTGAGTAGGATAAAAAAAAAAAAAAAAAAAATTGCCAACTAGATTGGAAGATGACACCTTGTATTTAATCCTTAAAACAGCTTGGTTGTGACTAGGACAAGCTGACTAGGATAAAAAAAAATTGTCAACTGGATTGGAAGATGACACCTTGTATTTAATCCTTAAATTTCACCATAAATGTTTTGATTTAAATCACCTTTACTCTTCCAATAACCAATTCATTTAGTAAAAAAATATGGTTGGTAATTTAAATTCTCAATTAACTCTTATATCTATATAACAAAGCAGAGTGGTTTTGTGCTGACTAGGACAAAATAAATGCAAGCTGACTGGACAAAATTAATGCATCATATTTAAATCCCAACCGTTGAGTGTTAACCTTTGAATCTGGACCCTCAGACCCCTCTCCAATGGGTTAAACCTTGCATTAAATCGCAGTTGTTTTACTTCCCAACTCTTCCACTTCCTACGTCCTTTCATATTCTCCCTCGATTTTAATTTTGCTATGCATGCAAATGGTTGAGTACGAGAAACTTTGGAGGAAGGTCATCACTGGTGTATTGTTAATGAAATCTCTCATTAAATCATTACATAGTGATCTATTACTTATGGGGTTTTTCCCCATCTCATCATTGAATTTTATTGATTTCTCCTTTAATTTGGGGTTTGGTATAGGAAGAGCATTTTTTAGCAATGGCAGTGCATTAGATAGGGAGAGCACTCTTTTTAGAATAGGGAGGGATAAACATTTTTTAAAAAATATCTCAAATTTATACTTTGGTCCCTCCCATCAAACTATTTTGGACCAAAAGAGAGACAAGAGAGTATCCTCATGTTCGACTAAAAACCTTCGAGAGAAAAGAGAGAATCTTGTTCGACCTAAAAATATATAAGTGACATTTACATAAAAATAAATTTCGCTTAGCATAAATAAAAATTCATGAATACCAACTGAAATTTTTAAAAAAGTTCGGCCGGAGTGGTTGAAAAAACAAGACCAATTTGAGCCATCTCAGCCGAAATTTATTGCTATTTTCAGCGGGACCAGACGAAATTTGTTATCTTTTTCAATCGACCCAACCGAAATTTGTCATGTTTTTCAGCCGTTGCGATCGAAATTTGTTGTCTTTTTCAGCCGACCCTACCGAATTTGTTGTCTTTTTCAGTCGATCCAACCGAAAATTTACTATAGTGATGGTAAATTTTGCAAGTTTTTTAATACTAATGGTGATGTTGATAGTAGTGAGGATATTAGTGTTTTGGTTGTTTATGTGAGAGAAACTACAAGTGAATAAAATATTAGATTTATTATTAACTTTTATCTAAGTCTTTCTATTTTGGCACTATTTATTAAGTGATCCTTATAACGCCCTCCTTAAACCAATTTGGTAAAGGAAGAGCAAATACATAAATTGACCTTTTTAACGCACTGCCTTTACTAAATAGTGCTCTTCCTATACCAAAAACCTTTAATTTTCATGTATGGGCTAGTTTAGGAAACTCTTTCTCTCCTCATTTACTCCAAATTATTACTCGGTTACCAATTATATGAATTTAGACTCTTTTCGTCTTCTTCCATTAACCTTTATAAATGTATTTTACTTACTTGAATCTAATTGTTATCTATCTTCCTGTATAAATATCATCTTTCTCTTTGTTACCATCATTTCACTATTTCCCCCCCCCCCCTTTACATCTTATGATCTTGTTAACAAAACATAAATGAGGGATTAAACTTCGGTGGCAGAAAGAGATTAAAAGATCTCAGTATCAATATTTATTTTACCCGAATCCAGGTTTTGATGAAGAAGATGGTGATGCTTACTCTATTCATCACAATATTCAATTCGATTTTAGGCAGCTTATCTAATTTTTTATTAACTATTAGAGTAGCAATAATTTTGGATGATGTTAGTTTCACTCTTTCTCAGCCTTTAACTTGCTTTTTAGTTTTTAGAGTTTTCTTGGTCAAAAAACCGGTGAGAGAGATGGTAGAAACATGAGGGTGATGTTTTTTTTATGGTACAAAGGTAGATATTTTCTAATTTGTTGAAGTAAGTTGGTGAAAAAAAATATAACATTTTTTTGTCATTTGTTTTATTTACCCTTTCCATTCCCAAAACAAATTAAGCTAATTATATAAACAAATAATGTAATATTAGTACAAGTTTTGGAGTTTCGAGCAAGTTCCATCCAAAGAAAATAATTTAATTTGCAGTTCAACGAAAATAAAGATACAAAAGTACTTCATATTGTATAGGGATTCAACCGGTTAAGAATGACAAAGTAAATAATTTATTTTTCTTTATTTGTTTTCTTCACTTTGATCAACTAAAATTAAATGGTGAGTATACAAGTGAATGACAATTCTGTATAAGAATTAAGCTACATTGCATAAAAAATAATTAGAGTATATGAATAAGGAAAACTAAAAAGAATTACATGTTCAAAAATATGGGTTAAATAATCATTTTTCGAGGACAAGTAATTGCACCTTCGATCACTTCACATGTAAACATTTATGTCACTACTTTGTATTCTTTGATGTTCATTTGTAAAGTTTTCCACCATGCTAACATGTGTAAACCATAAAGAAAGAATGAAATATCAATTAAATGAACTTTCATTAAAAAAAAAAAATTAAATGAAGAAAATTTTCCTATCCTTCTGTTCTACTTTAGCTTTCATTCATAGGTCTAGAACTAACATTTCTTCAATTTTTGGTAAAAAAAAAGGTGAATAATACTATAATACTTAAAATGTATTAAGAAATATAATGTAAGTGTAATTACTGTTAGTTCTTTCAGTCGACTTGTTTGATCGATAAACAATACATTGTATAGTAACATCGATGTTGCCAAATAATCTTGTAGTTTCATGCACTATGTTTCAGAGCTATCACAACTAAGGGTGTTGTTCAGTATCATTATGTCAGTGATATTTATACTCTACAATCCAAATCCAAATTTACAGATTGCAAGTCTTTATGGGCTTCCTCCCACACGGGCTACCTCTATACATTGTAAACCAAATTAAAATTATAGTGAACAAAAATCCCTACCTTTTTTCTATATTTAGTTATGCTAAATCATTTAATAAATGTCCTCAGATAAATTTATGAAAATCACAACATGCAGCTTAGAAAATTTGCAAGTATGACATTTGTTGTACAATTATTATTGTTCTTTGAGGTCATTTTTTTCCTTTTTATTTTATTCCAATCTCTTATTTTATTCATCATGATCTGGTGTTTTTTACAATATTTTACACAGGCAAAATAATTCTTATAGATAACCTCCTTCTGCAGTTGAAGGATCAAAACTATGGTCATGGCGTTTCTCAATCTCGTAATACTATTATTTTATATTTTTTTTTTGTTCTCTCAATGGTTTGAAAACAAGTCAAATTGTTTGTCACATTAAGTGGTATAAATATGGTCGCCAGATACAAATAATAGTAACTGACATGGTAAAATGTAGTAACTTATTCAATACTTTTACGATCTTATGACCCATACGAATTTGTTCGTGCCGAAGGCACGGGTCATACCTAGTATATATACACATATGTTGGTATGTATATATATATATAGTACATAAGACGCAAAGAAGATAAGAAAACGATATCCATGCATCCCCATTTTAATTACCTAGCAGAGCGCAAGAGGTTGCTCGAAATATATTTGTAAAGCGGGAATGCAAGAGTACTGTTTAGATGGGGTAATAAGGCATCAATATATCCTATGACTATTAAACCTCGCTAGTTGTAGTTAGGGAGATTCTTGCACATGTACAAAATTTCAAACAACAAATTACAAATCTCCAACCTCTACATGTACATATTAACGTACAGATAGTTCTTTAATATGATCACCACAAATAAGGTAGTCAACAATCTTCAAACAAAAAACATTATAGATAAATATACATGTCATTTACTATCAAAACAAATGTTACCAGAACAAAGTTGATGAGAAGGGCAGTAAGCTGCCAAATCCAAAAAGAAGTCACCCTTACGTTTAACAATCCATAAAAGAAAGGATTTTTGAGTGAGAGGCCCAAAAAATGGAGGGTAAATAAGCATTACCCCCAACCCAAAAAAAAAATTAGAACCCAGTCCAAATTGTCAGGACAACTCACAGTTTTCTGGTTTTTATTTTATTTATCCCTCTTTTGCCCTTCCACGGGAAAGTTCTGTGTTTTCTGACAATCTGACGGACGACAGCGAAGCAATTAATTCCCCGTACATGACGTCATGTCAGAGAAACATTCAGATTTTCTGAAAATTTAAAAATGGCGCCATTTATTTACGAAATTTCAGCCAATTTTTTTGGATCCCTCCCATTATATTTTGTTTCAACTCCTTCTTTCTTCTTATTTATACATCCAAAAATCTTCTTCATCATTCTTATTTTTTTTTCACATTTTATCTTCTTCATCTCTTTCAATCTCTAAAAACATAAATTTTCTTTTCTTTCTCTCTCTAAAAGTTTTATTTTCTTATTTTTTGATGTTCATCATTCTTTTTTCTTTCACATTTTATTTTCTTCATCTCTTTCAATCTCTAAAAACATCAATTTTCTGTTCTTACTCTCTCTAAAAGTTTTATGTTCTCATTTTTGGGTGTTCATCATTCTTATTTTGTTTCACATTTTATCTTCTTCATCTCTTTCAATCTCTAAAAACATTAACGTTTTCTGTCTTTCTCTCTCTAAAAGTTTTATGTTCTTATTTTTCTTCTTCATCACTCTTATTTGTTTCACATTTTATCTTCTTCATCTCTAAAAACATCAAAGTACATAACCAAATGTCCAGTGCACAGAACCATTTTCGGTACAGGAGAAAATTCTCAGTTCAAAAGTGTCCAGTACTAAACCAAATGGCCAGTACATAGAACAATTCCCGGTGCACAAGAAAATTCCCCAGTACAAAAATGTCTAGTACATAACCAAATGGCGAGTACACAGAACAATTCCCGGTACACAAGAAAATTCCCACTACAAAAATTTCTAGTACATAACCAAATGGCTTGTACACAGAACAATTCCCGGTACACAAAAAAATTCCCAGTACAAAAATGTGTAGTACATATCTAAAAAATGACCAGTACACTAAATAGTTCCCGGTACACAAGAAAATTTCTTTATACAAATCAATGAAATACTACCAAAAATGAAGAAATTTGTTGAGATTGGAAAGAGATCGGAAATAAATCTGGAAAAAAAGAACGAAATTTGTTGAGATTGGAGAGAGAAATATGTGTGGGAGAAAATAAAAAAGAAATAAGAAATAAATCTGAAAAAAAGAACGAAAATGGCAAGTTGGTAAATTTTGTAATGGCAATTCTGTAAATTCGTGGAAAGTACAAGGTTTAAAGTCAGGTCAGACTATTTTTCAAAAAAATTCGCATTTCCCGGGAATTTTTCGGTGGCAATTTTGTGAATTTATGGAAAGTACACAGTCTGATGGGAGGCGTGTCAGATTATTTGTCAGAAATTTTCGAGTTTCCCGGGAATTTTTCGATGGTCGTTTCGTAAATTTCAAAAAGAAGAAGGGTGTTTCGGAAATTCCACCCCTAGCCTGACTTTTTTGGACCTGCCCCTCATTCTTTATCTGCAGTGGGCCTGATACATATTGTTGGGCTGATTTTGGGCCTTTTGCCCAACCCCCCTAAAAGAAAACTGCAAAAAAATAAAGAGCTAGATTAGAAAAAAAACATACCCAGATTCCATTTATTCAAATTCGGTTATCAGCCCCAATATCCGTGGGTGATACAAAAAAAAATACTATAAGAAAAGAATAATTCATGTATTCACCAATATATAAATTCATTGAGGAATTTTATAGAACACTTTTTAGGCGGCTTAAAATAAGGAATCTTCACATGCCCGACTTACCAAAAAGAGTGGTCGTGGAGAATTACAAAAGAAATTATCACAAAATAAGATAAATAATTACATGGAAATTCAAGTCATTAAAAATCAAATCCCAAAACAGAGTAGTCTTCTTCTAATCCAATCCAACAGGGAATTTTAACAGAAAATAGTCTTTCAATGAAAATTATTAGCTGCTCAGGAGATCATTACCTCTCATTGAAGATCTCACATTCCTATCCTCTCATAACCAAAGAGCCCACAAGATAGCAAATGGAGATAAAGCAATAAAAAAAAATCTCAGAACTTTGTTTTTAACTTTGTTGGCTGCCACTATCACCTCTTCAACAGAGACACAAGAACTAAACTTTGCAACTAGATATTTGCAACTTATTTTTAATGCTATTCGCAAACAAAAAAAGCCGAGTTTTAGCTTTTGCTTGGCTACTGGAGATGCACGAAAATGCCACCAAAAATATAACTATACTAGTATCTCCTTATTATCTACCTTTTGGATCCAATATCGTTAAGAATCCGGTTTGTTTCTCACTGAAATTCCAAATGTACATACTAAGTTTGATCACATCAGTTTAAAAAAACTCAAAACATGCACTCTTTTTGTAGCAATACCATAACTAGCTAGAATGTCAAGAAAGTATATAAATAACTTATCCCAGTTGCAAAACATAAGAAAAGTGAAGAAACAACTCACTTTTGGGATGTGAATATGGTTGTTCATTTGAAAGTAAAAAATTTATTCCTCTCTCCCTTTTTTCCCTCTTCTAAACTCCCACTGATGTGGTGACGTCTCACTTTAGCAATGTCACTTAACTTTGGAAGAGTCAAAATGCTTTCCACAAACAAGGTAAGTGCAGAAGAAAAAACAGTATTTATCCGAGGGATTTTTCCGACTACAACCTGAGTGAATATATTCTTCTTCCGATCGAAAGAATAAAGAGAGATGGTATAATCCTTGGTCTCCATGTCTTCACGTACATTGTACACTTTGTTTGGATCTTTGATATGGAAACTTTTCAGAATTATATGATTAGATATCGTATGAAGAGAAACGACTTGAGATTTTCCCCAACAAAAAGGCAAGGTCATATTCATTTCACTCCAGTTTTTGTTACTAGATGTCGTGGTATTATTCTCTTTCTTTTCATCGTTAAATATCCATAACTTTATAACATAACTACTCATCTTAACTTGAAGAGCTAAACGTCCGTCCAGTTCCAATAAATTGAACTTCGGATCAGGGGGAAGTCCGAGTTCATATGCATTTGCATCTTCACAATGTTTCCTTGGCTCATCAAATATGATATTAGGGACTTGAATAGTTCTAAACTTCTCGCTTCCAACATCAAATGCAATTATATATCTAGGTTTATGATCTTCACCAAGGAATCTCTTCCTATAATCATATACATCGGTGGTCCAATATATAGAACCATTAACATAAACAGATGGACAATTACAATCCACCTCATAAGGTGGCATACTATTATTATCAATCCTTCTCCATCTATTATTATTATTATTATTTTTAAGCTTTTTGTTATTGCCGCCAACTCTTCTATCTCTGGAGCCTATAACTGTCAAGACTTCACACAAATTATGTAAGCCCCCGGCAGGAACATTATACGTAATCGTAAAACATACCAATTTGTATTCATTAGAAGCAGGATCGAATCCAAATTGATAGTTCCAATTTGCTATACAAACATGAGTGCCATACTTTTCTCTCTCTTCCTCTAAGAGTGTTGATTTTACCAATGGTGTTACTTGTCGAGTACTTAGATTACACAATTTAGGAGTAATGGGACGATCCCATACGTCAATAAAACAAATCAAACCATTAATTGAGTTTGTTGATATATTATTACGGAATGCGTCTGTAAAGTGAACCAAATCCGTTGTTGTCATTCCTTCTTCTTCTTTGCAACCACCTTCAATCATGTTACATGTCAAGAACATCATCTCCGTACAACTTGGATTCTTTTCTTTTGGTGCAGGAGTAGTGATAAGAAGACTAGGGTTCTTTGACTTTGATCGGGTAAGGTATAAATCAACAAAGTTTTCATCTTCTCCAATTATATAATTCCATCGTCTACAAACGGATCTGAAACGAACAAGTGACTTCGTTGTTAATCTAATTAGTATCTCATGTACTAATAAATCTTCTTGAATAGGAGGAGGGTTTGGGGAAACATGAACAGATCTATTGTTTTTCTTATTGAATTTGAATCTGTTCTTCTTTTTCATCTTCACGTTGGGAGGAAGTAGTAGGTAGGTAGGTAAAGAAAAAAAAAGAATAACAATGGAAGGAAGCTAGGGTTAGGGTTTTAATATAAATACTTTGGAAACACGAAAAAGACTAAATTTCAATGTTTCCAAAACTAGATTTTCTGTCGGTCCAGCTAATGCCCGATGCCACAGCAATCATGTAGCCAATTTATATTCTCAACGTTTTTGTCAACCAAGAAATCTTGTTTAGAAATTTAGAATGTTAACTAAAATAAGGATCATCCGAAACCTTAAAGTTCATCAATCATCCAAAGGTGATAAATATCTGGGAACTAATCTCTTCATAGACAAAAACAAAGGGGATATCAGTGGGTCTCGAGGAAACGCGTTATATTTCCCAATAACGAAGCTCCACGCGTCCTCGCATGACGGAACGAATTACCGTGTGCAGTAACGCAAAAGATCAGCAGGAAACGCGTGATCAGAAGATCAAATCTGTGACGTCACAGGATCACACATGGAAAAGAAAACAATTACTTGAGCAGAAGTCGAAACGTGTCTTGGGAGAACAAACCACACGTCAAGACAAAACACAGCCGGGTAAGCTCTGGCAAAAATAGCACTTGATCAGAAAAGGTATTCACTCAGCTCGGTACCAATCAGCTCTGGAACATCAACAAAAAGACCGAGCTTCGCGAAACAACTCTTGTCCAGGTAAGACCCAATGAGCTTCACGAAGCAGCTCTAGTACAGGTAATACCTTTGACTTCAGGATCTTCAAATATTTGAAAAACATACGAGTTACTTCTACTCCTTAGTCTGTTTACTTTCAACTAAGGAGTGACGGGACTCATGATGGTGCACAAAATGTCCAGATGTTGACTGACGTCTGAAGAAGTCAAGATCAGCCCTAAAGTCTCTTGGGTCAATCGGCTTAAGACAACATGACAGCTAAGTACCTGATGGTCCACCATACGTTCCCCTAACTGGGAGGTCGGCCGGAAGAAACCAGCTCTGCAGAACGCCTTTAACATGACCAGATCAGCCACGGGGTCGCAAAAGGAGTAAGGGGGGTCTACATAGGTTCGGCCAGTGTCTTATGCATAGAACTGGGCAGACAGCAGTGCCAAGCGACCTACTGACTTAATCCCGAATCTTCCAGAAAGATCTCAGTCGGCCACATAAGCCCGATTGGACTCCACGTATCTAAAGGAGGAAACTTGTCCTTTTGAGTCTATCACTCCGGTAAGATATTTACGAAGTATCCTTAAACTTAGGAACTTTCACTTATCAAAGATTCGGGATAGACTCGAAGAGAAATCCTAGATACGCAAAAGAGGAAACTTTCCTTACGGTTCGACGGCAACCGCCTCGCCACCGCCACTAATCACAGTCGGTCTAACATCGCCTATAAAAAGCCCCCTACATTGTCCTTCACAGGATACCATCTCTTCACCCGAAACAGATCACAAGACACTCAGAGTTCCCATAACTCGCCCCCCAAAAGGATCGATCAATATTCATTCTTTTATTACAAAGAGCACCTTGATTGTCTTGAGCGTCGGAGCGGTTTTGGAACCCTTTGCAGGTTTCCCCCTCGGGAACAAACGAACAGGAACAAGGAGCAAGGCGTGAGGAGCAAGGAGCTGTAACAGAGGAGAAAAGCAGAAACCAGAGCTGAAACCAGAGCTGATCAGAAGAATCTCACCTCTCACTACAGAATATACCATCATAATGGAGGTTGTCATGCATCAACTCCCTTTTTCATGTTGATTTGACGGAAGGCCTTTTTTTGACATCAACATTTGGCGCTAGAAGGAGGGGATCTCTCCAGCAAATCATCAAATTCGGTGACCCGAACCTCACTCAATACTTTTTCAGAACTAACTATTTACCTAAGCCCCTCAGGTAAACATGTCTTCATACGAAGTACATTTGATAAAGTAATTTTCTTTCCCGATGTGAATACAAGTTCAACATTACCTTTACCAAATACTTTAGAACGGACTTCATTTACCATTTGAATTTCTTGACCATCATTTATTGAATCATAGGTTTTGAATATTGATCTATCATATAAAACATGAACCGTGGCACATGTATCATACCACCATCTTGGAACTTTTCATGAATTGCATTGATTTCGCTTAAAACTGCAACAATCTCTTCATTTATTGCATTTGCCTCTTGCATTTGTTCCTTACGAAATTTACAATCTCGAACATAATGTCCCACTTTTCCACACACAAAACAACCTTTAGGTTTCTGCATGGTTTCGAACGTCTTTTTAAATTTTCCTTGAACCTTCTACGGACCCGAAATTTTTTCTTTATTCTTCTTGGGATGATTTGATTTTTCACCATGTTGGCTTTAGATATGCCAATATCATTCTCCACTTTGTTGTCTCTTGACCTTGATTCTTCTTCTATCCGGAGATGTTTTTGGATTTCCTCCAATGTAAAATCTTCGGATTTGTGAAGAATCCTATTCCTATAATTTTTCCAACTTGTTGGTAATTTTGCTATAATTGCACCAACTTGAAAAGACTCAGGAATGTCAATTTTGACAACTCTCATTTTATTCACAATAATTTGTAATTCATGAATTTGGGATAAAATAGGTTCATCATCAAACATCTTAATATCAAAATATTTAGAAATAAGAAATTTTTTCGTACCTTCTTCTTCAACATTATATTTAAATTCAAGAGCAGTCCAAATATCTTTTGCATAACGAGTATCGGTATAGAGATCATACGATCGACCAGACAAAGCATTTAGAATATGACCTCTACAAATAAGTTTATCTTCTTCTCTGTTCTTTCTTTCATCCTTTAATTCATTAGTATCTTCTTCACTTGGTTCAGGAATTGATTTTAGTGTAGGATCAAGAATATAGATCACTTTCAGAGCAGTTAAAAGAAATTTCAATTTGTCTTGCCAACGAGTAAAATTTGTACCATCAAAACGATCTAATTTCACCAAATCTTGATTCATCAATTTAATAGTTGCCATTGTAGTCTCAGTCTCCATCAAAATATTGCTTTAAGATTGTTAGAAAATTTTAGTAATACAATAAATTAATATAGGGATTGTAGAGACTTGAAACGTGTATTTCCATTTCTCTTCTTACTGACTATCTTTCCTACACCCTTAGATGTGTTGTCTTGTGAATCTCGAGGAACATCCATGACATTGTTTATGAAGAACCTGATGAGTGATGATGCATGTCCATGATGATATTTTAATTAAACTAATGATCGTACGAATCTCACATGCATTCAGAGACAAACCACATACAAAATCAGCAAAATACATCCATAGGATCCTCTTCCAAAATCCAAATAAAAAAATATGATTTTTGTTTACTTGTTTACTAATTAATTAGGTTAAGATGGTTTACTTAAATACCCTCATTAAGATCATGACACCCTTTGCTAATCAATGAGGCCAAAATATAGGGTGTAGTAGATATTTACACTCAATTGTGTACTAGGCTGGACAAAGATTACCATGCGGAGAGTGTGTAGAAAATGTACTCAAACCGAAATGTGAGTGTATATCCTAAGAGATGTAGGTAATATTTCGTAAAGATAACGCAATAAATATGATGTAGACGCAGCGGAATTAAAGAAGAACAATAAAATAAACTAAGAACAATAAAGAAAACGATAAGAAACGATAAAATAAACTAAAATTCTTAATAACTTCAATGGTTTTTCTCTTCAAGGTAAATAATAAAATAGACTAGACGTCCTTTTATAGGATAAAAGACTTTCCTAGATAGACTCAAACTAGGATTCCTAAATAATAAAATACTTAAAACATAGAAACTTTAAAATAAAGAAATACCAATTTAAAGCAACTTCCTAATCCTATACTAATTAGGACCACTATTGTGACCGACTGGGACGTGGGCACGCGTGGACGTGGGCCCACGTGTTATGCGCCTGCATCAAAATGTCTTACAAGTCAGATATAGATTAACCTTCCAATTATACGATTGACATAAGAGTTCTTTATATGTTTGTATGGTTAACTATCAGTAGAATTAACACCGACTATTTGTTAACGATGGCTACAACTACACAATTCATTATGAAATCTCCTGATCGGTAAATATGGATTTTGTCCATGTCTCTAGGAAATATTACATAATAACCCAATTATATGAGTTAAGACCTATGCCACTTTTCTTTAACTGTTCTTTAGTAAAAATCAAAAGTTTAACTTAAAGAATATGACCATACCACATCAATTTTTGCACAAATCTTGTTATAACTTTTTTTTGACAAAGAAGATAAACTTCAATAAGATCAAAAGATCACGAATACAAGATATTTATGGGAATTTAGGTGGAGCCCCAGATTCCAGATGAGTTGTCACTTACAACCCTTGCTGCACAAACGTGTGCAAGCACATTACATTCTCTATAACACTAAGAAAACCTAACATATTCCAGCCTGCGTGAAACATAACTTATGTTTGAAATTAAGGCCCTTTTTTGTTAAGGATTAAAATTAAGGCTCTGCATTCCCAAGGAATAAATGTATCTAACCTAACAAGGATATCAATCAATTCCTTACAATCACCTTGTAGTATGATGTTGGATATTTGTAAGTGTTCGGCGATTTCCACCCTCAGGAGAATAGCTTTGGCTGCCAAAGTTGAGTTCACATTGAGGATCTTAAAGTTGAGTTCACATTGAGGATCTTTGAAGTTCCCCCAACAATTTGCCCTTTTCAAATTCAGATGATTGTTGCGGTTGTCACGCCTTGATCTGAAAAAGTGCCATCAACAGTGGTCTTAAACTGATGCATTGGTGGGGGTATCCATTCATGTGTGATTTGATAACGTGGGTTGGAACGTACAATCGGGTTGCCAGAGGTGAGGTGATGCAGGGGCACCCGGCGTGGAGACTTTTTCCATGACCGAACCCGGTCATGGGCCAACCGGCCATAGAGAGTAGTTTTAGGAAGTCCCAATTTTAGTATGATTATTAGAGAATTTAGGTTTAGGAAATTATGTTATTTTAGTATTTCCAATAATTGGAAAGGTCCAGATTTGAGTCTAGTTATTTAGGCAGTTGCAGTATTTTAATTATTTAGGAAAGTCTAATTCAAGTCTATCTAGGAAAGTCCAGAATCCTATAAAAGGATATCTAGTTTGTCCATTATTCTCAGATTGAGAGAAAAAACCCTTTGAAGTTTTAATAAAGTTGAGTATTTAGAGTTATTTAATCTTTATTTTTATCATTCTTATTTAGTTTATTCATCTTCTTTATTTCCGCTGCGTTCTACATCAAGTGGTATTCAGAGCCATAATTTTTTTTCCTTCACTTTTATCACCATGGTTAATACTACTATCACCGCTACACCAACTAAGGAGAAAACACCAACCTTTTCATCCGAATGGGACAACATTAAAGAAGGGCTATCTGCAGGTAAAAAGTTGGAAGAAGGTTTCAATGAGTACAAGAAGGAAACAACAGAAAAACTCGATAAAATCGATCAACGATTCGATCAACTCAATGACTCCATCAACATCATCTCCAAACAACTCGAAGGTATGTGTAAAAACCAAACTCCACCTCCCACCACTATCACACCTCAACAACCCTCACAACTACCGACTACCACCAACACCACCCGATTTCCACCTCTCGGTTTTCCTCCCGAGCCCACGACACCACTCTTCGGTCACACCATTAGCAACCCCCTTCCGGTTATCACACCACCCTTCATCACATCTTATTCACAAAACACACCTTTCCAAACACCTACGTACCCCTCCTATACCCACACGTCAACACCACCATCGTTCTCCTTCCCCGAGTCAACTACAACACCACATCGACCACCACACGAAACCCACTTCTCAGCCGACCACCATCTCCTCACCAACTCCCAAACCAACAACCGAAACATTAACAACCAACCCCAACCAATCGCCCCTTTAGGAACCATTACAACCTACCAAGACCCCCGTCTTCTTTACCCGTATACCCGATACACTCCAAACCCTATCAACCAAACCGTAATCCACTCACAATATCAACCTCATCACACCCACCACAACCTCCAAACCAAACCACGATACACCCCCACGGTTCATGATCCGGTTACACCACCTATACACCACCGCCGTCCACATGAAACCGAGACGACAATCACCCTTCCTCTACAACCCGACCACACCACACACCCACGTCACCGAGAACAACTCCATCCATTAAACCGAAACCGAGAACCCAACTTCCCCCATACCCAAACCCGGGAACCTACCACACCTATCAACCGTCCAATCAACCTACTCCAACGACCACCCTTGGTTGTCCAACCCACTCAAACCGAACGTGAACACCACACTCCACCAACCGAAACCGAATGTCCAAACCCTAGTTCCTCGTACCGTATTCGAATGGAAGTACCATCGTATGATGGTTCGATAAATATTGAAGATTTCTTGGATTACGTCTCACGACTCGAGATTTTTTTTGATGTTATGCAAGTTGAGGGTCCTGAACAGATACGTTGTGTTACTGGTTATTTATCTAAAACTGCTCTTACTTGATGGAAACAGGAATCCGAAAATCGTCGTTCATTACACCTATCTCCTATTTCCTCTTGGTTAGAATTGAAACCATTAATGTTCTCACATTTCCTCCCTCCGGATTATGAGAACCAATTGTGTGTTGATTATTTACGTTGCCGTCAAGGAAGACGTTCAGTTGAGGAATATGCTTCGGAATTCCAACGACTACTTACAAGACTTAATCTCTCAGATTCAGAGTCAATGAAAGTAGAAAAATTCAAAGACGAACTTCGGAATAATATTAAAGATTTGGTTAATTTAAGGTCTTTTAATTCGGTCTCTGAATGTATCAGTGTCGCTCGGTCTTTTGAATCAGATTCACGTTCCATCTTCCGGGGACACAGTACGAGAAGTCAAGCAGTTCGAACTCTACCGCATGAATTAGATCAATCAAAAAAATCGGAGGAGGGTACTAAATCAATAACCGATAATCCTTATAAAAAACCTCCACCAGTTAAGTGTTATCGTTGTTTTGAAACAGGACACTATTCTAATGCTTGCCCCTCTCGCGGTAAAGCAAATATTGTAGAAAAGAAATCAGATTCAGATTCAGATGAAGATCAATTGGAACGTATTAACACTATTCCAGACAACGGTGATCGGGTTATGTTACTCACTCGGAGAGTTCTTTTTACACCTTTCGAGAGGAATTTATCGCAACGAAAAAATTTGTTCGTTACACGGGGAACATTACTGAATAAAGTGTGTACTATTGTGCTTGACAATGGTTGTGTAGAGAATTTAATTTCTACAAAGCTTGTCAACTTCTTGGGTATTACTACAATGATTAAGTCAAACCCGTATAAGACCGCTTGGATTCAGTCGGGTACTACTACACGGGTTGATCACATGTGTACTATTAATCTTTCTATTGGTTCTTCTTATTTGTCTACAGTTAATTGTGATGTCACAGATATGGATTTATGCCACATCATATTGGGACGACCATGGCAATCTGATGTTGATGCCACTTACCATGGTCGTTTGAATGTTTATGAATTTCCGTGGAAGAAAAAGATCGTGACGTTATTACCAATTGAAGATGGATCGGAGGAACTACATTCTCTTCAAAAACGGTTCGGGACGAACCTCTTGGGAGAAGGGGATGCTGATGCAGGGGCACCCGGCGTGGAGACTTTTTCCATGACCGAACCCGGTCATGGGCCAACCGGCCATAGAGAGTAGTTTTAGGAAGTCCCAATTTTAGTATGATTATTAGAGAATTTAGGTTTAGGAAATTATGTTATTTTAGTATTTCCAATAATTGAAAGGTCCAGATTTGAGTCTAGTTATTTAGGCAGTTGCAGTATTTTAATTATATAGGAAAGTCTAATTCAAGTCTATTTAGGAAAGTCCAGAATCCTATAAAAGGATATCTAGTTTGTTCATTATTCTCAGATTGAGAGAAAAACCCCTTTGAAGTTTTAATAAAGTTGAGTATTTAGAGTTATTTAATCTTTATTTTTATCATTCTTATTTAGTTTATTCATCTTCTTTATTTCCGCTGCGTTCTACATCATGAGGTTTCTCAGAACTCCCATAGTATCACAATCCAACTTAACTCTCTGGTTAATAGTTACTATTGAAAATTCCGTTTGGTTAAAAAGATCTTGTATCGTTCTTTCCAAATGTTCCAAATGAGGACTCCTGCTAACTGAAATGTGTGCCCATTAACCGGTAATTGAAACATGCTAGTAGATTTTCAGAGATATGATCTGAATTGACTAAATTGAGATTGAGACGCTGGAGTGGTCCCTTAGTTCTAGCACAGAGAAATAATAGATGTTCGTAAGATTCCACCTCTGAGTTACAGAACGCACACGCCTGATTTATACGAGGAATGATTCTCCCAATTTTTTACCTAACTGGAAGTGCATTGTGTTATACATTCAACATTTCAAAACATAACCGTTTTATCAGATAGACTTCTTTAAACTGATACTTTATTGCAAGACTTCTAATTACAAGTTTATAGATACAAGTCATACGAGCGATCCGATCCAACGAGGCAGACTTAGAATTTTTTATGCGAGCCATCACGGCGGAAGACTGTTAGGTGGCATATTTATATATATCGAGAAACATAGTTTTTTTTTTTTTTGATGAAAGGAAATAACATTAAATAAGCATCTATTACAAGCCAACTAGAAATCAGAAAAGAAAGAAGCAACATCAGTCCAAGTTTTCTTATACCCATGAGATCTCCCCCATTTTGCTAATGCATCCGCATAACCATTAGCATTTCTAGGCACATAAGAAAATATAATATCTGTAAAATTATCCTTGATGTTCTTGATCTGTTGGATGATACTCTGAGATTGCCATTTCTAGGCACATAAGAAACATAGTTAACCTTAATGCAAAAAAAGAAAACATAGTTAATCGTAAAAAAAAAGGGAATGACCCTCAACATTAACTCATTAAGGTCCTCTTTAAAAAAAAAACTCATTAAGGTCTACACACTAAGTTTACAGGGGCAAAACTCGGAATTAAAATTACTCACTCGTATTACCTATTCTTTTTCTCTCTCACTGACTGACTAGTTTCTCTCTCTAAAATCAGAATCAGATCAAATTGTAAGATCTACCAAATTACAAATTACCCGTTTTCGTAAAAAAATTGTCGTTCTTATGTCATTTCTTATTCCAAGTTTCGGATGCCTCGCCGCCCTTTCGATTTCCGATCGGGTTTTCTTTCTCTCACTACCACAGAGAGAACCACAACAACACTCCAACTATCTCCAAATTAGGGTTTCTATCTCACCGGACGAGATCATTCAGTTCATTCATCACCATTTCCTCTAACAATCTAATTACTACATTTAGGTTTGATCGTCTCTATTAACTGATTCCTCGTTTTGATTTATTTATTTTTGAGGGTTTGAGTTTGATTAAATTGATTGTTGAGATGAATCCTTTATGTTGCATTGCTCCGGTTTCCATTGATCGAGACTGTAGTAATGCTTCTTCTGTAGTTGTTAGATCTTCATCACAATCTCCATTAAAACCTGTGAACTCAGTTAGAAATGTTGGATTTGGATCAAGTAAGCAACTTTTTTCAGCTCAAGTTTCACTTGCATCAACTGGTACTACTGATTATGATTTTACATCATCTGGTTTACCGGATCATGATCAAGAAGCGTTTTTGAGTGAAGTAAGAGACGCAAAACTGTCATTTAGTAATGTTGTTAGTGGAAGTGTAGGTGGTATTCTGTATAAGTGGGTAAATTATGGAAAAGGTTGGAAATCAAGATGGTTTATGCTTGAAGATGGTGTTTTATCGTATTATAAGATTCATGGTCCTGATAAGATTTCAATGAATTCTGCAAGAGAAAAAGGGGTTAGAGTAATCGGAGAAGAATCGATGAGGTACATTAAAAAGGGTAACTGGAGCAATGGGGCTTCTCGTACTACAAAGCAATGGAAACCATTTGGGGAAATACATTTAAAGGTCCGACCTTTCCTTCTTTGAATTATTTTATGTTATCTTGCCTTTTGGTGTTAGTGTATGCAATGTTGGTGAAATGGTATAGATAATTAGTATTAATTGGTTTTTTTTGAACAATTGGTTATTATGATATGATCTATATATTCACTGGTTGGCCGGCAGCATTTATGTGTTCTATCTCCAACTTTAGTACCTCAACCATAGGACATTGCTAATTGATCCTACTGTCCTTTCAGGTGGGTTTTCCCCATTAGCTGATTAGATACGAAATCAATAAACAATCTACGAGGCGAAGATGGGCACTAGAGACATTTATATAGTGGAAAACTAATATATATGGACGTGTTAAACTTCTTTTGACTATTCGTGGGTACCTGTCAAATGATTTAGAATTATTCCATTTTCTGGAAATGAAATAGATTGAGGATTTAGTCTACCGTCTAACTGAATAAAGAAATAAACTACATATAGAAGAATAGAAGCAAAAAATGACAAAAGAATCTGAGTAATAATATTTTCAATGTTATCATTTATCTGAGGAGAAAGAGAGAACGATAATACAGTTAGGAAATAGGAAGTGATCCACGTAGTTTAAATGGGTGTTGACCGTGGTGTTCTTTCTTCAATCTGGAAATTGATTTATACTTATATGAATTGACTTAGCTATGGTTTGTGGGATTTAAACAATGTGCGCAGGTGAGGCAGATATCTATATCATGCATTATTCGCGTTCCTGTAAGCAACATGTTCTCATAGTCATATTCTATGAAATGTACCCCTTTTACATGGAACCGTAATTTATTATTTGGTTCACAGACTAGTGATTTAATTACTAGGATGAAAACTTGATTAAAGAATTATGAGATTGCAGTTGAAAGATCAAACTTGCTATTACAGGGATAACATAACTAGGAGAAATCTTGTTATGATGACTGTCATAAGGATGTGATTGAGTTCTTCAAGCACAGCTTTTATACTAATAAGTTGATTCTCCACTTTCTTGTCTACTAATACATTCTTGCATAAAGAAAGTTGATCAACGAAAATGGACACCATAATGCGGATTTCTGTGTGACCTTTAGTAATAAAGTTTATTTGTTTCTTTATTATTCTTTTGTCATATTGATTGCAGGTTTCTTCAATACGCGCGAGCAAGTCAGATGATAAAAGACTTTCTATTTTCACGGGCACAAAGACTCTTCACTTGAGGTGTGTGTCTAGAGAGGACAGAGCTAAATGGATAGAGGCACTGCTAGCTGCTAAAGATCTTTTTCCTAGAATTTTGACAAGCAGCGACTTTGCACCTTCTGAAGACATTAATGTTTCGACTGAGCAGCTACGATCACGACTCTTGCAGGAAGGACTGAGTGAGGTGGCCATAAATGAATGTGAATCTATTATGCTATCAGAACTCTCCGAGCTGCAAAATCAACTTAAGGCTCTCCAACGTAAACATATTGCCCTGCTTGACACATTGAGGCAGCTGGAGGTATTACTGTTTGTTAAAGCTCTTCAGTGCAAATCTGGTCATAATAAGTTAATATATTGCTACAAATGGAACTGAAACTGCAGTCTGTTAGTCATCGATTTAATCTTTCGTACTTGTTTTGCGTGTGATCTAGGCCTATTTATCTGTATACCCAAGGTTGTTTCTTTCTTCCTTAACTATCTAGTAAAAATGCTAGACTAAATGCTTAGTCAATGCCCGTTCTGTGGTTGTTATGGCCTGGAGGGAGAGGAAAACTGTATGTTGAAAGTCATTACAAATTTACATTTGCACAGCTGCAGTTTTCTTCATGCTACAAATTGAATTAAGGTTATTGTTTGTGTAAAGTATTCCTTCAAGATTTTATAAAGCTCATGTATTTTTTTTTTTATGTCATAATAACATTTTATCCTTGTGTTTCTGATTGGCAGACAGAGAAAGTAGAGCTAGAAACTACTGTGGTTGATGAAACCAAGGGGCGCAAGTCATGTTGTGGACCAGGGAATGGAAGATTAAGTGGTTAGTAATGGTCTCACATAGCTGATGTTTACATGTTGATTGGGTATTTAGGTATATTGTATTACCCTGTATGTAGATAACATGATATTATTTGCCTCGTACGTATTTGGAAATCTTATCAGTAAGCAATGTGAAAATTCAAGTAATTTTGCTGAAGAAAATAATTGGTTTGCTGGGATCTTCAGTGTCTTAAGCCCGTGGGGTTATATATTTGGTGACTTGTCGTTTTCGCTTCTGTTGTAATGGAGAAGTTTATTTCAGTAGATGTATGCACTATGTAGTCTGTCTCGGCTGAGATGGCCGAGAATCTCGTCTCTCGGCTTGCTCTCGGACCTCCCCCGAGACGAGACTCGGTCGAAACACCTAGTTAGGGTTTGGCCGAGTTTCTCGTCTATCTCGGCCGATCCAGCTGAACAACATCTTCAAATATTCTGGACTTTTTGTAGAGACTTTAAACCCTAACTGCATACTAACTATTTATTACCTTCTTAACTACGTATCATATTCCCAATCAATCTAAGAGAATTAGCAATAATGTAATATAGATATTTTAGTTCTTTTGCCTTACAGAAACTTTGAAACTTCTAGTAGATTAGAAATACAAAAGGTTTATAAAGTTAGATAAAATAGTACAAACTAAGATTAAGAATTTAGAAGTAAAGAACACAAAAAGATTCAAAGTTCAAAGTAGAAGGGGGTTCCACAAATCTGACTAAAGAAGAAGTGAAGGTTATATTTTAGGTCTTGGTGCAGGATACGGCCTGGCTCGATCTCGGCCTTCAGCCAGACCGAGGCGGAAACCAACTACGTAGTATATACATGCTTCTCCAGTCCTTTGAGATCCATAATAAATAAGTTCTTAAGAATTTAATCTCTTATATCCTTGTCTTTTTGTCTCCTCAGTAACTGCTATGTAGGACAGCTTGCTAGTCGACCACCATTCCTAAATCTTGTATTCTCGACCGCTGTTTAATTTTATAGTCACTACAAATGCTTTCCCATTCTTTTTATCTTTTCTGTTTCCGAAGTGTTGTATTGTTCTTCACTCTGCCACATCTTTTCATCATTAGAAGTTGTTTTCTGTCTATAAAATCGTTCATTCAACTGTTTGTTTGTCACCCTCTTCTTCTAAATGGAATAATAATAACTGGTATTTAGTTCCGACGGAGAGTTTCGCAGTTTACTCATTCTCCTCTTCAATTGTGTAACTTGTTACAGATTTCTATTCCATCATGTCAGAGGGCAGTGGAAGTGACTCTGATGCAGGTAACGAGAGTCATAATGGAGTGGACGTGGAAACGGATGAGGATGATGGTATCTTTTTTGATACGAAGGACTTTTTGTGTTCAGAGTCTCTCAGAAGTGCTTCGTATCGTAGTAGGGGGACAGCAGGAAATACCTGTAATGCTTTAGCACGTGATAAAGATTCTTTCTTTTCTGACCGTATTTATGAGATTGATTTGGAGATAACGGCCATTAATTATCCTTACATCAAAAGAAGGGATAAATTGCCTGAACCAAAAGAAAAGGAATTTCCGGTTGGCCTATGGTCAATAATAAAAGAAAATATTGGAAAGGACTTATCTGGAGTTTGTCTCCCTGTTTACTTCAACGAGCCACTATCTTCGTTGCAGAAGTGCTTCGAAGATTTGGAGTACTCATATTTGGTTGACCGAGCATCAGAATGGGGAAAACAGGTATACTCATGTCTGAGTTTATTTTCACTTGTAGCCAATTCCTCAAACATGGTTTCCTTATCTCATTTTAATCAATGTCGTGGCTTGTTAAAGCGAACAGGCATTATTCTTGTGCCATTATAGTTCAACTTAGAGATATGGAATCACCAAAAGTTTTATTTCTCATTTAACATATCTTTAGTAAAATGGCAATTTGTTGTTTGATAGAGGCTCCCCTTGACAAGAATAAACTTTTTATACTTCAATTGTTCAGCACTGGTCACCTGCGCAAAGAACCATGGTTCGCTTTGTATTAGTACAGCATCTCAAACAACTTGGAGCTCACTTAGCTAATTGATGAACATGTATGTAACAGAAAAAGGCTAGTACTATATGTTCATAAATTGAAGACTAAGACCACCTTCTGTCAATGTATACCACTTGTATAGTATTAAATTCCGTTTCTCAGACCTTGGTGGGGAGATGATTCTGAGACGGGGCTATATTATGTGAGCTATCTCTATTCTTCAATCATAGACTACAAAAGAAGTGTATGGCACTGGAACCACAAAGTAGGAACCAGTCAGCACCGTATACCAGCCCTGGATGTGATCTCTGTAGGAAAACTCAGCGAGACTACGAGGCCTAAAATATATAAAGTTAGATCCAATACAAAGCAGTTCTTTAAAATTTTAAATTATACTGGTCAGAAAAACCGAAAGCAATTGAGGATCACACTTTGAGATAGCAAAACCAAATAGCTTACTGACTGTCTAACGAGATATAGCTGTAACTTATCTTATTTTTCTTTTCATTGTAATCTTCCCTATTCCGCTGCTAGCTCATCCAAAATGGACTTTTTGTTTGAAGACTAGGATTTGTTACTCTAATGGGATGAGCTGGCTTTACAGCCCTTGCTAAAAAAATGTTCAAGTAAATAAAAAGCCTCGCCCGAAGCTATTTTGTCATTTCTTGTTCAGAATTAATTGGGCTATTGGTGTATAATATTTGTTGAATCAATGCTATTTTTGATATCTAAGAAGCGAAATTTCGAACCTGTGGTGGTTTCTTGGTCTGGTTGACATTTTTCAAATGTCCTTAGTGTCGGTCCTGACTGAAAACCTGATCATGTGCACTTTTCAGGAAAATAGCTTAATGCGAATCCTAAATGTTGCGGCATTTGCTGTGTCTGGCTACGCTTCAACAGAAGGCCGACACTGCAAGCCTTTCAACCCGCTTCTTGGGGAGACATATGAAGCTGATTATCCCGACAAAGGTCTCCGTTTCTTCTCTGAAAAGGTTAATATTTCTATTCTAGAATTATTTGTAAAAGATCAACAAATATCAAGAGCGCTGCACATGCACACAAACTCCAGCCACTGTGATAATGGGGAACTTTAACTAGTCAGATTTATTATTTCCTGCCATTTTCAAGAAGATTATGTTCTTAACCATTTTAAATGGCATGAACTAGTGAGTAGTTTTGATTCAGGTCAGTCACCACCCAACAATTGTTGCTTGCCACTGTGACGGAAAAGGTTGGAAATTCTGGGCGGACTCCAATCTGAAAGGGAAGTTCTGGGGGCGTTCCATCCAGCTCGATCCTGTTGGAGTTCTTACTTTGCAATTTGAAGATGGAGAAATGTTTCAATGGAGCAAAGTTACCACTTCCATCTATAACATAATTCTTGGTAAAATCTATTGCGACCATTATGGTACAATGCGGATCAAGGGCAGTGGCAATTACTCCTGCAGGCTCAAATTCAAGGAGCAGTCTATCATTGATGGTAATCCCCACCAGGTATGCGAGAAGTACCTATAAAAGAATATTGATGAAAAAACCCTAATATGATGGGCATAAGTGCCATTTGATTACCAAAATCATATTCGACAAATGCACCGATAAGATATTATTCATTTATTATCACCTAAAGTCATCAATAAAATGGTATTTTGTGTTTTTCTCTAATTCTGAGACGGACAACTAAATAAATGTCATGATCGCTCAGGTACAAGGGTTTGTGCAAGATAATAGAACTGGAAACAAGGTAGCTATGTTATTAGGTAAATGGGATGAAGCAATGTACTATGTTCTGGGAGATCCTACTACAAAACCTAAGGGGTATGATCCCATGTCAGAAGCTGTACTCCTGTGGGAACGAGAAAAAACTATTACCCAGACAAGATACAACCTAACACCTTTCGCAATCTCCCTTAACGAATTGACCCCTGGTTTACAAGAAATATTGCCTCCAACAGACTCAAGGCTTCGACCAGACCAAAGGCACTTAGAAAACGGTGAATACGAGCTAGCAAATGCGGAAAAACTCAGGCTTGAGCAGTTACAAAGACAGGTATCCAGCTTTTCACTTTTTTCATATTCTTGACGTTTGTGATGGGCCTGGATGTTCTTTACCGATCTTGATAAATTATCTTGGTGGGACCAATGTTAGAAATACTCTACTCCTCTTGTTTATCACACACCTGATTCCCATACCCGTTTTGGGTTTGATCGCTATCAAGTACCCTAAATTTGGTGCATCAGAGTCCTGTCTTAATTAACACTATCTTTGTAAAAAGCTTTAAACTCGACTGGTCAAGTAGTCAAGTACAAGACCGATTATTTAGCAGAGTTCAGCTTTCATATTTCGTGCCTTCATGGAGATAGAATATTTGAAAGTAGGTGGGATCTATATATATGCATCACAGAGAGTAGATATTGGTTTGAAAGTAGTCCAAAACATACTGCATACTGTAGAGGTATAACCCTAGCGTGCTAATACTCGTATGATAGCGTACCCCGTACTGGTACATGTACCACGCACCGGAGCAATCCGCTTACCAAGTAACATTGGGCTAGACCCAACCTATATTTTTTAGCCACACTGTATATATACCGAAATTTCTCGTGCCCACTAATTTTGAGCTCAAAGTCACCGCTTATATCGTATATGGTGTTGCAGGCAAGGAGGTTGCAGGAGAGCGGATGGCACCCAAGATGGTTCAGAAAGGACACCGAAGATGATTGTTACCGCTATGTAGGTGGATATTGGGAAGCGAGAGAGAACAAAAACTGGGAAGAAATTCCTGATATATTTGGCCAGAGCAGCATCGACTCTTCTCCTTGTGTCCAGATACAAGAGTAAGTCTCTTCTCTAAGTTTCTAATTTCCGAAATGCCCGTATGTTTCCTTTCCACTACTGATCTTAAAACACTCTTCCACGATATGCCGAAGATGCCATTTGTTTAGTTGTAAGAAAAAAGTGTTTTTTTGTATCAAGTAATAGTGATTTAAGCCCAATTCATCAAGTGTTTAGGTTTATGTAAATCTGAAAATAAATCATATACTCAATATTAAGGAGAAGGATTAATGTATTGAAGCGATTTCATTTTTATATTTATGTCCCTAAAACGAAGCCAATTTTTTCACTTGAAACAATTATAATAGAACAATATGTAACATAACCTTGCTTTAGTTTTGTGATTCTAACGACTAACATAAACTTACGAGAAAATCAAAACCAAATCAATTGTTAGGTGTTAGTCAAATTATTTATGTAGTCATGTGTTATAATGCATCTGGTTTCCTTAATCAAGTAAAATTCTTTATTTTCAATAAATAATGGGTATAATTCTTCATTTTATTTTCTGTTCTTGGTTTTGTTTTGTTTTGTTTATTATACTATGAATGAACTTGCAGTATATTAAATACGAGTTAAATTAGGTTCGACAGCAAGTTTGACACGCAAACAATACGTTTGCAATACTTTTTCTTTTTTTCTGTATCATAAAAAATCATATATCAATTCAACACACCTAAAATGATATAAATATAATAAGTAAATATATGTAAAATTATTCTAGTCATGATATACATTTTTATATGTCAAATGGCATGATATAGTTCAAACTTAGCTATCATATTCTTTGTATTTTGTCAAGAGATTCATTTTTACTAATTACAAACTAGGTAATTATATACATATATAGTGAAAAAAAAAACACAACTATTTGGCGAAAAATGTATTGACAAACTTAAAAGAGAGGAAAACTCGTGGGCACATAGAAAATGGGGTCGGATGTTTTATTGGTAACAATTGCTAAAAATGTATAGACAAACTTAACAGAGAGTAAAACTTAGCAGGCAACAGAGAAAACATGGTCGAATTTTTTATCCATAATAAATTAGACTTCAGACCAATACAACACGCGCATTATCCATACGTTTAAGTCTATTTCACGTATTAGTTTAACCTTTAAAAGTTCACCGACGAAAATACACTTATGGTGTGTTTGGTTGCAGGATTCCTAAGTAGGATTCCTATCAAAAGTGGGATTTGGTAGGAATCATGAATCCTTGGTCTGTTTGGCTACCAAGAATCCTATGACTCTTGAATCCTAAGGATTCCTAATTCTAAAATTTGTATTGGACCAAAATCCCACCCTACCCCCTAGGATTTGCTAGGATTTTGGATTAATAAACCTAAATTTCAAACTTAAAATCAACAAAAATTTATTTCCCTTCTACAAAATAATAAAAATCATTATTCTTTTTAAAAAACCATTATTTTTTCAAAAATCATTTTTTTTTCAAAAATCCTTTTTTTTTCAAAATCACTTTTTTTTTTCCAAAAATCATTATTTTTTTCAAAAATCACTATTTTTTTCAAAAATCATTATTTTTGAAGAATAATTATTTTTGAAAAACAATTATTTTGTAGAAGGAATAACTATTTTTTGAAAAAATAATAATTTTTGAAAAAAATAATGATTTAAAAAAATAATGATTTTGAAAAAAATAATAATTTTCGAAAAAATAATGATTTAAAAAATATATATTTTTAAAATAATTATTTTGTAGAAAGAAATAACTATTTTTGAAATTTTCGTGAAAAAAAATAGGTTTCATGAAATTTCAGTTACCTAGAGACGATATTTGGATGAGATTTTGTTTTTGGGATATTATTCATGAATTTGAAGGATATTATTTTAATTAAAATCTTATTTTATAAGAATCCAAGTATAATAGACAAACAAATCAAAGGATTTTAAATGAAGGAATCAAGAATCCTATAATTCTTATTGGTTACCAAACAAACCAAAAGAAACTATTTGGATTCATGAATCCGTGGAATCATGAATCCCAAGGACTCATGAATCCAACCTACAACCAAACGCACCATTAGTTGAAAAGTATAAGTTTAGTTGAAAAATATAAGGATAGAATGGATATTCTTTTATAAAACTCGCGAGTCAACTTAAGGAACTAGTAACACATAAACCTACATTTTATTTCACAGATAAGCAATTACATTGTGATGATAGGAGCAGTGCTATTTGTCATGTCAAACACAAGTAAACATTGTGCTAGTTCAACAAAAAAAAAAAAAAGTAAACATTGTGCCCAGCATGAAAAAGTAGACAAACAAATCTATAAGAAATTTTTAATATAAATAAATAAAATTGAGACAGATGGAACATAACCTTATTTACAAATAAGTTGACTCATAATATTTTTCTTGTTTATAAATTCATCATAGGAAATAAAATTAAAGTCCAAGAAGATATATACTTAGGAAATGTATACCAATTTTATATTTCCAAAAAAAGTTCCTGAATTTGACAAATAACCTTGTATAAAACCATGAGAAAAAAAAGGCAACTTGAGAAATGTCACTAATTTTTCATTTTTCAATGAAAGTTTGTAATGTAAAAGTGAATAAGTAAGATCATCCACATTGTCTTATTTCACAATGCCATAAAATGAAAGTATAGTAACTTTTTATTATTTCCTTAGACAATAATGTTAGACAATTCTCTTGGCAATAGCTTTAGCTTTTCCACAAATTAATCAATCAAAGGACTAGAGACTCTAGACATTTGTTCACGTCTTCAATCCACTGTCATTCTGTTTATCCACAAGTTATATTCCAACTATTGACAAAGGACAAAAGACACTTCTCTCGACCTTTTTGTAATATCAATTAAAATATATGGTGTGTAAGAATTATATCTCTAAAATGACCTATTCTTCAACAATCCTTTTTCAACTTACCTAATGCCCCTTCAATAATTCTCTTTCATCTTCACTTCTCCAAAAAAAAAAATTCTCTTTCATCTTCACTAAACTTTTATAAATAAATAGATAATATTAAGGATGACGTGGTGGATTTGATGACTGGATCTAGTCAAACAAATAAATAATGTTTGTTTGAGGTGCAACAAAAGGAAAACCCCACCCACCCAATTTGAAGAAAAGAAAGGGCACTTATCCAAAGAAGAAAATTCGTGGTAGGCAACTAATTTGGATTTTAGTTTTTTAGGGTTATCAAAAAATACTTGATAATTACGTGTCTATTAAGAGGACCACCTAATCCACCACATGTATATGATTTCATTTCACATCTCGCTTCGGGGAATACAATTTAGACTGCAGGTCACACTAAAGATTTGGGTGGAAAAAGATGCACACAAAACCTTTTGTAAAGCTCCCCCCCCCCCCTGAGAAGACTTTTCCCTCTTCTCCATCTTCACCACTCCGACTATCACATCTAGTGGTTATCCAGTCGGCGCCGGCCCAACCGGACCGGAGAGAAAAGAATTAGTCGGGACGGATCCAACCACCCCGAATTGAAATATTCTTAGATTGGGCATGGTCTGAGGTAGCTTTACCATGTTCCAACTTGGGACTTGATTCGTCAAATCCGACCCGATTTGACCGTCGACTTAGTAACGAGCAACGTTAGAACGGATTGATCCGGGCCAATCTGGGTAAAACTGATTTTTTTTTTCAAAAAGATGAAGAGTAAAGAAGTGGAATAAAAATTGGGGTAAAATTAGTTTGGTATTTACAGATTAAAAAGGGATATAAATCTATATAATAAAAATGAAGAGAATAATGCTGACTAGGACAAACATCCTCTTTTAGTAAATGATATTGTTTAGAAGTCATTATCAAAATTTAAAATACAGTCCTTCTTCAAAATATAATAACCTATTTAAAGAAAAAATAACCGTGTCATTCTTAGAGATAAAATATTTTCAATAAAATAATTTTCAATAAAAAAGAAAAAGAAGAAATTTGCTAGGGTTAAAAAATGAAATTGAAATATTTTCAATAAAATAACTAATTTAAGAAAAAGAAAATAAACAATAAGTAGGCTACCAAAAATTTAGAGTATCAAGAATATAGTAATAATAAATTTGGAAAGTCCGGTGACATGTTTAGGGAGAGTGCGTAAAGCAATACAATGGGGGTGCCCATAGAAGCATTGGGTTAAAATTTTGTCACATTTGATTGATACAAATGTTCGTGCCCAAGGATACGGGATATACCTTAATAACTATAATAGTCAGGGATGAAAAATGTAAAACCCCCTAACTAGTCGGTTGGGTGGCTTTAGATAAAATTTTTCTTGAAAATCTGAACGTTGAGTTTAATGTTTCTATTTAGCGGAGTGGTTATTTGCAAGAACTTATTGAATCAATCATTCGGGCTCATAACAAATTAAAAGTTGCTCCTCCTGCCCCGTTAGAGCCTTCAGCATTGTACGAGGATATATGGTCTCACCAGCTCGGTGGGCTTTCCCCAACCCAGACTTCTTGTCGCGCCTCGCCCGTCAGATTTAGATAAAATCAAGTTGACTTTGCCCGTTTTTCGTACGGATTCGAACTAAAAGACACCACTAATCACCTCCATTTAGACCGCCACCACAACCACTCGTAATTGGGTTTCTTCTTGAAATCCCATATTGAGGTTTTATGAAGGAGTTTCATTTCAAGATTAAAACCGCAATGATGTTTCGATGGACAAATCCCATTGGGGTTTTTGCTTGCTTAGGAGAGAGTGTAGATAGAGGGTGTAGTGAGAGTAAATCAAGAGAGAAGCAGAGAGGATCGAGGCTTGTAGGCCTCGTTTGGTTCCGCTTAAAAAAAGCTAAAAGCCAGCTTTTTGCATATTTTAAGCGCTTATTGAGAACTTTACGCGTTTGGTTCAAAAAAGTTGTAGCTTATTTTAAGTTAGAAAAGCCCATTTTCTCTAAAAAGCAGAAGCCACAATTTTGTGGCTTTTTTGTAGCTGCTTATTAAAAGCTAGCTATGAAAATAAAATAAAATATTTTTTTTTTGTCACCATCAATAAATATCCACCACCATCACAACCACCCCACCACCTCTGCCACCACAATCACTCCACCACCTCTGACAATCACCCCACCACCTATGCCACCGTTCCGCCACTTCCATACCACCTCCGGCGCAACTCCATCACCACCACTCCATTACTTTCGCCGCAACTCCACCACCATCACAACTATTCTACAACCATCAAATTTTTTTACAACCACTCCGCCACCTTCGTCACCACTCTACCACCATCACCGAACGCTTTGCCATCTCCCCCACAACTCCACAACCTCCGACGTAGCTTCACTTTCGGTGCAACTCCACCACTATCACAACCACTTCACCACCATCGCCACAAATCGACCACTCCACCACCACACTATACCACCTCCACCAACCCCATTTCACTACCGTCGTTGCAACTTTACCCCCTAACCACCAACACCCCCTCCATTCTACAACCACCATCACTACTATAACTCTGCCACCATTGAGCACCACCATAACACGTCCACCACCATTGAGCACTATCACCACTGCATTAGGTTCAAATTTTGAGCTTTATGTGTTTATGAAAATTAAAAAAAATCTATTATTTTATTTTAGTATTTAATGTTTATAAATTTTTTCTTAATATAATGATATAAGCATATTGTTTGATAACTACAATACGAAGATTAATTTTTTTTTACCAAATGTCATACTTTGCTTTTAAAGATATAAAAACACTTTTTATGTAGCGTACCAAACGACTCAGACAGATTTTTAAAAAGCGCTTTTATTTATGGGCTTATAGAAAAGCTCATAATATAAGTTATGTGTGTACCCAAATGAGGCCGTAGTGGTGGTAGTGATGTTCTAGAAGAAAGACTGAAAACAACGTCTTTCATCTTAAAAAGGGAGAGTCCACAATGAGAAATGATTTTAACAAAATCCTTGATTTGATGATTCATTTTCACTAAAAGACAACTTTCTTTTAAAGTTTAACTAAAATTTAGACCTTCTGTTACCACAGGAGTGACTCATCAAGTCAAGGATGTCATCAAAATCCTTTGCACACTTGGAAAAAATTCGATACTTTGTTTCCACGGGAGATTTGCTGTTTAGACCCCCTCTCATAAAATCGACTTGCTGTTTGGACTCCCTTTTTCCAGAGTTGCATTTTGGACTCCCTTTTAGCAGAATCTTAAAGGAATATTCCGTCTAAGAAGTTACATTTTAGATAATTCCAAAATTGGCCTTGTATAATTGATATTGCAATTAAGACCCCCTAGTATCCTTATTTAAATGGGCACGTGTACGGTGAAGAAGACCAACAAAACCAGTCACCGGAATTAATGGAGAAAACTAGAAATCGCCATTTCCCCACGTGTACTGTGCAGACAAAACCAACAAAAGCCTCTAGAGATTATTGAGTCACTGGCATTAATGGAGAAAACTAGAAATCGTCGGGAACAAACAAAGGAAAGAAGACCTGAATCACCAAATCTTCTAATTAGAAGAACATCAAGCAGAATTTCAAATGTTTCAGCACCACCTGACTTATCTCCCTTAACTCCAAATTCAATCAAGAATATTTCAATTACTTATCCAAGATCAAAATCAACAAGAAAACCAAGAACTATCAATAAATCCGAAGAGACTAGATATCCGTTTATCACATTCAAATTTATTCCCCTCCTTCAATTCAATCATCCTCCAGTCCAGTACAGGATAGAGTGAGAAACTAAAGAGAGAAATATTTTGTTCTTGCCTACTACTAAAAATCACAAAGGTATCATTTTTATACATCTCTTTTATGTAATTGTTTACTTTCTGTTCTTACTTAACCTTTATTAGATCTGATTTAATATATGGGTAGATCTAATTTAACCATATAATCAAGTTTATTCCCTCAACTGCAATACTACATGAAGAAGACCATGAAGAAGAACCCATTTGAACTTTCTATCTCTCTCTCTCTAGAAAATCACAATCACTTCTTCTCTTATTTTACTCTCTAAAAATCTATTAGTGAGGAAATCACACAGAGAAACCTTGTGGTTACCTCAATTTGGACTCTCTTGAAACTCCATGGAACCAAATCTAGGGTAAGGTATCGAGAGAGAGAAAGTAGAAGAAGACGATGTTGGATTTTCGTTTGGATTTTCTTTTTTATCGATTGGTTTTGCTGCTAGGGTCAGGTGGCGGGTTGACTTCTCAGGTTTAGTTAACATTAGGGTTAAGAAATAGGTTGGGTTGGGTTAGGTTAAGGGTAAAATTGTATTTGTCATTTGCTTAGGGTAAAATAGTATTTTTATCTCAAAAATTTTGTTGTACTGTTATATTTAACTATTTTTTTGAAAAAGGAAGTCGAAATTGCAACTCTAGAAAAAGGGAGTCCAAACAACAAGTCGATCTTATGAAAGGGGGTCCAAACAGCAAATCTCCCTTTCCACACAAATCTTAGTATTCCCCTACAACCAAAATGGGATGGCTTTTAATTATCCACCCTGGAAACATTAAAAAAAAAATGGATAAGAGTTAGCACCACGTAGGATAATAGGTCAAAGCGGTTTGTCTTAACTAACTCACCGTGTTTACCCTCTGTAACTGACGAGGACTTTATCCTCCACGTCAGCTTCCCTTTTTTTCTCTATAAAGAAGGAGCCACCATGATCTTGGAGATACATCCAAATCCAACTTATTAGACTCATTCTTCCTCTCTCTCTCTCTAGAACTCTGTTTATCTCTTTCTCTCTCTAGAACTCTGTTTCTCTCTTTCTCTGTCTAAGATGGAAGGAATACGAAATGAAATCAAACCCATCTCTGAAATGAAGTATTCAGAAGATTTATATGCATTAAGATTTGTAGCTAAAGGAGTTAAGAGAAGTTCTGTCAAATCACCAATTCCCGATGTTAAAGTTATCACTTCTGGTGGATCAATCATTCCTGCTCATTCTAGTGTTCTGGTACTTGATTGGCCCAAATCTATTCCAACTACCTAAAAACAGGGGAAAATTACAATATGTGGAACCAGATCCCCTGGTTTTAGTAATCAAAATTATGATTAATTTGCTACAATAAATGAAAGATCGGATTTTCATCTTTGGGTTTTGTTGAATTTGGAAAGTTCTTAATATTGATCTTTGATTCTTTTGAATTTGTAGGGTTCAGTTTCAACTGTGTTGGAAAAGATATTAGATCGACCTCGTAAAAATTATTCCTCTGAGAAGATTGTTACTATTCTAGGGGTTCCTTGTGATGCTGTCTTCTCCTTTATTAGATATCTTTATTCTTCGAGGTAACCTCTCTCTCTCTCCAGACTCTGTTTCAATCTCTCTGTTTCAATCTCTCTGTTTCAGTCTCTCTGTTTCAATCTCTTTATCCTCTGTTTTAATATTCTTGATTGATTTTCAGATGCACAGATGAAGAATTGGACAAATATGGAATCCATCTATTAGCATTATCTCATGTTTACTTAGTACCCCAATTGAAGAAAAAGTGTTCAAAAGGATTATCAAAACGATTAACGATCGATAATGTTCTTGACGTTCTTAAACTCGCTCGACTCTGTGACTCACCCGATCTTTATCTCAAATGCATGAGAGTTATATCACAAGATTTGAATGATGTTGAACAAACTGAAGGATGGAAATTCTTACAAGATCATGATCCTTTTCTTGAACTAGAAATTTTACAATTCTTGGATGAATATGAAAAGGTATAATTTTTAAACATTAACATAATATTTTTATCCTATTAGGAGTCTATAGGATTTTTCATAGTCCCACATCCCTTTGGGCGGGTTGTGGTTGTGGATCCTTCGTCAGGATCGGTTAAGTTTGTGGTCATTCAACTTAAAACTAATTGGTAATGAGTAAGATGTATTAATATATTTAATATATTTTATATTAATAGATACCCCCTACTGTGGCTTATCAAGTATTGGCCTAACTCTGATACCATGTTGAGTTTGTGGTATTGAGTTAGACGACCTAAAGTCAACCCTAGAATTCCGATCTTATGTCTATGGTCATATTCTTTTTATTTAGAGAGCTTAGAATTTCTAAATGATTATTATGATTTTATGTGAAAACAGAGGAAAAGGAGGAGGAGCAAGAAGATAGAAGAACAAAATTTGTATTTACAGTTGAGTGAAGCAATGGACTGTATAGAACACATATTCACAGAAGGGTGTACAAGTGTAGGTCCAAATGATATAGAACCAAACAAGAATAGAGAACCTTGCAAGAAATTTTGCACTTGCAATGGTCTTCAACAAGCGATTCGTCATTTCGTTCAATGTAAGAAGAGGGTCAATGGTGGTTGCGTATGGTGTAAACGATTATGGCAACTTCTTCGACTTCATTCTTCTATATGTGACAAATCCCATAATTGCAGAGTTCCACTTTGCAGAGAATTCAAGTTGAGGATGGAAATTGAGAAGAAGGTTGAAGATGGAAGAAGGTGGAAGTTACTTGTGAGGAAGGTGATTTCGGCTAAAGTCATGTCTTCCTTGATATTGAATAAGAGGAAGATCTAGTTCCATGGTTGTTGGAATTATAAATACCCAATTGAATTTGTTACAAAATTCATTTATTCCTTTACAAAAATTATATTCACAAGAGATATGATACAAATACATTAGAAGAGAATGGTAGAGGTAGTGAGGGGACTCAATTTTTAGTCCCCTTGTATTACTAGCTAGGCTGGTTAAATGTTAATGTATACTCTATATTTTTCTAAAATCAAATTCTTTTCTTTTCTTCGTTTTATGTATTACGATCATAGTCCTAGCCGTTTGCCAGTTATCGATATTGTTTCTGCTTCTGCTGTGCAGGCTCAAACTCAATGGCCCAACAAGCACATGGTATCGTTCTTTGCTAAGTTTTCGTGAGCCTACTTAGAAGGCTTTGACATTCACTAAGTTTGAGCTTACACATGTAGTCTTCAGACTCTGGACACTCTCCTGAGCAACGCGGGCTATCACATTTTGACTCTTATCCTTTAGTCATAATGTCTCCTATAGAAAAATTAGTATCCTAGCTTCGGCTACTATTTGTGAATTTATGTTTTGATCTTATAGAAAAATCAACATCCTTTTTATTCAATATATATGGAATAGATCCGAATACAATCTATGATATTATAATTACCAAACATACTTAACTACATTACAACATTCCATTAAATATTACTAATAGGCACCAAATTTGTGAAACAAATTTATGCTTTTTTATGATAATAACAAAGAAAGACTAGAGAAGGATGTTGATGAATCTAGAGTTCATCTTTAACAGATAATCCTGGACTAGATTTGAGAGGATATGAAGCTTCCATGGCTATACCACAATGACCTTCTTTGGCAGGTACGTTTCGTTCGATTCGAATATAACCTTTCTCACCCCATTCAGGTCCCCATGAGTTCTTAACTATCCAGTACTTTGTTCCATCCACAGTTGTTCCATATCCAACTATTGCCACTCCATGATCTAGCTCTGTTCCACACTCTCCATTGAACACACCCTGCCAAATTCATCACTCCAATCGATAAATAATAGCAATCTAAATGTATTTCAGATACGATTTGAGATCTGAGTTGACCTGAGTCAGATTTCAAATCCATGGTCTTTTTCCTTTTTGACATTTATGACTAGTCAAAATTGACTTGTCAGTTGTCAATTAGTGAGACTCATGGAGTCGGGTTCAGATGAGTCAGATTCAGACATTAAGAAAAATCATACCTCAGAGTAGAACTGGAAGTCAGAACCTTCGGCATCTAATGCTACTGATACTGGTTGATTGGCAACGACTTTCATTAAAGCATCTTCATCGGCAGCCGGTACCATCTCATGTCCGTCTATTGTCACCGCGTGAGCATTCGCCTGTACAACCATTACAAGAACTGTATATCTAAACGCGGCTTAAATGAACATATGACATAAAATTTGGATTAGTTAATTACCTTAAGATTATCACAAGTTCCATCTTCTGCTTGATAGGGATAATCTTGTTCTGTTGTTATTCCTCCATTTTGCTTAATGAATTCCATTGCATTTTCCATTAATCCCCCATTACAACCTTGATTATCAGTGTTGTCACAATCTATTAACTCTTGTTCAGACAATGATATTAGCTTCTTGGTTGTGATCTGGTTTATACCTTCAACTGAAACCACAGTTGAGAAAGCCCAACAACTTCCTGCAATTTTCATAAATTCATCCAGACAATGCTAGGTTAGCGAGTAAAGACTAAAAATTTTTTGGCATGATTAATGTAAATCACGTGTTTGAACTGCGAATCTAAGCAAGTAAATCTAGTGCGAAACAAAATTATTACATACTAATGAGCTTACCACATTGGCCTTGATCCTTTACAGCCGTTACTGCGCCTTTCTTTCTCCAATCGACAGATTTCGGTACATCAGTCACATTCTCATACATGAAAGTACCCGTACCACGAGGGCTTCCACGTAACATTCTATAGTGTTTAACTTTAGAACCGGCATATGAAGTTTTGAATTCATGGTTGGTTAAATCCGCGAATTTATTCAATCTCAATTTATAAGGTCTATTTTCCTTATTCCTATTGTGAACATGGTGGATATTCGCTTTAAAAACATTAAAACGCTTATTTATCTCACTTAAATCGCGAGAAATTGTGTGATGAGTTCTCCATCTTTCGTATAAACCCCAAAGACTTTCTTCCGACGCTAAATCTTTTTCATGATACTCAAAACTCTCGGCGAAACTGAAAGCAAGAACAAGTGAGAGAACAACCAAAACAACCTTACTCTTATCCATTACCCACAAAAATGAAGAGTAGCTAATGAAATTAATGAAGTAGAGGACTAATGAGGAAGGCAAGAAAAGAAGAAAGAAAAATGGTGAATGAAAGATGAGGAAATGAGATTGAATATAAATAGCAAGATTCTTGTAAAAACAAGAAAGCTAGAAAGGGGAAAAAGGAGGTGACTTTTAAACTGTTATTGTGGAAAGTTTTTGTAACTCATTTTGGAATTATTTTATATGAACATGCCAAACATGCTAAGTTGTTTTAAACTTTGTTTATATGAGGATATAAGTTTGTTATGATGTTAAGGTTTTTGTGGCACGAATATTTCGCTAGCGACGCTTTAAAGTTGTTAATACATATTATAACTGTCCTCTCTTATATTGACGGGTGGTCGTTTTTTTCAGAATTTTTCTCTTTAAGTAAGAAAAGTGAGTATTGATTTTGTTAGACATATATTATAATCACTCTGATTTCATTCGGAGCCTCTTAGGTTTAGCACCAAATTGTTTACCCTTCAAGGTCCTAAAAATTTAGTCGAGATACACTCAATCTAGTCGGAATAGAAAGAATGGGAAATGTGTGTGAAATAACACTTTTAAAAGCCATAGCATCCAAACCTGTGAGAGGCCTATATTTTTTGTTGAAATCGTGGCTGGCGTATTTAGGTTTGTTAGGAAAGAGAAAGCCTGAAAACCATAATGCGTCACATACACCAAATCAGTGAAACTCCATGTGTACGTGGAGCAGGAGGTGGGCTCAACGCGACCGACCCGAAGGGTTTAGAGGTGCTACTGGCGGACCGCCTGAGCTCAAACACGCTAGAGTTTGTTCCATGATACCTGCCCATTGACGCCAGTTATATACATGGTGAAATATACCCAAACATCTTGACCAACATGCCCACCCGAACCGTGGTAGCCCTCCTCTACAAAATTGACCTATGAAATGTTTCGACATCCATATCAAAATTTTAAAGCCCCCCCCGTAAGCCAATATTTTTTTAAAAAATCGACTACGATCGACGTTAGTCCTTACAAGACGTTAATTACAAGGTATTGATACATCATCAAGATGTGATAAGCATGATAACTGCCCAAGTTAAACCAATAACTAAAGGGCCGAAAGCCCAACAACATAGAGCCTAAAGCCCCACAAATTTATTATTATTTATATCTTTAATAACTCAAATTCAATAACTATGGATTCCACTTCTTCTGAAAATCGAACCTGATACCTTCAGAACCTAGTTGTATTACAGTGCAGTAAAAAAATAAGCTTTGACTACTTTTATTTCCATCTAGTTAGACTTAAACCTCAAACAATAGGGTAAGATGATGAATCAATTCAGGTGGGTCGGTCGACCAGTTCCATAAACTTTACAAGACGAGAAATTAATCATCAAATATATTATCAACCTTATACTATGTTCGACCACTACGCTGACCGAATTTCGACAAACTTTCTCTCTCTAAATCATGTCACGCTGTATACCTCTACCTGATCGGCATAGGTTCCTTTTCCATATATTATCATGTAGGTTTCTTACTTGTTTTTCTTTATACTCCATAAAAAATCATAATCCCATTTAAGATGAAGAAAAAGAAATGGTTAGAGATGGCGAAAGTGGGTGAACAATTAAGTATCAAACTAACACTTAACATAGAGTATATCGCCAGATCTAACCTTCCCTCTTCTTTCTTTCCCCACGTATCGTTTCCTCTTCTCCGCCCATTTCTATCTTCACCTCTCTCTCTCTCTCTCTCTCTCATTTCCATCACATTCTCACTACCACCTCCATTCTTCATTGATACTTGTTTCTCTCTCTATCACTACCTCTTCTCTACTTGTTCTAATGGCTCCAGCTGTGGATGTTTCACCTACCCATCAATTTCAAGAAGAAGAGGAAATCAAAGCTAGTAATGATTTTGGAAACCATGAAAGTATTGTCACAGGGAAGAAATACAAAGTGACTATAGTTGGAAGTGGAAATTGGGGTAGTGTTGCTGCTAAACTCATTGCTTCCAACACTTTAAAGCTAACCTCTTTTCATGGTTAGTTCTCTCTATCTCCTCTCTCATTTACAGACCCACAAACCCTATTTACTTTCTTTAATCAATTCTGGGTAAGGCTCAAATTACTCAATAATGCATGAACATGATCAAACTCTTAAACCCCCATTTTGTCAAATTGATGAAATTCAGATGAAGTGAAGATGTGGGTATATGAAGAAATCTTTCCAACAGGGGAAAAACTTACAGATATCATCAATCGGACAAATGTACTTACTCTATCTATCTTCTAACTCTTAACAATTGAATCCATTTCATCGATTATTATCTACATTTTCTAAGAAATTGGACTATTTCCTCATCTTAACAGGAGAATGTTAAGTATTTACCTGGAATAAAGCTCGGGAAGAACGTTATCGCTGACCCAGACCTCGAAAACGCAGGTACTTCTTTCCTGTTTTGTTAATTTGAGTGGAGCAGTGTGCCATGTTGCTTGGAAGAGCGTCCAGAGTCTGGGTTATATGTGCTCGTTGAAGTCTAGTAAGTGTGGAGGCCTTTTGGGTGGGCTCATGGAGCCTTCACCCTGTTGGGCTCGAGCTTGGGTGTTTAAAGCAGGGACAATATCGAGAACTGCTAAGACTTAGGGCGTCACAAGTTGGAGAAAAGATTCTTCTTCTTCTTTTGTCATTTACTTTAATGGTGGTTTTGTTTCTTTTGCAGTTAAGGATGCAAATATGCTGGTTTTTGTGACTCCTCATCAGTTCATGGAAGGAATATGCAAGAAGCTTGTGGGGAAAATAAAAGGAGATGGTGTTGAAGCTATCTCACTTATCAAAGGTATGGAAGTGAAGAAGGAAGGACCATGCATGATTTCAACTCTCATCTCTGAACAGCTTGGTATCAACTGTTGTGTTCTCATGGGAGCAAACATCGCTAATGAGGTAAAAGAAAAAGAAGAATGACAATCTCGTCTTCAGCATTTATAAGTGTTCGTCTGAAAACGATTCGATCATGAAAATGCAGATTGCAGTGGAGAAGTTCAGTGAAGCAACAGTTGGGTATAGAGGAGAAGATAAGGAGGTTGCACATAGATGGGTTCGCTTGTTTAGTACTTCCTATTTCCTGGTTTCCCCTGTGAGTCTCCTATTACTTAGCTTTTGATTTGCTAGAATTAATACAGAAGTCGACCAGCAATGATGCTCATAAACCATAAGTAGCTTAAAAATGCAATTCGAAATGAATGCCTGAAACAAAGCTATGACCTTTATGAGAATATCAAACATCTGACAGATAAATATGAATATGGATGACATTCAGTTCAAGATATTCTTTTAAATCACTGTCTTAATGAAACGAACAGGTCCAAGATGTGGAGGGTGTCGAACTGTGTGGAACACTAAAAAACGTAGTGGCCATTGCAGCAGGTATTCGAAGGTTTTACCTTATTCCATGTACTTCTGTTTTATTCACCTGAAGGTCGAAATATTGATCAAAACGAACAATGCAGGTCTTGTTGATGGCTTAGAGATGGGAAATAACACCAAGGTATAGTAATTAGTGGGTCTTTTACTTGGTGCAAGTACCCGGCTTGAACTTATCTCTAAAGATTAATGGTTGTTTCTAATGAATTATAACAGGCAGCGGTGATGAGAATTGGATTGAGAGAGATGAAAGCATTCTCCAAGCTGATGTTCCCGTCTGTTAGGGATAGCACCTTCTTCGAGAGCTGCGGGATAGCGGATGTCATCACTACATGCTGTTAGAAATCAGATTCCTATCCATTTCCTTTTCATTGAGCATCACACACTACAATTCTCTTTCAAGTTTTCAATCAAAATGGTAATATCTTTGTGTGTTTATATGGCAGTGGGAGGAAGAAACAGGAAGGTTGCAGAGGCTTTTGCAAGGAATGGAGGAAAAAGGTCTTCTTTAGTTGCTAGCGCTTTTGACTTAGAGTCATGAATCATTGGTTTAAAAGTGGGTTTTCTAGATTACATAACCAATTTGTTTGTTCGATAATCAGGTCTTTCGATGAGCTTGAAGCAGAGTTATTGCAGGGCCAAAAACTACAGGTACACACTACTAACCTAGCTAGCATCCTGTAAAAACGAAAGTCTTTGGTTTAAAGCTAATTTGCAAAAATGCAGAGATAATAGGAGGTAAGACTCAAGTGGAAGACGTGGGTTAAGTAATCAATCAAGCTTGATTTGTCACCATACCATCACCATTTGATCACGATGAGTTTACTTAAAACGTATTTAAGTGTCTAAATCTCTAATGTTTTCCTTGAAGGGTGTATCAACGGCGAGTGAGGTGTACGAGGTTTTAAGTCACCGAGGATGGCAAGAATTGTTCCCACTATTCACAACAGTTCATGAGATATGCATAGGTCGGCTTCCTGCATGTGCTATAGTTGAATATAGCGAGCATACTCCCAATTTTTCTCTCGTTGAAGGCTCTGCACAATACTATTGACCGTTCAAAGATGCAACTCATTGATAGATATGGTTAAGCTAGAAGCATAAAGAGCGCAAAAAAAGCTTTGTCATGTTCTTGAATTACTGCAGTAGTGGTATAGTGACCTCAAATAGTGTTTTCTTCGGCTGTTACTGGTGTCAAAAACTCTTTTCTCTATAAGAATGGCATTTCAGAATTTCAATTAGCTGTTTCTAAGCTGAGAATATGATGGTTATCTTTTCTTGATTATTATCTTTTGGCTACTGAATTACTAACTACAACAATCAACATTAGGAGTCATAACCTAATTTCCATAACTAATTGCAATCGAATAACATTAAACAGAAGATGTCATACTCATTATTAGAAAATTTGTATTTCAAAGTGGCATCATGCTTTATAAATGTTAATGTCATAGCAGAGAACTTCCATGAAAATAGAAACACAAAATAAACATGACATTGACAAAATGATCAAAAGGAGAAGATGAAGATTTAT
>BEHA01011593.1:172796-184658 GCA_002897215.1 Eschscholzia californica subsp. californica | reverse complement strand
TGCGAGATAAACTCACCTTGGTTAACAGAGATAACCTCTTTATTGCCAATAATTTCCATGGTTTCTTTGGTTGCATTTCGAACATCACATCCGATAAGAAGAGGAGCCTGTTATAATAATTGAGAATGTGTCTAAAAAGTGCAGAATCAAGATGAAAATTGAACTGTTAAAGAAAATCAGAAAAGTTTCAATCCAGTACCTTTGATATAGCCCATATACTGAAGTGTACTATATATTCATCTTTAGTCATACCCCCATTTCCTACTTCAAGCATATCCGGATCTGCATGCAGATTCAACATAGAAATATAAATGCTCATTACTAAGTACTAGTTTTTTCAAACCCTAAAAATGCAAAAACTAGAAAACTCACCATTCCAACCACCAGGCCTAGCAAGATCAGCATAGAATTCGTTCATATCGGCTCTAGAAACCATACTGTCAATGTTAAAGGAACCGATTAAAACCGATTTCTAACCCATTTAAGATGTTTTGAAGCACAAAACAATCATATATTATTTTACTGATTATTACCTATCCCAAGTATCAGTAATATCATTTGTAGTTCTCCAGCTATTTCCTACTTTAGAACCCCATAGAGCTGGGTGCAAGTCACCCCTATTTAACCACAAATAAACAAGTAAATAACCGAGCAAGAAAGATCTGTTCGTGATAGAAAGATAGTTATTTTTGGTTGAACAGAGTTACCATTCACATAGAGAGAAGAAGATCGGCCGACCCGCCTTCATAAGAGCTCTGGTCATAATTGGGTATCTGTAAAAATGAAAGAAACCAATATCAACATAAGTAGAAATTTTTATGTAAATAGGACTATTGAATCATTGTGACAAAGAATCCGCTTACCTAGTAGTCGGCTTTGAACCATCGTTGTTGCAGTTGTCATACTTCAAATAGTCAATGCCCTGCAGAATACAAAGTACGTAAGAATCAAGATCATTATATATGTATGTATGTACACAGGTATATCTTCGACATCATTCATACCCATGAAGCAAATGTTTTTGCATCTTGTTCTTCATGACCAAGTGATCCTGGCATCTTTTTGCTACAGGTAAAGTATCTGAAAAAGACCCATCCTTGAAAATTTAGAGAAAAGCGATGTAAAATGGATTATTTTCGATTAAAAGCATCACTATCTCTTATCTGAACCAGGAGAATTGGGTCGACTCCATTAGCAACTAAATGCAAAATCAGATATAGTGTAGATAAACTTGTTCTGTAGTTACCCTGCATCTGAGTAGATTCCCAGCTTTAGTCCTTTGCTGTGAACATAATCAGCAAGAGCTTTAATCCCCGACGGAAAAGTTGATCTCTTGGCAACTAGATTTCCCTGTTAGTATTTCCCATTTCAAATAGGTTATCTTTATGGAAGCTTAAAAGAGGCAAGAAGACATCAAATGAAAGAGGAAAAAAAAGAACAAGAAACAAGAAAAACCTTGTCGTCTCGAATTAACTCGGCCCAACAATCATCTAACAAAGAAAGTAAATAGTCTCAATTATTTACCTAAAAATAGAATGAAATTGAACAGTATAGAAAGAGAAACAAAGACTAATAATAATATAGAAAACTATGAGTACCTATATTGACATAGTTATATCCAAGCTTGGAAAGACCAGTTGAAACTAGAGCGTCAGCTGTTAAATATTTAAAATGGACGAATACCCATTATTGATATTTTGTCGAACTAAACAAATATTTAGTAATTTTTGAAGAAAAAGAAAAACATTTGCAGTTTCGAATTTAGTACTAGAGAGATATGAAGTTTATCTCAATTTACCAGTTTCTCTGATCATTGTCTCATCAATCTTGCAATTGAAATGATTCCAACTGTTCCATCTGTGTATAAACAAAACAATGCCAGTCTAAATGATTTCTTCTTCTAATAAGATACTACTATAAAATCAATGAAAAATCATGGATTAGTCAAACTTTTTCGTTGCAAATTATCGACGGACACATGATATTCAAGCTGCAGATGTCTATTTATGGCTTTACACAGACGCTTGAGTTTCGTTACTAGTTTTGATTATATTGTTTAAGCTAGTAGTTGTTTTTTCAGAGTCAGATATGAAATCTGACTCAAGGTCTGCATAGACTTGAATCAGATGTCAAAGTGTTTGTTTTTGTCTCACTCGTAGTGTCTAACTTCAATATGAGTCGGACAATTCAACTTCAGCACTTCAACGGTGTGGATGAGAGGGGATGTGTCTGAGTGACAATGCCGGCCTCTCAAACACTACAGGGCCGGCCCAAGTATTTCGGGGGCCACCCAAGCGAAACCAAAAAATGGGGCCCTATATAAAGGCAAGTTGGAAAAAGATAAAAAAGCTTCTATTAGTGTTTATAGAGGGGATTGAACCCTTGACCTCTTGCATATAGACTAAGTTTTTAGCCGTTGAGCTACAACTAGAATTATGTGACATATTTGTGTCGTATATACTTGTTATTTCAAAACTAACATATACAATTCCAAACATGAGGCCCTTTATTATTTTGGAGCCCAAAGACGCCACTTTGGTGGCTTTGGGCCCGGGCTGCCCCTGAACACTAGAACTCTCTCAAAGAGCCGGGACACCTCAAACGACGAGCCACTTCGCTAGTCTAATCTACTTATCTACATATAAAATAGTGTTCCTAAAATAATACTATCCTTCGTCCCTTGTTAATGTACAAGAGTATAAATACTGTCTGACGGGTAGTGACAGTTCTATAATTGCAATCTTTGAAAATTAATGTGGGAGGTGTAATCTTAACCATTGAAGAAGGATATATATTCTAAAAAAGATACGCTCAGATTGGATAATCGTAATAATTGAGTTAGATATCAGTTGCAAAATCTGAAAGTTAATACCAACACTTTTTATTGAGAGAGAGAGAAAGAGAGTACCCCATTGGAGGAGTCATCCCAAGTCCATTAGCTAGTAAATATCTTCTATTGATAATGTAATCTACTTCTTCCTCCTTTGGCAATCTCAAGGCCATAGTTGAAGAAGATACAAAGAAACAAAACAACAATAATACACGAAACAGGTGTAAACGAGTAACACCATATGATCTCTCCATATCTTTCTCTCTCACTATAAAAATAAGTTGAAGAGAGAGTCCAGAGAACTAGAGAGAGAGAGAGTAGAAGTGGAGTGAAGCACACAAGGAGAAGAAGAAGAAATGCCTATTGAAGTAAATAAATATAAATACTAGTACTAGTACAAGATAAGTTTGACCGGGTTTGTTGGGTCAGTTCAACTCAGCCAGTCGATTTGTACCGACTTGGTTAGATTCTTTATCTCTTATTGCTTTTACTTGTTTGGCGTTTTTCAGTTGAAAATGATGGATTTCTACCCTTTAAACACGTTTCTATCAAACACAAGTCAAAACAATCAGTAAAAATAGAAGCAGTTTGGAAAGCAAAGTTCAATTTTTTAAAGTGATGATGATGTTTCACCCAATCAAAATCATCTTTTACTTGAATTCTCGATAGTTCCTCATGAATTTAAAAGTCTCTTGTGGTCCAGTCCTATCACTTCAAGTTCCAAATCCAAACGCATGATAGTTAGAAATCAAGTTAATTATTCATTGGAGCTGGGAAAATCTTAGTCTAAAGATATGAACAACTGTTTTTGGGTCGGACTTAATTGATTTTGATTTACCACGGGGACAACTCTCTCTCATCATCCTTTTTTTTTTCTTAACTCCAACGAATCCAAGAAAAAATCCCACCATGATTTGAGCCAATTGATGTTGAGATATGTGTGTAAACACGTGATATAGAGACGAATCGAGATGAGGAGATCCGACGATCAAGACTATTCCAAGATATTTGAAGATATTTGAAGATCAAGAATATTCAGCTTCATATATTTAGAATATTTCTTGTAATATATCTAATATTATTATTAGATACATTTTATATTGTTTCTTAGTTTAGTTAGGAGAAACTAGGAAACCCTGACCCTAATTTCTCTATAAATAAGAAAGGGTTCTAAGGATTAAATCGTTCGATTACCAATCCTCATTGTAACGAATCACCACAATTGTGGTTAATAAAGTATGTAATCATTCTGGCTTTCTCCGAGGATGTAGGTCGTGAATGTCCGACTGAACTTCGTTAAATATTGTGTCCTTTATTTATGTTCATCTATCTCCAATTATCACATTATCGTGAATTTCTATATGGTATCAGAGCCAGGGCGATTGTTATTATCTATGAGAAGTCTTCCTATTCTTCGTGAAGATCGATCCAGACAAGACTAAATCAAAATCAATTTATCCTGGTTTGAATCTCTTGTTCTGATTTCTTCATTTAAACATCTCAAGTCAAAACCCTAGGTTTGAATTCAAATTCTACAAAAAAAAAAATTCCTCTCTTTCCAACGATTTTCTTTCGTTGTGATTCTACTTTCCAGTCACTTTGTTGATTTGTTCGACTTTTACAATATTCTCTTGTGTTTATTGTTCTCACTTCCAAACCGAGAACACCATTATGTTATCAGTTATGGCTAATGTGGTTTTCAAGAAGAGTGTGAAGAAGGTTTTGGATGTGATTATTTCACTCTTTTCTTCAAGTCGGTCACTTCCAAAGTTTTGTGTTCCGACTTGCGGGAGGGTGTTGAGATACGTGTGTAAACACGTGATATAAGAGAAAAATCGAGATGAGGAGATCCGACGATCAAGACTATTCTAAGATATTTGAAGATATGTGAAGATCAAGAATATTCAGTTTCATATATTTAGAATATTTCTTGTAATCTAATAATAACATTAGATATATTTTATATTGTTTCTTAGTTTAGTTAGGAGAAACTAGGAAATCCTGACCCTAATTTCTCTATAAATAAGAAAGGGTTCTAAGGATTAAATCGTTCGATTACTAATCAATCATTGTAAAGAATCACCACAATTGTGGTTAATAAAGTATGTAGTCATTCTGGCTTTCTCCGAGGATGTAGGTCGTGAATGTCTGACTGAACCTCGTTAAATATGGTGTCCTTTATTTATGTTCATCTATCTCCAATTATCACATTATCGTGAATTTCTACAATTGAAAATGATTTACCCTAATCATAATGAACGATACTCAATAAATCTACAAGAATTAGGGTTTCTCTAATTCAAATTCTTGAATGATGTAAGCTGCGAAAGAAGATGATAATCTATTAGCCACAATTCGACCACCACCCCTAGAAGATGATAATTTATTAGCCACAATTCTTGAATATGGAAGTTGTAAGATTTAGAAGATGATAATCTATTACGCCCAATTCTTGAATGATGGAAGTTGTATTGAGAATGGATCTGATAAAGTAGTTGATTCAAATGTTCATGAAAGTTCTTGCAATGGATATGAAAGATCTTGTGTTGATGGACTGCAAGGTTTGAAGATTCATGGGAATGAAGATGATGAAGAGAGAGAAAGTGGTAACCCTATCTTAGTTGAAGTTTTAACCTAAATTACCTATGTCCTTTGTATCAATTAGTGTAATTCAACCTTTTAGGTTTCAAAATTTGGATTTTCAATTTTAGGGGTTTTATTAATCTTCAATGTATGTAACTTTCTGTTGGAAAATTGATCTTAACAACACTCAAATCTTTTGGAAAATCGAGTTGATGATTCGTTGTCGGAAAACCAAGCCGTTGACGATTCTGAAACTTCATTGGATCTTCAAGCTGTTGAGAAGGTAAAGAATTTGTGGTTAAAAAGAGATGGATGATGAGAGAGATAGTTGTCCCTCTATTAAATTAAGTCCAACACAATTGACTTGTATTCGGCCCGGAAAATAATTGTCCACATAATATATTTGGTTGTCCGTATATTTGCTACCAAATAAATTTATGTGTGCAAGTAGGTCAGAGTAATTGTCGTTTTTGCTATAGTTGTGGTCGGTCCCGTTAACTACTCATGATCATTTTAGGATTATTTTCTTTTCCGTAAAATTGTACTTGGATTTTTAATAGTTATGTGCAAAGATTATAGCTGGATACATTTCGAAGGACTAATGAACAACTTCTCTAAAGCATCACAAAACTTTGGAATGCCCAATGCTGAAATGAACACGACCGAGAACTTAAGTTAGGAACTAACTTTTTTTTTCTTTTTGAATAGAAGTAAGGAACTAACTGTGTGATAATTGTTTCATCAATTTACAAATCACAAGACCCAGTTTAAGACAAAATGTTCATTGAAGTCCTTGTAAACCCACCAGCTACTAACTGCAAAAGATTTAACGCCACAATTATGTTTCCCGATGTAGTGAACTTACACATACGGACTTTGCTAGGGTCAACCTAACAAACCATATTAAAGAAACAAAATTTATCCATTCATGTAAGGGATTGTTGAAATTTGATGTAAAAGCGGATGACGTTTTTTGATGATTTGAGTGATGTTCACTCGTCGAAACTGATGATGCATAAATTGTCCAGACGTTGACTAACGTCAACGTCTCAAGAACGGACCTAAAGTTCAACGGGTCAATCCGGCTTAAGGCAGACAGAGAGGCTAATCTCCCAACACTTCGCACCCTGCACCCTTAATCGGGAGGTCAGCTAGAAGTAACAATCCTGTTTCGCCCTCGACACAGACAGATCTCCTCTGGAATCTCTAAAGGAATGGGGGGGGGGGNGGGGGCGGTCCACGTAAGCTAGGCCACTGTCTGACACCCTAAACTGGGAGGACAGGAATGCGAGACAGGCTTACCGACTCAATCCTAGAATCTTCTTAAGTCGGCCACGGATTTTGAGTGTTTAAGCAAGTTTGGACTTCAAAGAGTCCCACAGGATGAAACATCTCCCAGAAGATCTATCACTTCGGCAGGATATCCACTAAGGATCCTTAAAGTTAGGAACTTCCATTTATCTTAGGTACGAGATAAACATAAAGGAAAACTTCTCTCAACAGCAATCACAGCCGCCTCATAAGCCTATAAAAGACCCCCATCGTCTTCAACAAGACATCATCTTCTACCCCTAAAACTACAAGAAAGATACAGAGTTCCCATAACTCGCCCCCAAAAAGGTTCAATCAATATTCAATCATTTTACTGCAAAGAACGCCCTGACTGTCTTAAGCGTTGGAGCGGTTTTCGAATCATTTGCAGGTTTTCCCCCTAGGAATCGAGGAACAGGAGCAAGGAGAAGGAGCAGCAGCAATGAGCAGGAGCAATGAGCAAAGAACAAAAGCAGGAGCAAAGACAGACAAACGAATCATACTCAACCTAACATAATATTCACAGATAACGGACGTTGTCATGCATCAAGTCCCTTTTTTCATGCTGATATAACGGAAGACCATTTTTGACATCAACAGAAACAGCTTGAGACATGTATCGTTGTGTTCGTGTCATCAACGACTTGAATTTCAAGTTAAGATTTGTTTAAAACATATTCCATATGAATGAGATATTAATATTTAAAGCGAGTTAGAATTTTTGAGTCTAAGGTTCAAAAATAGAGGGAGTAATTAGTCATATATCAACTCCTAAATCAATAAACACTATAAGACCAAAATAAAACATGAAATGAAAAATAAGTCCAAAAGGTGTACTTTTTTGTGGGCCTCATGCTTCAAACCATTTATTTTCTCCCATTATTGTCCTTTTATAAATATATTTTGACCTACAGTAAACCAAAGGTTTCTTGTGGTTAAGTTAGTAAATATATTTTTTTCATAAATTTTAAGAGAGAAAATTATGATCATAATTTATTCTCAATATTTATTTCCAAAATTTATAGTTGTCAAGACCAATATATCAAATCAGTCGTTCTTATCCTAAAAATGAGATTCCCTTATCTCTCTCTATGTTCTTACAACGTTTATATCTCTACAAACTATTTTGTCTTGAAAATCATAATTTATTCTCAATATTTATTTCCAAAATTTATGTCAAGACCAATATACCAAATCAGTCGTTCTTGTCCTAAAAATGAGATTCCCTTATCTCTCTCTATGTTCTTACAACGTTTATATCTCTACAAACTATTTTGTCTTGAAAATCATTATGAATATTATATATATGTTGATTAAATTTTGAATCTTCTTAAAACAGTTATTTAATTCTAATAACATACTCAAATGTAATATTTGTTATCACTTTTTTTTCATAAGAAAATAATTAAAGAAGTTGAATTTTCCATCACTGCAATCTTGTTTTCATAAAAACATAATGTAAACTGATATTTATTTTGCTGACATTTTGAGTATTTTTCTAACATTTTGTTGATTATATTAACACAATATGTGTGGCATATGCTATGAATTAATTATAGTATGTGAATAAAATTTGACTGTTTATCAAGCATCTTATTAATTCTAACTACATTCTTATATATATAACATAATTTTAATAAAAAAAAATCAGCATTTTATTGATTTTAAAAATACAATTATATACTTACACTCAAAAATACTTCTAACTATTTAAAACAACTTAGGTGATGAATTAACGTAACAACAACGTAATAATGTATGATATATATTTTGACTTACTTACATTATGTTAACTAAATTTTTAACATGTATCTAGTTTTTTGATTCTCCTGTCGGTCAAGCCTTATATGGATATACTGAAAGATAATAAAAAAAATATTGCCGCCATTGTTGTGATATTTCTAACAGTTTTATGATATATTCTAGCATTTTCTATTAACTCTCAACATTTTTAACGTATTTCACGATATTTGTACTAAACCTTAGAGTAATTAAAATTAAGAAAAAAATCATTACAACATAATGAGTTACAACATAATCCATTACAAGAACTAATAATTTGAAGATCTTTTTCTATTTATTCTTCAATTCATCCAATAACAACCAAGTTAATTCAACCCTCTTCCTTTGCGCTTGCATTGTAAAATCTTTGGTTAACATTCTGTGTGAAAAATGTTTATAGTTAGATTCGACCACAAATTCATCTACGTGCAAAATCACATACAACCACAACCTCGTCAGTAAATTTGTAAAATATATTAGTGTTGAAACAAGTATTTGTAATTTATGGAATGATAAAACAAAAAAAGGTAAAAGAATCGAAATGTAAAACTTTACGAAAAATCTGTACATTTCTACTACCGATAAAGTCATTTTGAGAGTAACGTTGTTGTGTTTGTAAAATATGTTACGTTTTGTCAGAGTTTAGAAAATGTTGGTAAGATTTCCACAATTTATGCAAAATTAAAGAAGTGCTACAACAAATTTGAGGGTGTTACCGACTGCAAAAATAAACTCGGTCATTATAAATTACAAAGCGTAAATAATTTTCTGGGTAAGTCAAAAATCTATAAAACGTAAATATGCTGTTAGAATCAAGAAAATGGTATGAGAACATACAAAATGTTTGCAAAATATCTAATTAATTTTCATGTAAATTTCTCCAAGAAAACAAGATTGTAGAGAGAGAATCAAGAAAATGGTATGAGAATCATTTTCTGGGTAAGTCAAAAATCTATAAAACGTAAATATGCTGTTAGAATCAAGAAAATGGTATGAGAACATACAAAATGTTTGCAAAATATCTAATTACTTTTCATGTAAATTTCTCCAAGAAAACAAGATTGTAGAGAGAGAAACAGTGGGACAAGATCTGAAGGATTTTTTTTAAGAAAAATATTGATATCCTAATTTTAAGAGTAAGAACAACAAAATCATGCACGGTGCAACAATTTATCGTTGAAAAAAAATGAGAATATGATAAAAGAAAATATTTAATCCATTGAGCATCATGTTCTTCTAGGTTTTCTTCAAGTGAAGACTAAAAAGCGTGGATGATTTTTCTCTACGATTTCTCTAGGTTTTCTCTTAGTGGACTGAAGAAGAGAAAATTATAGTAGATTTTCTTTGGGTCAAAAGATTAAGGAAACATTCATTTAAAAGGAAGTTGTCTTTCTGTAGGGATGGAACTTCTTGTTGAGGAATTATTTTCATAAAAACTAGAAAGACTATTTGGATCTTCTAAGCTAGGTAATTTTATAACAGGGAAGAAAAGTTACTTAAAGCTAGTCTCACATCTGACTACTAAAATAAAAGTGTAAAAGCTTATAGTGCTTTTACACTTCGTGCTTTGTATGGTTTGCGCGACGTAAGATGCGCAATGTGGCGTAGGGCGCATTGGGCGCTTTAGAGGCGCACTCTGCACTTCGTAGACTGAACAATCATTGTGATGGTTGAGCCAATAACCACGATGACTTCATTCCTACAGGTTACGAGTCCAAACCGTTCCTCGTCCATAAGTAGACTTATTACTCAAATTTTAAAATTAATTTTTCGAGGTAACAATTATCCGGAGAAAAAGAACCCAGACGAAATTCATATTGCTAACAAGAGTTTGCCAGATTTCTGAACACAATGAACTTTAAAAAGGTAAGACATTTGTATCCTAAGGCAAATGGCATTACAATTTGTTTGAAGTACATTGCGACTACTGTCTTAAGAAAGAGCGACTCAGTCGCCTCTGCCCTTCATTCATCTTATCATCTTCTAGTCATCACCTCTCTCTCATCCAACTCATCGCCTCTCTCTACCACCTCATCTTCTCGCCACTTCATCATCTTTACCGATGAAGGTCGTCGACCGACCAATTTTCCGTCCGACGACTTTCAAACATTAAAATAATTAAAAACTCTCCTCTATCTCTCTCTCTAAAAAATAATCTCTTCGCCGGAGCTAGGTATGTTCCCGAACAGATCTAGGTATGTTCTTTGAACAGACCAAGCAAGGTCTGTCCCCGAACAGATCTAGCTCCGGCGAGGGGTCCCTTCGCCGGAGTATTTAGAGAGAGAGAGGAGAGAAAAAATAAAACAAATTTTTTTTAGAGAGAGAAAGAGAGAAGAGAGTTTTAATTATTTTTTTTTAATCTTTGAAGGTTGCCGGCCGAAAAATTGGCTGACCGACGACCTTCACCGGTGAAGATGATGAAGTGACGAGAAGATGAGATGGCAGAGAGAGGCGATGAGTTGGATGAGAGAGAGGTGATGACTAGTTAACGGTGTTATAACGGAATCTGAAAAAGAGGTCCATCTGGGTATTTTTCTAAAATAGGAGGCTAGGCAGGAAACCGGTCACAAAGTTGGGGGCTATTATGGAAATAACCCATTTAAGTTTGTAAGAAGTGATAGTCAGAGTAAATTTACTATTTTAATAATTTTTTTTAGTATATTACTGATTTTTTAACTATTTTAGTTCATTTTCATTATTTTAATGAATTTTCACTATTTTAGATAACTCTATTTTACTTATATTTTTTTTTCGTTATTTTAGATAATTTCATACAACTTGAATTTATACCACTATGTTAATGAATTTTACACTATTTTGGCTTATCATAATTTTAGGATGTGGTGTCTATGAGAAAAGTCTGTTCATGCTCAAGGACCGAGATCAAACCGTGGTGCTTTTAATATTTCAAAAATGCAAAACAATTCTTCGTTATTTACACCCTAATAGTACTACATGGGGAGGTTTGTTGGTGCTAAAAAGGTACGCCTTTAGCAATGCCTTCAGGCCTTTCCAAATTTCAAACCTAGAACACTTGTAAAACAAGGTTGGGCTTTACCAGCAGGGCCACTAGAAAAGAAGAACACATATACTGGGTTATTTCCCTAATGGCCCCCTACTTTGTGACCAGCTTCCCGCCTGGCCCCCTACTTTACGAGAAATACCCATATGGCCCCCTATTTCCGTTAACTTTAACTTTCCGTCACTCTCTCTCCTCCATCATGTTTTCTCTCTCTGCCAAGTCACGCCACATCATCTGTTACGCCACCTCATCACCTTCTCCGGCATAGGTCGCCGGCCGGCCAAATTTCCGGCCGGCGACCTTCAAACTAAATTTTTTTTTTTTTTTCTCTCTT
>BEHA01011593.1:158547-172350 GCA_002897215.1 Eschscholzia californica subsp. californica | reverse complement strand
AAAACATGATGGAGGAGAGAGAGTGACGGTGTTATAACGGAAGGGGGCCATATGGGTATTTCTCGTAAAGTAGGGGGCCAGGCGGGAAGCTGGTCACAAAGTAGGGGGCCATTAGGGAAATAACCCAAAATTTCACCATCTAAAAGATGGTAAAACTGATTTCTTACTCACCGTCACCACTCCGCGCTCTCTCTCCTCTCATCCCGTAAGTCTCTCATCTTTAACTTTCTCCCTCTAGACTTCAGACTCTCTCATTCCTTAATTAATAATCTCAATCTTTGAATGGATATCTCACCTAGAAGTTCAGCTAATCAAACAATAATATTTGGGAATCCCAACCTCCTTTGGAAGAAATTTATAAATCCAAATCGAAAATCTAAATCTTGGACAACCAAAACACAAACAGAAAAAAGATTTGGTTGAACAGGAATTCGTTGAAGCTGGATCAAACATGTTGTTTTATACTTTTGTTTCCAGATGTTATAAAAGTTGAAAGGGTTTGTAGTAATTAGGGTTTAGTAATGAGAAGGGATGTTGAATGATTGAGGGTTCAGTGTTGAAGCTAGAGTTGGACAGCCATTGTAGATTGTTAGAAAAGTGATGGTTCGTAGTGATGATGAAGATGAGAGAGGGAAAAGAGAAGAACCAATGAGTTTTTGTTGTTGGTCTTCATCTTCCATTAGGTTCGTTTGAATAAGTTAATCGCAAATCAACAATCTCTTAGACTAAGGTGCTGTTTGTTTTTTCTTTTGCGTCTAAATCTGAATTGGCTGAACTGAATTGGTTGAATCTGAATTGACTGAATTATATTATAAGCTGGATATTTGTTTTTAAAATCTGAATTATAAAGTCTGAATTAAGACTTTGACATTTATATCCCTATTTCATATTCTAGCCAAACATAGCCTAAAGCCCTAAACCCTAATTTCTCACTCCTCCCTTGAGTGAAATAAAAAGAAAATCAAAATCAAAACCTAAACCTAATTGCTATCTCTCTACCGTCTCTCTCTCTCTCCCAGACTCCCTCCTCTCTCTAACAAATGGTGCTCCGGCGATGAAGAGCCGGCGGTGGAGGTCTCTCTCTAGATCGGCGAGTGAACACCTCTTTCTCTCTCTCTAACCGATCTTCAGTCTCTCTCTATTTCTAATCGAGCTTCAGCGAAGTTAGGATCGGGCGAGGGTTTTTGGTATCTTGTGGTGGCGGTAGGATTTTGGTTGTGGTTGTTGTGGGTCTGGTAAGATGTCTCGCCGTATCTCTCTTTCTCTCTAACTGAACTAAAGCCTCGCCAGATCTCTCGCTTTCTCTATCACAGAAGGTCTCAAAAACTAAACCCCTCGTGGTGTTTTCTATGGTGGTGGTGGTGTATTTGTGGTGGTTGTCTGGTGGCGGTTGACTGATTGTTTAATGGTGATGATTCTGTGGTGGTGCTGATTTTGTGGTGGTGGTGGTAGTGATGGTGGTGGTGAAGATGAAGATGGGGATATGGAAGTATTTCCCTAAATTTTACAGGGGTACAAATGTCTTTTGGAAGTTTTCAGATGGTGGAAGCCCATTTCAGACTTGTTATAAAGTCTGAAATTATTGGGCTCTTATTCAGCCAATTCAGACATATAGTGATTCAGCCCAAATTTCAGATTTTGTTAAAATAAAAAAAACAAACATCTGAAATCTGAATTCGATCTGAATTAGGGCGAATTCAGATTTCAGATCTGAAAATTTGAAAAAACAAACAGCACCTAAATCTCTTAATAGAGTTTTGCTTGAATTTTAAATTAGGGTTTCTTGAATATGTTAACCTCAATCAACAAATTTAGAGAAAGAAAGGGTGATGGAGATAAATGAGGAAGAGGGAGATGGACAAGAGAGATGGGAGAAAGAGCTTGGTGGTCAATTTGGGATTTAATTTTGAGAACTTTTAAAGGCGCCCAAACTATTTTTACTAGCGCCGATTTCTTGTGTAAAACAAAGTGCCAACAACCCTAGTGTCGGGCGCCCTTAAATACTCCCTCAAGTTTTCTTATTCTGTGTCAAACAGAGAAAAGTGACTTTCATAAGAAAATTTTGGTTTTCTTTCCCAAGAGAAAAAAAGTTGTTTTCCCATCCAAACGTTTTCACACGTATCAAACGGACCCTTCAGTGTTTTTGGTTGTGGTTGGGTTGGGAAAATAATAAAAAGCCCAATAAAATGATAATTTAAACCATCTTTGAGAAGAGAATTCCCCGGAGCAGGTGTCCCCTTCATAGTCCCAAAGAACATATTTAACCATGAAAGTACCAAAAGTAGGCAGTTCAACAACAAAAAAAAAAGTATCAAAAGTAGGAAAAGACAAACAAATATAAACAAATGGAAAGGTGGGTGAGTTGGGGAAATAAAAAAAACATCCGTGGTACAAAGACTTTATAAAAAATTGGTCAATTTTAGTTGACTCGTTTTTTTAATTGTTAGAAGAAAATCATTTTGAGTGAAGACTTTCTCCTCTCTCTCTCTCTTCCCTCTTTGTTACTATTTGACTGTCTTCCGACAATTTTTTCGCTGGAAAACAACATTGGTTTGGGAGAATCCCCCCTAAACCAGTATGAACTGGTTGGGGGAATCCCCAACTATCACAGTGGTTTGGGGTTTTCCCAAACCATTCATGTTTGGGAGAAACCCAAACCGTGGTCGGATCTATCGTGTTTCCAGCAAGGGATTATCCCTTCGCCGGATTAGAAAAAGAGAGGGCGGAATAGAGAGAGATATGGAGAGGGAGGAGCAGAGAGAAAAAAGATAAATGGAGGTTGTAGTTCTAGTGGAAGATGAGAAGAGGAAGAAGAAGAAGAAAAGGAAAAAAATTGTGGTGGTCGGAGTTAGATGTGGTGAACGGAATTTGTGGTGGTAGCCGGAGTTGGTGATTAGAGACGAGGAACAAGAAGATGACTTTTTTTCCTTTAAAAATTTGCACTTCGAAAAAATCGCCTAAATTCACATCTTCCCCTTAAATTTTTCTACCCCAAATAATTTTCTTATTTCTCCAAATCACCTACCAATGGAAAATGGAGTCCATAAGCCAAATCCGCACAGACTTTACCCTTTCCTTGGATGGATATCTACCCACCTATATTTTTGCATCTACTATGTAATATGGGAGTCCAAAAATTTGATCCTATGAAAGTGTAAATTCAAGATTATTGAACTTGGAAAATAAATAAAGTGGTTAGATGGGCTTTAGGTCAATAATTTCGCCGGCCTTTAGGCCAATAGTTTGGTTGAGCTTTCGACATGTTTCTGTAGGTGGTTAAATTCGGCAGTTATCGTGTTTATCACATCGTGTCAATGTATTAATGTCTTTTTAATGACTATCGTAGTTAAGATCAAAAAACAAATATTATCAGTCTCTCTCACTCACTGTTTTAGGTGTTGTTTCTTCACTAAACTTTCTTCAACACAAATTTTTTTTTGTAAGTTTTCTTCAAACACTAAAACCTCATTTTGGATATAAGAAGAGTGAAGGATGTTTAGTATGATGATTTTACTTTTGTTGCATTTTATTGTGTAACTATGTTTTTCTACTATTGATTTGTTTTAGTAATAGTTAGTTTTTTTGTTAAAGGATAGTAATAGTCTAGTTCTTAAAAAAAATGTTACTTAACATTTGTAAAATTGTCAAAATAATTTGGGAGATTTTGACATTGACCTCAACTTTTATATTAATATTAGGAGTACATCCCTGTTTTAAAATATTTGATTTACACCCCAACGACGACGGAAAACACGTTAACTTTTAGTTAAATGTCAGTTGTGCCAATCACACATGTGAATCATGATACCCTTGTTTACATTTTAATTTCCATCTCAATACCTTATTCTTCCATCAATTAAGTTCATCAACCATAATTCAACAAAAAAAAAGAGGTCATCAACCATAGACAACCATCCTCCTTCATTGAGTGCCACCACCATCATCATTTGTTATGTGCACCACATTAGAAATATTCTGGAACTTCTAACTTCATCGATTTTGATAAAAAAAATCGCGTTTCATTATTCTAGTGGATGAGACACATGTATAATTGTTTACAAAGTCACATGTCATTTTTTGTTTGAACTATAGTTTCTTCAATGAAAAATTTGTATATTGTGCAACATAAACTCCGTTTTTGTAATTTCTATTTAACCCGACATCTATTATCCAAAAAACGTTGAACCTTTACTCCAATCCTACTAAAATACAGAGAGAAGAGAGAGAGAATTGTAAAAGGTGAGAAAAATTAAAGAGGCAGATAAAAGAACGTGTGAGAAATACAGATAATGGTAAGAAGAAAACACATGACACGTGGGTGTAGAAAGAGAAAACGTCGAAACTTATTTGAAAGAGAGTATTACTTTGTAACGAAAAATCCACAAATTTGTGACAATATAAGATAATACAGTAATTTCGAAAAATATATTGTCATGATTTTGACAAAAGGACCTGAATAATTTTGTTTTCCTGCACATGGACCGACCTCCAAATTTTGGATATTTTATTCAATCCCTTTTGAATTTTTGTGATGGCAAATATTTCTCTTATTTTAACTACCTGATTTTCAAAGTGGTGCCACTATTTTTCTCTTTTATATACCAGACGGAGTCGCCTCATCTTTTCTCGTCCATCACTGAATCCAATTTTAGGGTTCTTTTCGATTTAGATCTCTGCTCTCAGGTAAAATCTCTCTCAACCCTCTCTCTCTCTCATTTCATTGATATTTTGATCTTCAACTACACAGTTATAATTCTTGTTATTGTCATCATTTTTTGAATTATTGACTGAGATCTTCATCTTTTTGTACTTGATTTTGAAGGGTTTGTTGAGCTGAGATTTAAATGGCGAATATTGATATTGAGGGGATCTTGAAAGAACTTCCAAATGATGGAAGGATCCCTAAAACAAAGATAGTATGTACTCTTGGACCTGCATCTCGATCTGTTGTAATGATTGAGAAACTTTTAAGAGCAGGAATGAATGTTGCTAGATTCAATTTTTCACATGGTACTCATGATTATCATCAAGAGACCTTGAACAATTTGAAGATTGCTATGGACAATACTCAGATCATGTGTGCTGTTATGCTTGATACTAAGGTTTCAACTCTTTCTTGTCTTACAAGTTACAAGTTTAGTCATTTTGAATATGTCTCACTTTTCATTGTTAAATTGACATTCTTTATGTTTTATTTCTTTGATTTTGTCAATGAAGTAGAATTGGTTATTATGAGAGAGGCTAATAATTCAACTATGACATTGATGAAAGTGAAGGGTAGTGATAAGTATATAATTCCCTTCAATAGTCAATAAGGGAAAGAAATGTTCGTCTATACTTTTAAGCTTGATTCTATAGCGCGTCTGACATTTGGGTTTTGGGTGGGCTCTGTTGTTAATTTGGATATCTTTCTCTATATGTGCGAGTGGAATAATAACCTATCTGACCATTCATGAAGGGTTCGTACAAGGAGTCAAGGCTAGGTTTTTCTTTTGGAACTAGATTTCTTAACTTAAGATTTCAAGTACCATAGTTGATTAACTCAGTAAATAAACTATATTCTGAATCTGTATGATAATTTTTACAGACCATTAAACGAGTTTGGTAGAACCTATAAGCTTAGAAAAGAAAATATAACGAGGAAAGTTCTGGTCCCTAAACTGTGCGATGAGTGGTTTTATGTGTAGTGATCCTTCCATATGTATCCACATGGATATCAAAATCGTATGATTTTTATTCAGATCGTACTGGATCATACCCATGTTGATTTGAATCGGACTGTAGATCGCAATGTACACTAAATCGAACGATTTTCGGATCATACCCATTTTGATTTGAATCAGACTGTAGACCGCAATCTACACTAAATCGAACGATTTTTGGATCATACCCATTTTGCTTTGAATCGGCCTGTAGATCGCAATCTACACTAAATCAAAGATTTTTGAATTATACCGATTTTGATTTGAATCGGACTGTAGAGCGCAATCTACACTAAATCGAACGATTTTCTTGCAAAATCGTTTTTTGAATCATGAATCGTGGGATGACTCTAAAATTCTGTTACGTTGTGCGAAACTACTTAGTTTTAGTTCCGGAGTGAAAACCTTTTGTACCACATACTGGAATTAGTAAATAGTAATACCTCTATTTTGGACCAAGTTCTCTCTGCAAATTTTTGCTTACACGGTTACACCATAAATAGCCCTTAGTAAATTATGTGGTCTGAACTTGAAGCTTCTAGTTTGTTAAGCTTATTGGACTGCTCGAATGGTGTGTGCATTGTTTATGAATGTCATTTGTGATTTGAGTCAAATGTTGAGATCTTTGGTTAGAGATTTTCCTGAATAACATCCCTCTTTTTTCAGGGACCTGAAATCCGTACTGGCTTCCTCAAGGATGAAAAACCTGTTCAACTCAGAGAGGGAGAGGAAGTAATTATTTCTACTGATTACAGCCTCAAGGGAGATGGAAAGACGATCACCATGAGTTACAAAAAGCTTCCAGAGGACTTGAAGCCAGGAAATACCATCCTATGTGCAGATGGCACCATCACCCTTACTGTTTTGTCTTGTGACGTCGCTGCTGGAACGGTCAAATGTCGTTGTGAGAACACTGCCATGCTAGGAGAGAGAAAGAATGTTAATCTTCCTGGTGTCGTGGTTGATCTCCCCACTCTTACAGAGAAGGATAAGGAAGACATCTTGGAATGGGGTGTTCCCAACAAGATAGATATGATTGCTCTATCATTCGTTCGTAAGGGTTCAGATCTTGTTAATGTTCGTGAACTTCTTGGATCCCATGCTAAGAGCATACAGTTGATGTCAAAGGTAAGCTGAACCCTCAAAATGTTTTTCTTTATTCTGCAGTATGTTGATAGAGGACCACAATCGTCTTTAGTAGATTAAAGTACATGCCAAAATGATCTAGAAATAATTTCATATGTTCAGTCCTTTGGGTAACTTTTTCGGGAATCGGGATGTTTCTTCGAGCTGTACAGTTCCCATGATAGAGCTATGAAATTCAGTAAGAGTTGTCCTTTATGTTACTGGGTTTTGTTCTAATGACCATCTTACTTAACTCTTTCTTAACATTTAGTGACCTAACTTATTCGTTGGCTTATTGAAGATTGAGAACCAGGAAGGAGTGATCAACTTTGACGATATCCTCCGTGAGACGGATTCTTATATGGTTGCCCGAGGAGATCTCGGAATGGAGATTCCTGTTGAGAAGATCTTCCTTGCACAGAAGATGATGATCTACAAGTGCAACCTTGTAGGGAAGCCTGTGGTTACTGCCACTCAAATGCTTGAGTCCATGATCAAATCCCCCAGACCGACCCGTGCTGAAGCCACTGACGTTGCAAATGCTGTTCTTGACGGTACTGATTGTGTCATGCTCAGTGGTGAGAGTGCTGCTGGGCTTTACCCAGAGCTCGCTGTGAAAATCATGGCCCGAATATGCATTGAGGCAGAGTCTTCTCTCGATTATGACGCCATCTTCAAGGCTATGGTTAAGTCAACGCCACTTCCAATGAGCCCACTAGAAAGTCTTGCTTCCTCTGCTGTCGGAACAGCTAAGAAAGCTCAAGCCACCCTCATTGTTGTGATGACTCGTGGTGGGACAACAGCAAAGTTGGTTGCTAAGTACAGGCCAGCAGTACCAATCCTTAACGTGGTAGTTCCTGTTCTTACAACCGACTCATTTGACTGGACGTGTAGCGACGAAACTCCAGCAAGGCAGAGTCTAATCTACAGGGGTCTGATCCCTTTACTGGCTGAAGGATCTGTAAAGGCTACAGACGCAGAGTCGACGGAGGGGATCCTTGCAGCTGCCCTCAAAACCGCTACTCAGAAGAACCTATGCAAGCCTGGAGATGCAATTGTGGCTCTTCATCGTATTGGAGGAGCTTCAGTCGTTAAGATCTGTGTCGTTAAGTAAGAAAAAGAAGAACAAAGTGGTTGCGGATCAGCTCCACAAGGGGTAATGAAGAGCTTATTGGTTTCTAGTCCTAATAGAAATCGTCAGTTTGATTTTAAGAATTGTCTTATGTGTTTTTTCCACGGTATTGTTTTTCTTCATTATTTTCCGGAGATTTCTCTCCGTTGCAGTCTGCAGGATAAATTCTTAAGGAGTTATGTGGGTGGAAGGTACGCTTGTTGTTCCAGTAATAGAGTTAGAATATTGCGTTCTTTGTCAACCAACAGCTATTATTGTCATTTTCTTTTTAGGTCTCTCTCTAGGCTAGCTTGTAATAAGATGGAATATCTTATGTCGATACATTGGTTGGTAAAAGATCATCCTTTTGCCCCCTTGGATATTTCATGTTTTCGGTTGTTTGTGATTATTTGCCTGGTGAATCGCTCTAATTTACAATCTTACTTCGAAAATTTGATGTTTCAACAGGTTGAAATATATGTATTTGTCACACAAATCTAAAATTTGACAATTGGTTGTGAAGTTTTGCTGTTCTGGTGATGAGTGAAGATGTAGAACCTGTTTCTTGCATCATTTTTCATCTATTTTAACCTCAATACTGCAATGGGTTTCAAGTGTATTTATTTGATCCATTTCCATGTACTTATGAGTTGTTCTTGTTAGCTAACTAAAGTGAGCTTGACAACCAAGAGGTTTCAGAGTATCATGGGGAATATTATGACGAAGGACAAGTAAATGAAGAAAAAATGGAAGTGAACAATCACACGAATGCAAGAGATTTACACGGTTCGGTAGATTTATATGGTTCGGTTGGTGACATTACTCCACGGTGAATAATGACGCCGCGAGTTTCACCATAATTCATGAAATGTAGGAGGAAAAAAGGAGCTTTTAGTCTACTCCTATTAATTAATCTAAACCAAGAAGCCCCAAAAGCTAATTATAAGGAAGTTTGTTAATTACTGTATTAACTATAAATGGATTAATTCGGTTTTTACGTTATTTGCACACCAATTTCTTTTCTGACCTCGGATTTAGTTGTTGTAAGAGTAGTCTCACAGGGGAGAAATGCTATCAAGCAATCAAAAATATGATGTGTAGGTTCTCTCCACTTATTGTCAATTAATTATGAGTTTGATGATCACAAACTTAATATGATATTAAATTTAGTGCCACACGAGATATGCTTAAAACCCACATGCTCCACGTAACTCGATAAAAAACACGTGGTAGGCTCAAAGAGTGCCATACGTAAAGAGCCATGCATAATCATCTTACGTGGGAAAAAGATCATCTTTTTTTTGTTGAAAGGAAATACATTAACATAAATAGTCTATTACAATAACCCAAGTACAAAAACAAAATTACAATACATAAAGTAGTAAAACAAAATATCAGGGTTGAAGAAGTGCAAAATAGAACTTCGATTTGTATAGCATTCTTCATTCTGTAACTTGCGAGGCTGACATCTCTTCTTGAGCATGATATAATATTCGATCTTGAGAGTCCGTCTGGGTGAATTAAAGATAAAACTCGTACCTAACTTCTTGAAACTTGCGAGGCTGACATCTCTTCTTGAGCATGATATAATATTCCGCCAGTATTCTCCATATACAAAGACCATATCTGATCGAATTCTACAAAGTAGAAACAGGTCAGACACCTGGAAATTGGGTTCGCCGTTATAGCCCGAGTATAAATACTCCGCTAATCCGACAAATGCACGCAATAAAATTGCGAAAAGGGTGGAAGTGAACATGTTATAGAAATAGTAATCAGAGTTAAGTCTATAAGATCATCTAGCAACTAAGAATATAATATTTAAGTTCTTTCCACTTATTCCCAATTAATTTTAGTTGGACGACCACAAACATGAGAATCATAGTTGTATAGTTGAAAATTGAAATCGCACACAGTACAAATTAAATTAAATTTGGATCAAGAGTATTTTCGTCTGGGAGTCTCTATTAGATTTGGGAGCCAAGAGGCTTCCACAAATTTAGAGGCTCAACACATGAGACGAGAATCTCCCATTTGGTAGCCTACTGTACTGGGTTTGCTGTAAAGAACACAACGCAGGTCCTAGGGCTTCTTTGTTCATTCCTCGATTCACACCGAGCGTCTCTGGGCAAAGACATCCGCTCTGTAACTTCCCGCCTTCTTGTTTGGTTCCCAATTTTGGTGGATTTTCAGTTTCTCTTCCTCATGGTAGTGTTGGGATTTCGCCCATCTTGTCTAAACATACCTAAAAAATTCAACCATCAGAAACCCTATAATTCTGATCAACATTCAATCTCTAAAAGATTCAAAACAAGAACAATTAAGGGTTTCAGTCAAAAGCGTCAGATATTATTACCTTATAAAGATCATGGTCATGGAGATATGTATGAAAGGGTGAGAGTCTTTGTGCTTTCAGACTTGCACACTGACTATAAAGAAAACATGTCTTGGATTAAATGTTTAACAAATAAGATATATAATAAAGATATTCTTCTTGTTGCTGGTGATGTTGCTGAAACATATAAAAATTTCATCTTGACTATGTCTTATTTGAAAGATAGGTTCAAACATGTGTTTTTTGTACCTGGAAATCATGATCTATGGTGTCGATCGAAAGGAGAGGATTGGGTAAGTAAGGAATTCTCATGATCACTTATAGAATTGTTTAGTGTGTGTTAATCTTATAATTATTGGAAACACATTTAGTACTATGAGATGGGTTGGTTCAATTGGAGATCTTTATAGCTTCTAATCTTGTATAGTTTACTTTGTTTCTTATAGATTGAGTATGTTTTGGTATTTTTCAGATTGATTCACTTGATAAGTTGAATAGATTGCTTGATGGGTGTCGAAGACTTGGAGTGGAAACTAGTCCGATGATCGTTGATGGATTAGGCATTGTTCCTTTGTTCTCTTGGTATCATGAGGTGGATATGTATATTTTTCAGTTTTTTACTAACTCGTCTTCGATTTTATGTTTATAGGATTTGAAGGGGATTCTCAACTTCAAAGAAGTGTTTCAACTAACGTCTAACGATGCTCTAAATGTACATGCTTGTTTTGCAGAGTTTTGATAAAGAGAAGGACATAACTGGCATCAAGATTTTATCTTTGGAGATGGTGATCATTCTTTTTCCTCCTAGTAAGGATTTTAAAGTCTTTAATTGAGATGGCATGATTATGGGAATGAACAAATTAGATACTTAAAAAGAATGATGGCAAAATTTATGTGATTAATGATAATGTTAGATCCAAATATTTTTTTTTTCTTTTCTGGTTTCATAGTCATGTTAATGAGGAAATTGCAATGTTCTTCAAATGTTCTTGAGTCCCACTTTGATCACATCGCCGTCTTATTTAATTATGCCCAGCTGAGGTGTTTACATGGAGTATTTCCTTTAGTTGTCGAGCAAACCCTTTATCCACTTATCTGCCAAACTTCGGTCCAGTAAATAAGTCTACCACATTCATCTGAAATATTTATTGCTGCTATCACTGAATTTTTCTCATGAGATTTCTTTGAAACTTAATTGCTCTCTAGATCAAACTAGTTTGCTATGCATTATCCTGCAATGAGGACGACCCCCAAGCAAAGTGTGTTTTACTAATGCGTATGTGTTTAACTGCTCTCCTTTGATTACTACGTCCATAAGTCCATAATTAGCAGTTGCAGTTTTCAATGATAAGCAAAAGCTGAATCTCGTGAATAACCAAAGTTCTATGTTCTCTTTGATTAGTACCAGAGACATAATGGCAGCATCTAGTACCCATCAGTCTGTATTAAAGGTTGTACCATAAGACGTGCCCATAAGGGACTTTTGTACCATGTTTATGGTTAGAATTTGATTCTTTATAGGTGTGATTTTTTTTTCTCGAATAACAACTCTTTTATCTCATGTTCATATTACATGCAGGCGTGTAAAGACTTCCATGCATGCAAATGGCCGTTGGGACTTTCAAGCAAAGATTTATCGCTTGCTTTGTACTTCGACGCTATGAATGAACTGAATCGCGATAAAGTCGAGGGGATACAAAGCACATGTAGACAAATAATAACCTTCTCTCATTTTCTTCCTAGGTTAGTAGTACTCACTTACCTATACTATTCTTTTTAATTTCTCTGTTTTGGCTCAAAATGTCAGTACATCTCAAATCTTCTAGGAACATTGTATATATGAAGTGTATAAGGATTGGCTCTGAGGAAGATGAGGGCCATATACTTTAATTTAATGACATGGTTCAAGTAAAAAGTAGTTTTACCATATATATACTCTACCTCGTTTTTGCATAATATGCTGCCGATTTTGCGTATGCATAAGATTTTAAGTTGTATGACGATGTAATTGTGCGAGTTTAGGTGTATCTATTGTTTATATGCTATCGGAACAATATAACCTCTAATACCTTCTTTTTCCTTCTAAGCAACCCAAGCCATTTGTCACATCTATAGTGTCTTGAATGAGTTCAAAACGTCTTCTGACCTAAATAGTTTTTTTTTTTGAATAATTTGATTAAATTAGAAAACTGAGGGAAAAGGATACACAAGAGCCTCAAGGGGCAAAAAAAGAGAAAATAAAAACAGCTAGGGGTTACATAGAAAACATAAAAGCCTCCCAATTTTCGACTAAGTCGACAAAAGATCTAAGGTTCACCCCTGGGATAGTTCTGACCTAAATAGTTAAAAAAGAGATATCCGGTGTATGGCCCTAGTGTATCACATAATGGATGTGGTGCATAGATACTCATACCACACGCCAGGGGGATCCATTTGTCACATCTATAGTGTCTTGAAAAAGTTTTCTAGATAGAAAAATCACATATTAATTTAGATAATGTCTTTTGTTCTTCTAATAAACTACTCATATATGGCTACACCTTTTCACATGCATCGGTCCTGTATGACATACACTCATCTACATCAATTTTTTTTTTCCATAAACCAATTTTTGCTTATGAGGTAGGATAAACTAGACTCTATGGGGTTTAGTCATCTTTTGACGGATAACGAGTTGGAAGGAGTTCGTTGTTCTACGCAGTATTAACTTAATAAATTTGGTAGAGATTTACAAGAACCACAGTTCGTCAAATATGCAACCTTTGACGTCATTGGAAGATGTTATCATCAGAACTACAAGCCAATCAAAAGTCACCTAATACTAGATGTATAGTTGTGTTCATTTAGAACATTGGCAAATGTTGAACTCTTGCGTGAGTGCATAGTGATCATGGGGATGATATTTGTTCCTGAGTGTCTGTTTCACAGCTTGCAAGCTTTGGCGAGATAACGACTTATGGGATTTATGAACCTGTTTAATTTTGACTTGTCCATTCTTTTGGTTAAGCTAGTTTTTTTTTTTCTTTCTTTTGGTTGGCAACTGAAGTTCTGAATTTACTTAATGTTAAACATTAAACAGGCAAGAATTATGCCCAGAGAAGAGAATGTTATTCTACCCAAACCTACATAAGATAATTGGTTCTGATAGTTTGGAGAAACGGATAAGGTTTATACACGGGCCAGATTTTGGGACGGAATCTTCTTGCCATGTATTCGGTCATACTCACTTCTGTTGGGACACTGTCCTTGATGGTATCAGGTACATACAGGCACCATTGGCTTACCCAAGAGAGAGAAAGAGAAGAATGAATGGTGGTGAAGATTGGTTGCCATTTTGCATTTACTCACAAGGAAAATTCAGTGAGAGATTATCGCCTTGTTACTGGTCCGATTACTACTCTAATACCACTAGAGAACCTGAAAACATTGAACTCGCTCCTTGGGTTGCCAAATTCTACACCAAACAATAAAACCACCACTACCCACCACCAACACTACTTTCTTGGTTTTCTCCATTTGTATAATTACAA
>BEHA01011593.1:148021-158461 GCA_002897215.1 Eschscholzia californica subsp. californica | reverse complement strand
TTGCAGGTTTACCGAAGTTCTTTATATGAACAACAGCTTCTTTCATGCAATGAAGGGACGTATTCGGGGAGACCTTTTGGGTTGCTTCGTTTTCCTTTCTTATTATTTAGATATTTAGATTCAAAAAAAGTAAAGATTAGAAACTTGAAAAACAGGGATTGGGTTGCACCATACACAGGAACGGGTATACAATAATGATGTTGATGTATTTGGCGAATCAAATACCATGGTCTACCCCGGCTACAACCATCATCACCACAACCACCCCAAGCCCTACACCTCCCACCCATGGTTAGAGAAACAAATATCCCTAACATTCATAATTTGTTTACAGCTAAAATATTTGTTCTGCAAGTAAAAGTACTTGTTCTGTCGCAAAATGAAACATAATTTTTTTTTTTGTCTTCGAAATATGACATTTTTACATCAGAAATGTGACCTTAACCATTAGAACCTGACAAAACAATAGCTTACTTCAGACTAATTTCAATATTTTTTTCTAATGTGTTCTCGTTTACATTACAGGTGGTTTTCTAGAATAAATTGCTCATGTTGTGCAATTAGATTTCGTTTTGTATTACACTAGGTATGACCCGTGCCTCCGGCACGAGCATTGATATTGAACGAGAATATGAAAGTTTAGACTATAATTTGTAACAGGTTTATTCCTAATAATTTGACGAAACCCTATCGCAAAATGCGGCAACCATTCAAGCTCAAACGCAAAAACCTTAGCACAAGCTTCTTCTTGGGCGACCTGCTAACAACATCATAAAAAGATCTCAAGTTGAAAGATGGTGAATTGCGAAGTGCCCCAGCGGTCCTATTTGAAGATTCGAACAATACTAAATGAGAAATGGAGGAATATATCGAGTAGCAAATGTATGTTGCATATACTGTGTTCAATATCTATCATGGAAAATCACTATGTAGGTCATAATGTTTTGAATTTTGAACAAAAAAAAGGTCATAATGTTTTGAATTGACCAGATGTGTTACCATTGAGGTGCATAATACATATGAACCACGACAAATTTATTGCTTACTAAAATTTCGAAGCAGCAAATTTGTTGTCACTCATAAGAAGAATGGAGTTTATGAAAAAGGAACAAAATTGAAGACTAACCTACTGGTGGCATTGTACAGTCATACCATTATTACGATAAGTAATTTTTGCAGAACTACCTTTTCATTCTAAAGTTCCTTCCTCAATCTTTTCATTTCGCTCCACGGCTTCCATCTTCTGCTCCACCATGCGAAATTGTAAAACAAACAGTTGTCATGATGTAATTAATCGACACATGCTATTAGATGCAAAATAGGAATGTTAGAGGTCTGCTGCTCTCCTTGAACTTGGCTTCTAGTTAGCGAACTTTCTTCCCAGACATTACCAAGTTCTCCCTTGTGTCTTCCTGTTGCATGAAAGCATTTAAGTATAAGCTTTAAAGAAGTAGATCAAGTGTATACAGTGATCAATAGATTACTACAAATATTAATATTTGAAAAAGATAACTTCATGGAGATTTTCATGATTTCGAATGACTTTATCCTAATTTCTATTTATATTTTTAAGCATATCTATCTTCCACAGATTTATCTAGTGTTTCAGAACGTGTCATGGAAGCCCAAAAACAACCCACCACTACCAATATGTAGGTCTTCCTGAAAAGTCACAAACTCATAACATAAATATAAATGACTTCAATTGAACCAATTTTAGCATCATATTTGTAAAAGCATGGAATTTGAGGTAAACCAATTCAATTCATATTAAGAAGCATAGAAGTTTAAATACAAATCACCACAACTTTCTTTGTATCGAATAGATATCATTCACGGTTGATTCAACAACATGAGTGATATACTTCGAAATTACAATGAAGGGATGTCAATGTAAAAAGTTGTGAAAAATGATTCTTACCGAGTAATGTTGCCGAAACAGATATTCAGGCATTTGGAATCTCCTTTTCGACCACTTTTGATACATATGATGTCTGGTTTTTCGAATCTGAAACCATAAAAGAGCACTTTGTTTCATCCAAAAATCGTGTCATCTTTTGACTTTTAATGGCCCTAGTCTTCTTTAGTTCATCCAAGCTTTTCATTTTCATCTGAAGCTATCTTTTGACTTTTAATGGCCCTAGTCTTCTTTAGTCCATCTAAGCTTTTCATTTTCATGTGAAGCTCATATATATATATAACTTTTTCATCTTATGGGATAAAACCTCAGCTATATTAAGAATCCACTATTAAAATCATAGCTAATAAATAGCGAAAAAGCTATGTCCATAACAAAAACACCTATTCTTTCTTCCTCATCATTTTCAAACTTGAATGACTGAATATGTATATATATATATCCAAGTTCTAGTGCAAATGCTTTACAAATTCTGGTCATATGTAGTTCCTTATCTCTCCAACTATAACAAAAAAGGGTAATGTAATGAGTTCGGCTAAGAATTTTATCGAACACTAAGTGTGTGTCAAATGTCTGAGTTATTACCGATAATAGTAGCAGCGAAACCAGTTCCATCAACTTCTTCCGCTGCAACAGAATTATTAAGAAACCAATTCATAGCCAAACTTAACAATCTAAATAAAATGGTTTATAAGGTAAGAACAGAGACAAGCTAGGTGAAAAAGAACCAAGGAAAATTACTTTCGAATTCAGGTACTTCAGAACCAATTCTCCAAATCCCAACCGTAAATGCAAAAAGTGATGAATCTAATAGATACTAAAGGAAAAGAAAATTAGTCTTCTAGGTCAATTCCCCTTCTGGATCCATGGGAACATCAAGTCACAGATAACACAAGTCAATTGTGGAATATGACTAGTCAAAGCAGTATCAATTCCGGTCATTTCTAGAGTGGAAAATGTTGAGTTTAGATCAAAAGTCACCTCTGAAAGGATGCTTCAATCGCCACTCGTATCCATGAAGATCTTTCGCAACCAACTCTTGAGTTAGTGTCGCTTGGTTCATGTCCTAAAAATAGCAAACCGCAAAGATATAAGAAACCAGTGGGAAAACCAAAATCGACTGAAGGAATAAGAAGAAAGAATATGAATCCGGAACCCCAAATTACCAAAACAGGGAGGCATTTAGTTGAGTGTTTCCGGAGAACAGAGAGTCCACCATGAGTGCTTGTATCAGATGCAGTTAAAATTTTGCAAAATGAGTGAACAATGGGTTTTGGAGTTTCGGGTAAAAAATCATCAGAACTGATTTGTTCATTTTGCTACAGAAACAAAAGGATAAAGAAGACTTACTTAAAAGTGGCTAAGGGTATAACATAATCATAGCTTGAATTATAATCTTAATCTATTTTGGAAGAGTTTGAGAAATCCTTACATCATCTAAAGGAATTAAGATAATTTGTGCATAAACTTCATCAGTTTCTTGCTAAGCCTAGAAATTTAAAACCAAGTCAACAATCTGAATGTTTAAAAATTAAGAAGATCATCACTAACAAGGAAGAAGAATCTCTACCAATAACTGAGTATTAATAACTCCGACGAAGGATCTTTGACGGAAGATTAAACAAAGGAATCCTCTAATTAAGTTCCTGGTTCGTTGAAGCTTCTAACTGCAAATCACACACCAAAACACTAAAATCGAAAATGAAAACAAAAGAGAAAAAATGACCTGGTTGTTGTAATTTGGAAGTTAAAGTTTCACCTGCTTTAAAAAAAATATATACTGAAGGACCCCAGCACAAGCTTTCCATAGCTCAGTATCTAAGTCTTGACCTAAAAATCCATTAAAAACAGAAAGAAAATCCCATCGATCAAATGAAGAAAACATATCTGTGATCTCCATTGAAGAATTTCATCTTCAAAACCATAGCTCACTAATTTTTTTTTCATTTTGGATATTCTATCCAATAGATAATGGTAAAAAAAACATAAATCAGAAACAACAATTTCATATCAAACAATCTATAAATTAAAAAACAATTTTACCTTCAATGTAGGCAAAGACACGAGAGAAGGGAGAGAGGACGATTGAAGATGAGGAGACGCGTTTACGTTGAGTGTAGAGAGAGGGAAGAACAAAGATGTGAGAGGCGAATGAAAATGGAGGGTTCAGACGTTTTTGTGTGTTGTTGAAAGGGGTTATGACGATGGATGAACTTCGTTAACCATCAACAAACAGTGATGCCATTGCTAACCGAATGAAATGAAGAAGATGAAAGATTCAATAGTTGATGAATCAGATAGAGAGAGACAAAGTACTTGAACTATCTTCGTTGAAGAATCATGGTGGCAAATGGAGAAGAAGAAACGACAATAAGAGAAATAGAGAAAGTCGGATAGAGAGAAAGAGATAGATGAGACGGGTCAGATTGAGGGACGTCCGTTTGAAGGAAAGATTGAGAGAGGGTAACGAAGGGTCAACCTGACGGTTAGCAGAGATCCGTTAGATATCAACACACATGGCAAATCGGAGGGCGAGATTTACTCTAGTCAGCATATGAGAATATTAAGTTTGTCCTAGTCAGCTTGTCCCAGTCACAACCAATGTGTTTTGTTATATAGATTCTCCATTTTTATGGTTATGCTCCGGTGCACGGACTCTATGTTTTTTGATTTCTTAAGGTTAGAAGCATTATGAAGATGAATGACCTTTCATTTTCAAATACTAAAGATTTCTACTTACATTTATTAGATTTTGTTATTACCACTCCCAACTAAATTAATTACATGTACGAATGATTGGAAAAAGATAAATGTAGTTTTACTACGGAAGAACAAAATAGAGGGCCCAAAACAGATAGCATATATCCTCCCACTATGGACACCATAAGCCGTGATAATAGGGGAGGTCATCAACATTCAAAGTAATCGCGAATGGAGGTCCACATCCTCCGCTTTCTTTTTATCGCTAGCTCGCCGTCAACATAACAACAAACATATGAGAAGCAATAGAGGCAGAAGAAACATATGAGAAAAAATAGAGGGAGAAGACAAAGTACTTGCAAATTTATTCAAAAAAAAGTTGGAGACATAAATACTAATAAATGATTCCCTCTTGTGCATATAGAGAATGACAATGTCTACATCCAATTCTACCTTCGTCCTTTCACCTAATTTTATGCCTACTTTTTACAGATAACACTATTTAAATTTGAGCATGGAAATAAATACAATATACAAAGAATTCGACGACGATCGACATGCCGTATTCCATCTAATGTCGTTCATGGCGAGTTGAAGTTTATAAGATAGATAAATTGAGTTTTTTAGGGATGTACTTGAATCTTATAGCAAAAACTTCAAAAAAAAAAAAAAAAGGGCAGGCCAAATTGATGTGGCGTGAAAATGCCACATTTAGGTCACTTAACTTTGATGAGTTAGTTCTTTTCGAGTTTTATTTCTAATTACTTATGTGTTTTTATTGTTAGGTAGTTTATTTGGAGTTTGGCGTGTAATTCGGAATAAAGAGAGCGAATGATCACATTTTCATCTTATGCGGCAAAAGGGAAGAAAAGAGCACCAGGGGTATTTTGGTCATTTTGGTCAAAATCAGAAGTCAAACAACAAGTGAAGTCAATGACGAGTCCGATGGTGAAAACGGAAGTCGATTCGGAGTTCGGACGGAGAAGTTGTGAATGAAAGAAGCCGAGGTTCGGTCTTGAAACAAGGATTCTATGAAGGCACCCCCTTGGTTCTAAATGTAGAGACAAGATGAAGGCACTCCCTTGCTTTAGAAAGAAGCCCAACCCAAGAGCCCAAAGAGGAAGAGAATAATAGAGATTCTATGGGCACCTTTTTGGTCCAAGTCAAAATGGTCTAAGACTTAGTCAAGTTTGACTAAGTCTAGGGTTGTGTATACACAAGTGAGAAAAAGGAATCAAGGGAGGATACTATTCATCATCTTCTAGCTTGGGCAAGAGGCAAGAGAGAGAAGGGGGCTAAAGGTGTTTCAGGGTTCTTGAGTTTGAAGGCTTGAGAGAGAGAAAAAAAAAGAGAGCAAGAAGGAGGATCCGGCCAAAGCATAGGCCGGCCTAGCTTTGGCCGGCCGAGCTGCTGCTCGGGCTGCAACATGAGCAGCAGCTCGAGAGTGCTTCAGCACCAGGCCGGAGCAACAGACTAACAGCATGAGCACGGGTAGCTGCTGCTCCAGCTCGGGAAAGCAGCACGAGCACGGGTAGCTGCTGCATCTGGCCGGACTTGATGCTTCATAGCTTGGGATGGACCTGCTTTGCACGGGATGGGAGCTCTTCGGCTCGGACAAGCACGGGAAGGCCGCACCTAGCTCGGATATGCACGGGACAGAAAGCAACCGGCTCGGGCAGTGGCTTCTTGGCCGGACTTTCATGGATTTGGCCGGATTTCATCAACTCTTTGGCCGGAATTTTCATGGTGTTCCGACAACCTTCTTGATCCGAAACCATGGGGCTTTTACTTCTCATGTCCTTGGCTAGCTTCTCATGTGGTTTGATTTGATTTGGGTTAGAAATTGGTGGAGAGAGAAAGCTAGGGTTTAGCTTTAATGGAGGTTTGTGATAAATGGAGAAGATGATGGTGGTCGCTATGGGGAACCCAGAAATTTGCTAAGGGGAGATCGGCTGCACCTTAAAGACTCATATTTTCCGACGATCTTAGCCTCGAACCACATCGAAAAAGGGGGATTCTCTCATCATCTTCTTTCCATTTCTTATTTAATCACCATGTTTAGCTAACTTTAGTGTGTCGATTATATGAGATGAAATGTGATGAATTCGTGATTATGTTTAATATGATTTGATGTTTTGATATAAATTGGTGTTCATTTATTTCGATTATCGTTTTGATCGTATTTTCATGTGTCTTGTCAAGCACTTCGCATAGTTAATAGACGAAACGAAGTATTCGATATCGATCGTAGTCTAAGTCATAATTTCATGTGTCTTACCATGCACTTCACATAGTTAGGCGACTAGACGACACTTTCGATGACTCGGGATTAATCGATTTAGACGTTTGTTTGACTAAGTATGATCTCCGGATATACGTAGTACTTAGAGACATCTACTTTAGGAGTCGAATATCGATTGTACTTCGACACATTAAATCGGACTACACATAGTCGTAGGTTTATCATTATGGATTCCCGGACTTCGACACCTTTCTCACTTATTTGTTGCCCGAATCGAGTCTTACCGTCTCCCGACTCTTGTTCCTCCGACTCTTCTCTCGAATCTCTCTCGTCCGTTTTACTTATATTGTTTAGTTAGTTTTGCTTGCTTTCTTGTTTTGTTACTCTTTCAAATCAAAACCCCCATTTATCTTTGTTTTCTTTCCTTTTTAGTCTAAGTTAGCATTTGATATCTAGACCGGCGAACGAGACTCTTTGATATCCGAGTTACCTTCCTATCCTTGGATCGACTCCAGTTTTACCAGTTACTACTTGATACCTCCGCTTGGGTGTGCAACCTTTTCGGGTGCATCAAGTTTTTGGCGCCGCTGCCGGGGATAGGTTTAGTAGTTTAGATATCGTTTACGTGTTTTGTTCATCACCTTTGAGTAGGTCATGAAAGAGAAACTGGAATAGTTTGCAGTTTCAATGATTTGAATTTTTTATAGTTACCAAAGTTGGATGAAACGAATCGAATTTGCAGAGAAGTTGCAGTTTCAATGATTAGATGGAATACGACATTAGATGGAATACGACATCGGGTCGAAACATTGGTTGATACCTTCGTCCCATTTAGGTCTTTCCTCTCCCTCGTTTTCTCCCTAAACCCTAAATCCTAAACCCTAAAGAATTCGACGACGATCTTGGAATACGAGTATCAAAGTCTGGTCTCCTTCTTCTTCATGGCCTAGCTATTATTCAACAACTCTTTCATATAATTTATCAGACACTTGGTATGTTGTATTTGAAAAGAAATAAGAATTATATAGACAGTGAAGGAAAAAGCTGGTGAAAGAGAGAGGTTATGGGGTATGGATATTGAATGAATTCTTTGATTCATTGGATTAAATGAATTGGTTATTGGAGGAGTAGAGGAGGTTTATAAAACCATTGGAATTCAATGAGAGTATTTAAGGGAGTTTATGGAGGACAAGTGTTTGGAATTCCAAATTAGTTCGTTTCATCTAAGCACTTGTGGAGGTTAAATACAAGGTTTAATCTTCCAATCCAGTTGGCAATTTTTATCTTTACTTTGTCCTAGTCAGCTTGTCCCAGTCACAACCAATGTGTTTTGTTATATAGATCTTTACTTTGTCCTAGTCAGCTTGTCCCAGTCTCCACCACTCACATGAAAACGACAATTTTTAGAAAAAACAAAACACAGACAGACGAACAGCCTACAAGAAACTGAATGTCTAGGGTTAGTCATTCCTTCTCGTCCAACCATTATTGAGTTCTTCATTTCTTAATCTCTATCTTTAAATTCCTTTATCTGTTTGTTAATCTTCAAAGTGAAGCTGTTCTAAAGACTTTCATCCTTACCTTTTTTTTCTTAATTTTCTGAGGGTTTTTGTGATAAACTTGACCTTTAGTTTGTTTTTGCCTGATTTTTTCACCTGGGTTCATTTGAAATTGTATATCTACAAGACTATTGATTTGAATTTTTTTGGGTACTTTGTTATGATTTTAATCTTCATTGTTGCTTGATTTGATTTTTTTTTTTGGACTTACGATTTTATTCTTGAACTTGTATGAAGTGAGTTTCACTGTTTTTTTTAGAAGAGAGTGTATTTATATATAGATTGAGTTAAGATTACTTCATTTTGGAGGAGTTGACAAGAAAATGCACGTATGTTTTTTTGCTCAAGAACTTGAAAATTTAGTAAATGAAACTCTGATTTGAAGAGTTTTACTTATAAGTTGCAGCATAATGCTGAAGTTATTATGTAGTCCTTAAAGATTAGATTTCTATGGTATAATCAGTTTTGACTTAATTAGATCTGGTTAGGGCTATTACTTCTCTATATTTCTATTTGACTGGTAGATGTTTTTAGTGGAGAAGACAAACAGATAAGCTAGAAAGAAGCAAGAACAGAAAAAGGTAGGGCACTCTTTAGATGTTGTGTGATTAGTAAACATATATGCATTTAATGATCGAAGCGATTGAAGACGTTCATGATGCCAAACTTAGATACACGATAACACCAATACGTGAAAGTACCCTAGACAAATGATGTCGAACCTTGTTAACTGTTTCCTTTGTTCCTCAAATGAGAAGATTATTGGTTAAAAAATCGATCAAAAGATTATTGTGAGAGTTTTGCCTCTTTTTGGTTTTTCTCAGTCTGTTTGTTTGTTTTCTTGTCCATGCTTAACAATTGCATTGATTCTGAATTGCTAAGCGCGACATAGAGTTCTGATGCTATAGGAAAAACCATTGCAATAGCTCCCATGGGTATCTCTGGATTAAATGAATTGGTTATTGGAGGAGTAGAGGAGGTTTATAAAACCATTGGAATTCAATGAGAGTATTTAAGGGAGTTTATGAAGGAAAAGTGTTTGAAATTCCAAATTAGTTCGTTTCATCTAAGCACTTGTGGAGGTTAAATACAAGGTGTAATCTTCCAATCCAGTTGGCAATTTTTATCTTTACTTTGTCCTAGTCAGCTTGTCCCAGTCACAACCAATGTGTTTTGTTATATAGATCTTTACTTTGTTCTAGTCAGTTTTTTCCAGTCACAACCAATGTGTTTTGTTTTATAGATATACCAGTCTCCACCACTCACATGAAAATGATAATTTTTAGAGAAAACAAAACACAGACAGACGAACGGCCTACAGGAAACTGAATGTCTAGGGTTAGTCATTCCTTCTCGTCCCACCATTATTGAGTTCTTCATTTCTTAATCTCTATCTATAAATTCCTTTATCTGTTTTTTAATCTTCAAAGTGAAGTTGTTCTAAATACTTTCATCCTTAACTTTTTTTTTTTTCTTAGTTTTTTGAGGATTTTTGTGATAAACTTGACCTTTAGTTTGTTTTTGCCTGATTTTTTCACCTGGGTTCATTTGAAATTGTATTTCTACAAGACTATTGATTTGAATTTTTTTTGGGTACTTTGTTATGATTTTAATCTTCATTGTTGCTTGAATTGATTTTTTTTTTTTGGACTTACGGTTTTATGCTTGAACTTGTATGAAGTGAGTTTCACTGTTTTTTTTTTTTGAGAAGAGAGTGTATATATATAGATTTAGTTGAAGATTACTTCATTTTGGAGGAGTTGACAAGTGATGGGCCTAAAAAGTTACCTAAATAGGTCTACACCCGCAAGTGCACGGGTGTCAAGTTGTAATAAATTCCGGTAAGACCGGTTCGTTCCTCAGAGACTAAGTTAAACCTATTCTAAGACTAGGAAATAAATCGGTTTTGCTTTGAAAATTGTTTTTGGGTTTTTTGTGATAAAAATATTTAAATAAAATAACGAAAATCAAAATGAACTCAAATGGGGGAAAGGACCTAAGGGTTCAGAATCTATCCACGG
>BEHA01011593.1:130616-145525 GCA_002897215.1 Eschscholzia californica subsp. californica | reverse complement strand
TCAATTGGTTTGAGTTATGGAGGAAGATGCTTATGAATGACTACTTTATATAGGGAGCAAGAAGGGGTCTACTAGCATAGCATGGGTAGTGTGACGTGCTTATCTTTTACTGGTTCACCTTAATAATAGGTTTGTGATTGGTTTCTCTAATGCATATGTTTATAATATTCAAAATACTGTTAAAACACAATAAGTCTCTATATTGAACTTACGAGGGAAACTCTGAGGTCTTAGGGCTGCTCTTCAACCCATGAAGTTCTCGTGTGGAAAAAGAAGTGTCAAAATTATCAAAAATGTGTAGGTCGTGCAAGAGACTATTCCCCTCAAGGAGATAGGCCCCTAAGTGTTCAAGAGTGGGACCTTTTCATTTTGAGACACCTACTCTTCCCCATAATACTGGCCCAACAATCTACTAAGGTTGTGTTTGATTACAAGTTGGAGAAAGGAAAAAAAATGTGTTTCTTTGAGACTTGAAACATTTTCCATATTTCTACTGTTTCGTTCATAAAAAATAAAGTTGTTCACCTTTATAGGCAAACTGAAAGCTAAAGCTTATGTATAAGATTAAAGTTTGCTTTTATATTCGTCTCCAACGGTGAGCCTAACTCCTAATATCCCTATTTTATACCTTTCAGAATCAGGTTATCATCCTCATAACCTAGATCTCAAACCTTGAACTAACCCATTCGTTGGTAGATAAACCAAGCCAAAGCGATAGGATAAATTAAACTCGAGGCAAAAGATGATTCATTTCGAGTTAATCACGAACTTCAGTTTGGATAAAAAACAAATTCAATCACTACATCTTCATCTTATCAAATCTCTAAACATACAAACCATAACAAAATAACAAGCACTTAAAGTAACCAAATGCCTATTGTATATTTGTGTTCATATATCTCAAAGTTGGAAACTCATATTTTATGAACAACAAAAATGAAATTGAAGAAACAAAAATGATAAAACTAAGAATGATATTAAGGAAACAAAATGGATAACTAAGAACGACCCATATGTAGAATTAAGAGATACCCAGAAAATAAAATGATAGGAAAAACAAAATTCATGAAATAAAATGAGCTGAACTAATGATGATCAGGATGAACAACGAGGATACTGAAATAAATTAGAAAATAACAATAGAGACTAATTCACTCTTCTGGACATTTCATCAAACAGTTTGTCTACAATAATTTGAAGTGTTACATCATAGTATTTGACTAACATTTTCAATAGTATTGACTCTTGAGAAAACTACCAAATCAATGAAATACAAAAAATGTGAATCAACCCAATCAATGAAATGAAATTGTATGACTTCAAAAATATTTTCTCATAGGTGAATATAGTAATTGGAATCATACCACCCAAATTGATTTTTACTTAATAAGGATAGTTGAAACAGATGGTGAGGGAGATAGATGTTCACCATATTTTCATCACAAAATAGAAAATAGAAAATATAAAATGGGAAAATTTCAAAAAGGTGAGAATTAATCTATACCTAGATAGAACTTCTTGAAGAGTTTTGCAATCTAGTTTGCGGAGCTTTCGAAACTGGTGTGTACTACTTCTCAATCTGGGTTGTCTTACAAAGCTTTGCAATCTGGTTTGCAGAGTTTTGCAATCTGGTTTGTAAAGCTTTGCAATCTCCTTTACACTATTTTGCAATCTGGTTTGCACTCTTTTGCAATGACTTTGCAATCTGGCTTGCACCGCTTTGCAATAAGGCCAGTTTTCTCTTTTCCCTATATTAGATAATTTACAAAAATACCAGAGGGAGCTGAAGCCTATAAAAAGTTGATAAATCCTTTTCAACCAAAGGCCAAATTTTTTAGGGAGTTTTGGTCAAATTTCCGAAAATTTATGATTCCCTAAAAATCCCAACAAACCCATGAAAAATCTAAAAATGACGATTATATTCTTGGCTTCTTGCCCTTATTTATATTTTTCACAACTTTTTTATTTTTTAACGCTTTTTTTTTCTGCTAATTTGTTTTTGTTATCTTTCGATGTTTGTTTTCAGAATGTTTTTCACTTTCGTTTGTTCATGTTATTTTCGTTACTTTTTTTTTACAGCTCTTTTTGTTTTTTGCTCTTCTTTTCTCTTTTAATATTTTCTCCGATTCTTCGAAAAGTTATTTATTGTACATTACTATTTTTTTCTTTCTACATCTTTTAACCATTATAAACTAGTTGATTGAAAAGAGTGGAAATGGAAAAAGAGATAGGAATTCAGTAAGTACATGAATTCAGTAAGTACAGGGGAAGAAAATAGCTCAAAGAAAGTTCGAAAATTATCAACAACTAATGAAAAAAGGGCAAAGGCGGCTAGCCCAACAAGGCCGAAAACTCAATGTTAGTTCTCAGTTGGAATAGTCGGGGTTTGGGGAATACACCAACTATTCAGACGTTGAATTCATTCCTCCGGGCAACCAAGCCGTCCATTGCTTTTTTGTCTGAAACAAAATTGTCACAAACTTCGTCGGAAAAATGGATTAAGAAACTCTTGTACAAGTATCATTATTTTGTGCCTTCAGTTGGATTGAGTGGTGGATTATGGCTCATATGGGAAGACAATATACAGATAGATGTTGTTACTTCATCTCAAAATCACATACATGCCAGAATCAATGCATTAGGGAATAATCAACCATGGAGCTTATTGGGAGTATACGGACCACCTATGATTCGTGATAGAGATAAATTCTGGGATTTTTTGCGAGCTTTTCATACACACATATCTGAACCGTGGTGCGCCATCAGAGACTTTAATGCAATACAGTCAAGTAGGGAGAAGTGGGGAGGCAATGGTGTAAATACAAAAGCAATTAACCAATTCAGTGAAATGATATCGGACTGTGAACTTATGGACTTGGGATATTCAGGCCCCGCTTACACATGGGTGAATGGTAGGAAAGAAACGGCTCACATCAGAGAACGACTCGACAGAGTGTTAGTTTCGTCAGATTGGAGAATTAAATTCCCGGAGGCTCATGTGAAACATCTACCAAGGATTGAAAGTGACCATGCACCTATCATTTTGAAATTAAACAGGAATATACCTAAAGGAAAACTTCCTTTTAGATTTGAATCTCATTGGTTACAACATAGAGATTTTGAGGGGATGATAACAAATGAATGGGCCGCGATAAATGGAAGGGTTATCGACAAATTGCCAATACTTGCAAATCGGTTGAAAGAATGGAGCAGGAATAATGTGGGCAATATATTTCATCAAATTGAAGAATACAAGAGAATCTTGTTAGAAGTACAAATGAAAATACCATCAACAGAGACTATAGAAGAAGAGAAAAAAGTACAAACAAGACTTGCAGAATTGTATCAAATGGAGGAGAAATTTTGGAGCCAGAGAGCAAAGAAACACTGGATTCAAGACAACGATAAAAACACAAAATTCTTTCATCTATCCGTATTGAATCGAAGGAGAAAGAACAATATATTTGCTATCAGATTGGAGGATCAAACCTGGACTTCAAACCCTATTAAAATTGCTAATAGATTTTTGGATTACTTTTTCAGGTTCACAAGGCAGGAAGGAGTAACAGATATTCCAAGTTCACTAGTGTCGTGTGAAACCCCATTACACGATGAGGAAAACAATCTATTAAGTAAACCACCTAACAAAGAAGAAATATGGGATGTGATCAAAAACACGAAATCTTATAAAGCTCCAGGACCAGACGGATATCCAAGCTTATTCTACAAGAAGTATTGACAAACAGTAGGGGATGATGTAACCACCCAAATACAAGGCATTTTCGAATCTGGAGAGATCCCAGGTACTCTGAATCACACATATATCGCGTTAATCCCAAAAGTTCAAGCTCCAGAGAACCCTATTGACTATAGACCAATTGCACTATGTAATGTCCTATATAGAGTAATTACTAAGATTATTACAAATCGGATCAGACCATTGTTGACAAGAATGGTCTCATTAGTGCAGAATGCTTTTGTCCCCGGTCGACAAATTTCTTATAACTTAATTATTGCTCAAGAAATGTTTCATTCTCTAAAGAAAACTACAGTGAAAAATGGAGCCTTTGCACTTAAAGTAGACATGGCGAAAGCGTATGATAGGGTCAACTGGAATTTCTTGAGTGAAGTGTTAAATAGATTTGGATTCAGAGGTAAGACACATAATCTGATTATGAGTTGTGTGTGCTCAACCTCATATTCTATTCTTATAAATGGTAGACCCAAAGGAAATTTCAGAAGCGAAAGAGGTTTGAGACAAGGTTGTCCGTTAAGCCCATACTTATTTATCTTGTGTTCAGAAACACTAACTCGGTTAGTGGTGCATTATGAAACTATATATTTGTATACTGGTTTGAAGATAAACAGATATGCGCCATCAATCAGCCATCTTATGTTTGCGGACGACTTATTGTTCTTTGGCCAGACTTCAGACAACAACATTAATCAACTCAAGGGTCTTCTAGAACAATATGCAGGTTTTTCTGGACAACAAATAAATTATCATAAGTCAGCCATGCATTTCAGCAACAATTGTCAATCAAATCGAAGAAGAGAGGTGATGAATATTTGGGGAGTGAAAGAGATGGAGCACGATGACAAATACTTGGGTAACTTTCTACTTAAACCGAAGAATAAGTGCACTTCATATGATTTTATCATACAAAAGTTGTATTCTAAGTTATCAGGTTGGAAAAGAAATTCCTTATCTTATGCAGGTGAAACTGTTTTGCTAAAGAACGAACTAGCTACAATCCCGATATATTTCTTGTCTACAAACTTAGCCCCAAGGAAAGTCCTTGATGAGATAGAAAAACATCAAAGAAATTTTTGGTGGGGACATGATGTGGGGCAGAAAAAAATGCACTTCATGAGTTGGCGAAAGTTACAAACAGATCAGAAACAAGGAGGCTTGGGCATTAGGAACATGGCTATAGTAAATAAAGCTTTGGTGGGAAAGTTGGTGTGGAGGTTTCAGACAGAAAAACAGGCTTTATGGGTCCGGTTATTGACTGCCAAATATCTTAAACATGAGGATTTCTGGACTCATACATATAAACACAATGCCACAAACACTTGGAAAAGTATGATCGAGATGAGAAAAGAGCTAGAACCAGGAAGATGTATAAGCATAGGCAATGGAGTTAACACTCGGATATGGGAAGACCCATGGGTTCCTACGCTGAATGGGTTTAGACCAGGAAAGAATGAAGAAGATGATGATAATCCAAATTTGTATACGGTGAAGGAGTTGATTAACCAAGATACGAAGAAGTGGGATCAAAATCTCATTAATCGAATATTTGATAGAAGTTCAGCTCGAGAAATCTTAAAAATTCAACTAGGTGAGTCAGCAAGTGAAGACATACCCACTTGGATATTCACTGAGAAAGGAAACTTTACGACAAAGTCTTTGTATAAATCAATAACTTCACAACAACCTTCAAGTTCGAATAGCAATACCGGCACTATAACAGACTTCAAGTGGCAAAGATTATGGAAGAATTTTGAGGTACTCCCAAGAGTGAAAATGTTTATATGGAGAGTGTTAAATGATACAATCCCCACAAAACTCAAAGTGCTTCGATTCAATCATACAGAAGCGAAATTATGCCCGATGTGTGAAGAGTTCGATGAAGATATTAATCATATACTTAAAGATTGTCATTTTGCAAAAGAAATTTGGTTTCGGTCTCCTTTAGGTTATCGTATTGACGAAACTAACACCATACAAAGCAAACTTAAAGAATGGATAGAAGACAAAGGAGAAGACAAAGGAGAAGACGAAGGAGTAAAGATGAGTGCTTACTTAGTTTGGGCAATCTGGAAGGCAAGGAATAAAAAGATATTTGAAAAAGAAAAACCCGATGTCATAAAAACTATCAAAGAAGCAGTAGACTTGTTTATGTTCTATGAAAAACATTTGAGTAAAGAAGAAGACTTGAATGATGCAAACATCCAAACTCAGGAAAACAAAGCAAGAAGGGTCACTTTGATGGTTGGTGAAGTGAGGATTAATGTTGATGGATCGTTCAAAAATGGAGATGGAGCTTCAGCTGTGGTGATAAGAAGTTATAACAACGCATTCATGGCAGCAGAAACTGAATTTTATACTGCTGGTAATGCAATCGAAACTGAAGCAAAATCTGTTCTAATGGGATTGAAATTGGCTAGGAAGCTTTCACATAAAAGGGTGGTGATAGAAGGAGACTCGAGCACGATTATACAAGTCTGTCAAATGAAGAATGGTAATGCTCCTTGGCAAGTTCGAAACATAATCATGGATATTCACAATGAAGCACAACGATTCGAAAAGGTGGAATTTTATCACATCTCTAGAGAACTCAATGAGATTGCTGATACTTTAGCAAAAGAAACCTTAATTCTTAAACTATGTAAGCAATGGGAGGAACAAGAACCTCCTGAATGCATTAGGACATTGTTAGAATTGGAGAACATAAATGTACTTGAGATTTCAAATCAATAAATAAGGCTAAAGCCTATTTCATCAAAAAAAAAAAACTAGTTGATTTTTTTTCCAGAAATATTATACGACAATTTTCTCCACATTTATTTTTTTCCCTAAATTCTAAACTTAAAAACCAAGATGCCACAAATGCTTTCAAAATATTGAAAAACAAATGGTAAATGGGTGCACTGAACAATATAAATATTTCAAGCAAATATCAGTTTGTCCAAAGCAAAAGTTAAACAATACGTATAACATTTCTAGGGAGAAAGCATCAACAAAATAAAAAACGGTCTTTCTTTTAACTTTTTCAAGAAGGCAAATCTGATGAGTCAAACAACCGGATTTAAAGTTTCAACCGACATATTTTGAAACATTAAAGGAACTAAGGTGGTTTTCTTATCAGTATTGGGCCAAGACTAGATTTTTGGTTGATTTTTATGATTTTGGAGAGAAAACAACATTTTAGAGAGAGAAAACTCAAGTTCATGGTGTTTTTAGTTTGACATAGGGGAGAGAGACAAAGAGAGATATATATGTATATCGATCACGAAAGGGTGATACTGAGAGTTTGGCACGGACAATTGTTTAGGGTAAGATGGTAATTAAAAGAAATTTTTTGATAGACATGGACCACACCCTTATTGACCTACTTTAAGGTCGTGGCTAGTAAGTTACTTTTAAATGGGATACGATACTTCGAAAGTGAAAGAAGTTGTGATTAAAATCAGAAGTTACACCCATATTTATAGGGTTACAAAGTTAGTTACACTTAACTAATTCTCTAACAGATTCTTAACAACCATATAAGGAGATGATTTAGTGTTGACTTGAAAGAAGATGATGAATCATTTGCCTTGGCATAGAGTTGCAGCTTGGATCTGAGATAGGAGAATCTAGGGCCAGGTAAGCTCTTGGTAAAGATATCAGCTGGTTGTTGTTGAGTAGTAATGTACTGAAGTTTAAGTCGATTGGAGCTTACTAGCTCTCGAATGAAGTGAAAATCGAGAGCAAGATGCTTAATTTTGGTGTGAATCACAGGATTAGAAGCAAGTGCTAAAGCTGAAACATTATCACAGTGCAATAGAGGTTGTCGAGGAAGAAAGCAATGTAAGTCTTGCAACAGATAGCATATCCAAATAACTTCAGCAACCGAATGAGCTAAAGATCTATACTCAGCTTCAGTTGAGGAACGACCAACCGTAGGTTGTTCTTTTGAAGACCAACTGACTGGGTTTCCGGCAAGATAGATGACATAACCCCCCTGTTGATCTACTATCACTCGGACTTCCTGCCTAATCAGCATCCGCAAACCTTTCTGGAGTAAATTGAGAATTCTTTTGTAGCTGAATCCCATAATCTAATGTACCTTTTAGGTATCTCAATATTCGACGAACTGCAGCCATGTGACTTGAAGTAGGTTTATGCAAGAATTGACAAACTTGTCCCACAACATAAGAAATATCTGGGTGAGTCCAAGTTAAGTATTGGAATGCGCCAACTATGCTTCGATATGAGGTAGGATCCTCTAGGTGTGTACCATCATTTGGAGTAAGACGAGTGCCATGTGCCATGGGAGTGTGGCAAGGCTAAGCTCCAACCATCTATGCTTTGTCAAGAAGATCCAGAGTATACTTGGATTGTGAAAGCTGAATCTGAGATGTAGTTCTTGAAGGGAATTATACCCTTATACTAGTGTTTATAGCGGATAACGACATCTAATGTCTAACACTAGTATCCCCAAGATCATCATGCAAAACTAGTAATTAACCAATAAGAAGATAGTAGATTACCTTAATCGCTATTTCCCTCGAACTAGTTGTATAGATTAAAGAAGACCAAGAGCTTCAAACGTAGCTCCTCTACTTGGGATACCGAATAGTGTATTTAATCTCCCTCCTTGAAAGCTCGCTAGCACTCCAATGGTGGTTTGATAATAAGAAGACCTTCTTCTTGCTTGACTAGAAGATAGCTTGGGAATTAGCTCACTTTCTCCTCTCTACTTGATGTGGTAGAGTAAGAAAGCTTAGAGAGAAATTCCACATCTTATTCTCTTCCCTAAGAGTGTTTATATAGAACCCTAATAAGAATCCACCTCCTTTTAGGTTTCCTAAAACACCCTTTAGAATAAGATTTAGGGAAATAGTTGAAAATAGCAACTAGTTGATATTTTCTCAATTTCCTAAGGAGATGACGTCCAAACCCAGCCAAAATTGGCAGATTTAATTTTCATAACATAAGGAAACGTCCCTCCAAAAATCAGCCAAATCCGAGCCTTAAAAGTGCCCGAATCAGCCTAGGCCCAAAACCCTTATTTCGGGCCTTTTGCTATCTTTTGCCCAAATTCTATTTAGGCCTGTGAGATATGTTTATGGGACATTTCCAATGTTATATCACGCTCCCACTAGTCATATCATCTGATTAAATACCCATTCTTATGTGTAACCCGATGTAGGATCCGATCGAAGTTAGAAGTAATTCGACGATCGTAGTTGGTTTCTAGCTAAACGCTACGACCCCTAAATCAATCGGACTTGATGATCTTCTTCATCAATTGTCCTAGCCGACATATTGCTCCCATTGCCATCTTGGTCGAAGGACATCTCCTTCAACTCCTTCAGTTCTGGTCACCTCTAGCCCAAGAAAGTAATGTAAAGAACCAAGATCTTTCATTGAGAAAGAGGTGCCAAGTTGAGCAATCAAATCATCACAAGCTATGGGAGAGTTTCCTGTTACTAAGATGTAATCTACATAGACCAATACAATGAGAACAGTTCCAAATCCCGATTTTACAAATAGAGATGTATCGGAGTCAGATTTGCAAAAATCAAGTGCCATGAGACTATCTAAGAGCTTCTCATACCAAGCTCTTGGATCTTGCTTAAGACCATACAAGGACTTTTGTAATTGAGTTAGGAAAATTGGGGTCCTGAAAACCAGATGGTTGTGTCATATATACTACTTCTTTTAAATCTCCATGAAGGAATGCATTACTGACATCTAGTTGTCTAACATCCCAATCAAATTGTACAACCAAGGTTAAAAGAACTCTTATAGTGGTTGATGAGACATGAAAATGTCTCATCTGAATCTCTTAACTCGGGCTAGTTAGTCCAGTTCGAATAGTTACTCTCATGAATTGTGTGTTTTTCTTATCCAGGTCTCTTCTACGGAATTGAGCTCGAAAAATAGATAAAAGAGGGGCATTTTGATCATTTTGGTGGTAATGGTGCTCTGGTAGTTTGGTCAATCTTGATGCTCGGATGAAAGGTAGAGTCGACGACGAACTCAATGACGAAAGCGGAAGTCAAATCGGAGTTCGGATGAGAGAGCTAGACCAAGTTAAAGATTAGAGTTAAAGAAGGTTGACCAAATCAACTAGATGACACATGGCGTGCAATCTAATAGCTAGTGTGAAGATTTCGGTACATACTCGGGCAGTTCGGGACGACATTCAGGATTTTCTTTGGGACGAGATCAGGTACATCAGTTATCATGTTACTAGTGCTCCCTCCGTAGATTTGATGGACAGAGAGAAGGAACATGTGGATCAGCTAGATCGGTCGGTTGTATCATTTCTCTATCTTACACTGAGATGCACCTAATCAGTCCCTTATAACATCCAACAAACGTGGATTGGTTGACTTCAAATTTATGGGAAGTTCATTCTTTCCCTTTTTCTCTCATCTCTAACAGAAGAGAAGAATATATCTTCTCTCTAATATTCTAAAAAACAAAGATGGAAAGATAGAGAAAGAGAGAAATCGAAATTGATTTTCTTTCTCTGATTTAGAGAGAGAGAGATAGATTGAGAATGAACAAGATTTCTTAGAGAGAAGATTTGAGCTGAATATTTTAGAGAGATGGGATATTTTTGTTTTCTTTTATTCTTTATGGCCAGCGTTTTGGGGAAAGCAAAATAGTTTCTGGGGCGTGAAATTTTAAAGTGAATATGTAAAATTTTAGAAAATTTCTGGGGAAATAAATTTTAAGGGGAAATTAAACATTGCTTCTTCCTCTTCTTCATCGTCTTCAACTCCGGCCACTATTTTCGACCACCATCTCCAGCCATCACCTCCGACCACAACCACCACCATGAACAACAAACTGATCAACAAGACCAATCTGTGTGTAAGAAAAGAGAATTGTAATGATTTGTATTGATTTTCGTAGTTATTACATAAGATCATTATAAGGAGTAGTACAAGAGAAAAGTTTAAGCAATTGAACATTGTGGGACTATATTGGACTATATTTCTAACATTCTCCCTCAAACGAATGACTTTTGCTAGTGAAAAATTCATGAGTTTGCTAAACAAATTTGTAGATTTTGACTTGATTTTGATATGGAGGCATCATTGTGAGGTTGCTATGTTGTTGATTTTCTTTTCTCCATGTGAAGAAAAGTTGGCACCATTGCCAGGTTTTGTTGATGTTGATGTTGATTTTGATTTTGATTTTGCTTTTCTCCACTTGAAGAAAAGTTGGCACCATTGCCAGGTTTTGATGTTGATGTTGTTGTTGATTTTGTTTTTCTCCATTTGAAGAAAAGTTGGCACCTTTGCCAGGTATTGACAATTACTAACCATTGTCCGGTTGACAATTACTAACCATTGCCCGGTTGACAATTACTAACCATTGTCCGGTTTTGGAGATCTTCCTACCTTGGTTTTTAATAGCCCTCACACATGATTATTACTCCAACACCATCAAAGCAATTCAAGCCTTTGATCTACTTGGTTTTATGTGTTGTTGAACATAAACACTAACAATCATCGATCTTGACCTTCCCACTTTTATTCTTCATTTATACTCTCTCTTATCTCCTCTTCGTTTGATCTTATAGAAAATATAATGGAACCAAGTAGCATACTAAAGGAACAAACATTTGAGAGTTCTCATCTTCGATATAAGAAGTATGAGCAAATCAAGTAAGAGAATTAACTCTTTTGCCATAAAGGAACCCACATACATGTTTTCAAACATCAAAAGAAAACCATCTTTGAAAATAAGCATGATTTCTTTGATACATTATATCAAACACTTTATGTGCATCATATTGGAAATCAAGATTTTGGACAACTATAAGTATAGTTTCAAGATAAACATGGGGTATATAACTATTCTAACAAGAAATCCATGAATTCTTTTCCCCCTCTCTAATAGCTTTCCAATTTCGCTCAAAATATAACTTCATGGACCATGGATACACATAGATTTGATGTTGTGGAGGATTTGACATTTGAAATGCTTGAGATCATTGAAGAGTATATCATGTGCTTTCTTCAACAAATCACTTTTGTTTGGATCTTTCATCTTCTTGTTAATCTTCATCATCTTCAAATACTATTGAGAAAAGTATTGAAGAATGATTAGATCTCAACAATAGAAAAGAACTACTCTTATTGGAAAGGAAAAAAACACTAAACTTGAACTAAAAACCGATAAAAGCCCGGCGGACTACCGCCGCCGGCAAGCGGAAGACTCTATTGACTAACCCAAGAAAGAAACCTAGAAGCTCTGATACCATGTAAGAAAAGAGAATTGTAATGATTTGTATTGATTTTCATAGCTATTACATAAGATCATTATAAGGAGTAGTACAAGAGAAAAGTTTAAGCAATTGAACAATGTGGGACTATATTGGACTATATTTCTAACACCGTGACTTAACAAAACCCTAATTCGTGTAATACTCTAGATTATAGTCAAAATCAAACACTAAGCTTTCACAAAATTGAAGCCCCAAATTTCTCTGAATAACCATGAGGAAATCAAGTTGAAATAGAAGCAACAATCAAACCCTAGAAAAGAAAACAGATATTCATTTATGTAAACAGAGAGTTCAAATAAAGAACTAACCAATCTAGAAGAGATTGAGATCGGAAGCACTGATTGAACAACTTTACCAGCTCGTTTAGAGATCTTCCTGAAAACATTTTGAACAAATCGAACTAACAAATCCAAACTTCAATCTTCATCATCATCATCATCATCGTCCTCCTCATCTAGGTTGTCATTTCCATCAAAATTAAAGTTTACAGTACTAGCGCCACTCTAATTCCGAGTATGTCCGACGATGTTATTACCTCTACCAACCTAGTAAAAGTTCCATAATACACAGTTCAATTGATCGTTTCCCGATTTCTATGTGAATAAAAAATTAGGTAATTTTCTGAATCCTAGAGAGAGAGAAAGAATATACCTGTAAGTGATGAGAGAGTGATTTAGAGGTTTTCAGTCGAGGATTGCGGTGACGGAGAAGGAAGCGATAATGGTCTACTAGACGTAGTTCTGTCCAGTGATGAGAGAAAAAGTTGAAAGGAGGACAGAGCGTCAATGAAGACGCCATCACCAACTCAACTGATTAGTTTGGTTGGGCACTTTGGCAGTGGAAATATTTCCACGTCTGTGGTTTATGGTTTATTGGTAACTGTTGGAAAGAGAACGAATTTGAAGAAGATTATGATGAAGATGGTGTTGGCCGGATTTGGGAGATGATGGTGGTGGGCGGATTCCAACAACCCTTGCCGGAATGGAGAAGAAATGCTCAAAAAATTGTTTTCCCCCTAACAAATAGAAAATATACTGGTCAACTTTAGTTGACCAGTTTTAGACAAAGTCTTCACACCCCGAAAACTATTGTGATTTCCCCAAAGCGTTGGCCTTCTCTATTAATTGATGTTAGGGGCTCGGTTATAAAAGAGGAGAAACAGAGAGCAAGAATCATCTCTCGGTTGGGACAGAAATAGTACAGAGACAATTTGGTTAATCATTATCATCTAATTTTCGGTGGAGAGAACATCAGAGGGAGAGTAGGATTATCATATTCATCATCAATCGTTTGTTTTATTTTTCTTTTTCCATTCTTTTTGTATTCTTTTTGTTGGTGAGAAACAGAGAGATTACAGAGAGAGAGAGAGAGAGAGTGAGATTGTAGAGAGATTACAGAGAGAAAGAAACATAAATTACAGAGAGAGAGAGAAAGATTGTAGAGAGAGAGAAGAAATTTAGATTGATCTTGTCATTGATTTTGTTCTTCTTTTACTGTTTCTGTTGGTGAGAAATAGAAACAAAGAGAGTGAGAAAAGGGAGAAAACAGTAGAGTGAGAAACAGAAAAATTAGAAAGAGATTACAGTGGGGAAGACGAAAAAATCTTTTCCCTTAGGGCGCGTTTGGCAGATACACGGGAAAATAAAGAAACCATTTCCAGCGAGAAAAAAGTTATGTTTTATCCCCTCTTTACTTCTTACTTTATTTTCTGATTTTTATCATAATTTCCATAAGTAACTAACTCTTCTATCTAGGGTTTTAGATGAAGTTCATCATAATTAATTTTATTGATACGATTTATTAATAAGTTTTATTGCTTTTAATGATAAAATCTTCCGGGTTTTTAGACCATTCATGGACTAGAATCTGAGTTATACAAAGAGTTCGTTTATTAATCCAAGTAAATCGTTGTTAGAATTGTTAGGAGGACGAATTCAAAATCCCTAGGTTCTCCCATTTCATGAGTTTTAAGTTTATCATTTAATCTTATTTGCTATTTTCATTTGAATCATATTACCAATCAAACCACTTTTGAACTCATAATAGTTTTAAGGTTAGAATTTGAAGTTTGACTAAGTCTCTGTGGATCGACCCGGTCTTACCAGAATTTAAAACTTGACACCCGTGCACTTGCGGGTGTAGACCTATTTAGGAAACTTTTTAGGCCCATCAGTGGTGGACTTAGCAACTGGACTAAACGTCTCAGAAAAATCAACACCTTCTCTTTGATGGAAGCCTTTAGCAACAAGCCTAGCTTTATACCTTTCAATCGTACCATCTGCTTTTTGGTTAATTTTAAACATCCATATACACCCCACTATATTCTGATCTGGAGAAAGAGGAATAAAGATGCAAGTTTTTGACTTAAGAAGAGCTTGAAACTCTTCATTCATGTCCAACCTCCATTTTGGATCTTTATTTCCTCGAGTAAACGAGGTTGGTGTAAGTGGTAAAGTATGAGCTAGAAAGATATTAGAAATAGGATGTTTGGTGGCAAAGTAATTGGTTTTAGTCTTAAAAATGCCTGCTTTTGATCTAGTCACCATAAGGTGAGAAGATTGAGGGAATAAGTTATGAAATGGCTATAGGAGATGGTAGTAAGCTTGATGTATCAGGAGGAGAAGGGTGAGTTGGCATTGAGATAGGACTATCATGATGAACTATGCGAAGATGATGATGTTGTAGGAAAAATATCACAAGATGTTACAGAATTTGAAATGGAACCCGAGTTAGTGGTGTTTCCTGGTGGATAATAAGGTGTAGCAGTAGACGCAGGTACCTTACATAAAGGTATAGGTGCAGTATGTGAAAATATAAATACCTCGATAATAGTCACTCTTGGATGAAGCCGAGAAAGAGACTTGATGAGTGTTCGGTTATAACCGA
>BEHA01011593.1:8156-19386 GCA_002897215.1 Eschscholzia californica subsp. californica | reverse complement strand
CGAGTTTGGTATTAATAAGTACTATTTGTTTATAAACAAAATTTAATTTTAGATAACTTTCTATTCAGATTTACGAACAAAATTTTATTTTAGATAATTTGTATTAAGACATTTAATTATTATCTTTAAATTCTAATCCTTTGGGGTATAGTGTTATTATTTCATATCTACGAATTGGAATAAAAATACTGATTTTAATATATAACAAAGTTGGATGTGTATTTTATGTAGTTTAAGTAAGGCTAAAAGTGAACTTTTACAAATATTTACATTCATATTCCTATACAATCCAAACACCTAATTAGGAATATGAGATGTGATAAATATATAATATTTAAAAGAATGTGAGATGTGATAAATATATAATATTTAAAAGAATGTGAGATGTGATAAATTATAAATATTTAAAATAAAAATTTATTTAGCAGATAAGTTGTTTTTGAATATATATTAATAATATTTAAAAAGTTATTAAAAAAGTTTCCAAATGTTTTTTTATTTATTAAAAACAGTTGTTTATTTGTTTTTTCTTTATTTAAAATTTTTAATAAAGAAAAATTTATTAAAAACAGTTGGTTGAATCAGATACTTAAATTTTTCTAATAAATTTGTTTTTTTTTTCTCTTTTTTTGATCTATTATTAATCTTAATTTTCTTTTTCTAGACCTTTGTTTTTTTTTTCAAAGCATACAGTGACACAACGTATACGAATTTGTATGTTGACTTTACTACTGAACCATTGAAAAATGCTGCAGAATCAGATAGAAACTATGGAACATAATCAAAGCACCTGTCGCATTCTATTCTTCGTTAACTTATCTTATAAAATTTTATAGGAACTTTAAATGTCATTACAGCGAAGTTGTATGAAAAATTTTAATTTCATACAACTTCGCTATAATGACATTTAAAGTTCCTGTAAAATTTTATGAGATAAGTTAAATATATATTCTTTAATATAAATGATTAAATAATAAGCAAAGTTAAATATAGATACCTTTGTCACTAGATTCACCATAATTTGGCAGTAAATATATATTATAATATATATATATATAATATAAATAAATTTTTAAATATTATATATTTATCACATCTCACATTCTTTTATATATTATATATTTTTCTTTTAAAATATGATAAATAAAATTTTCTTTTAAAGAAAAATTTTAAATAAAGAAAAAACAACTGTTTTTTAATATTCTAATAAAAAAATAAATTGAAAAAATATCGTCTGGCCTTATATCTTCGAGCTTGGATGCAGATTACAAAGCCTAGAAATGTTGGGAAGGGAAAATCTCTTCATCTTATATTGAAGGACGATCATCGGCGATAGATGGAGTTGGAATTGGCGTTGACAGTGGTGGAGGCGGCGGTGGAGGAGGAGAAAGAGAGGTTTGGAGGAGGTTTAAGGAAGAAGGGTTTTTTTTAAGTAAACCTTGCATTAAAAACAGAGTTTACATATAGGACCTAACTTGTACAACGAAGCAAAGAAAGGACTAAAAGCAAACACATTTAACAACTTAAGGACTAAAATCTAATTTAGTTATGGTGAGGTAAAGCTGACGCTGCCAGGTCGTGGGCCTCCATGTTGTGAGCTCGGTTGCAAAATGTCACCTCCAGACGGTTCAAATATACCCTTGATCTGAGACCATTGATTTGATGAGATATTCTCCAAGGGATGATGGGGTTGATGGTTGAGATCAAATCTACTAAAACCCTAGAATCACTTTCAACTATATAAGGAGGTTGGTTCGGTTCTTCCGCTAGGGTTATCCCAAGCTCCACCGCCGATATTTCACTTTGTAGAGGAGAGACAAACTCGATTATCTTCGTTTTGTAGCCTAATATTGTTCCTTCCGAATCCTTGGCTATGGCTGCACATTATGAACTTCTTTCTCTGAAGGAACCATCACAATTTATCTTGATGGTACCAAGAGGTGGAGGACACCATTGATTTACCTGCAATGAGTTGTTAGTAGAGATGGTTAAAGGTAGATTTGATACATACCTGAGTTCATCTGTTGTTAACCACCAGCATCGAATCAGATCTGGTTTTTTGTTTTGGAAATACAACTCATTTCGCGTCTTCCACCAGAACCAGAGAAGATAGGTCACTGTATACCATTCTTGATTACCCTTTTCCTTCTTTAAAAGTACATTAACCAGACATTTGATCGGATTTGTTGTAATATCTTGTAGGTTTTCTAAACCGGCTCTGTGAAGTAGATCCTGGTACAGTGAGCAATTTCTGAACAAATGGTAAGTGGTTTCTTCTTCTCCTAAATCACATAACTTGTATGTCTTTGAAGTTTCTGGTATTCTTTTATGAATGTTACTTAATGTGGGTAAACCTTCATTGATTAGTTTCCATATGAACATTTGGATCTTTGGATACATTTGTTTCTTTTTCCAAAACTCTTTCCAAGGGAATTCGTGAGCATCTTGTGATTTAACTGGAAGCTCTTTAACTCGGCATAGAATGATTTTGCTGAAAATTGTCCTAACTCTTTAGGTTTCCAGATTAGTACATCTTTCTGATTGACCTGTTTAATGTTTGTGTTGATTATGGCCCGAGCCTCTGTTTCAGTAAACCATTCCTTTATATTTTCAGTATTCCATACTTGTTCTCCCTGTATCATTAAATCAGAAATTAATAAAATGTGTTCAGGTAGATTGGTAGTAATAGTAGGTATATGCTCTGGTAAATCATGTATCCAGGGTTCTGATCTAATACTTATTTGTAAACCATTACCTATTTGCCAAATAACATTTTTCCTAATAGTCTCTTTGGTATGAACAATAGCTTGCCAGAAATGAGAGGTCTCTTGAGTAATCTCATAGGACCAAAAGTCAGTATTCCTGAGATACTTGGATTTGATAAGCTTCATCTAGACCTCATTTGGTCTAGTTATAAATTTTCATGTCATGTTTGCAATAAGGGACAGGTTAACTTCATGTATTGATCTAATACCTAGACCACCCTTATGCTTAGGGGATGAAATGATGTCCCAATTAATGAAGTGGAGCTTTTTTCAGTAGTATTATGACCCCACCAGAAACAACGTTCTATTTTCTCAAGTTGATTCACAACATGTTTAGGGATCAGTTGGAAGCTACAAGTGTAAGTACAAAAAGAGGCCAAGATGGACTTAATAAGAACAGTCCTACAAGCTTGAGTAGTAAATTTATGCTTCCAACCAGCTAAAGTATTTTGAAACTTCTCTATAAGCCAGTTATAACTCTGAATTCTATAATCTTTTTTTAGGACAAGGGCGCCTAAATATTTCTCCCTCTCTGTCATGAGAGAGGCGTGGAGCCTACTAATGAAAGCCGCCTTGATGTTCGAAGGCACTCCTTTACTGAAGTAAAGAGAAGATTTAGTGAAATTTACCTGTTGTCCTGAAAAGCTGGAGTAATGTTCCATTATCTGAATAAATGTATCAAGGTTATGTATATTTGCTTTACCAAAAACAATAAGGTCATCAAGAAAAAGGAGATGTGTAATGGTGGGGGCTGCTGAGTTGACCTTGTAGCCTGTAAATTTTCCTTTGTTCTGGTAATGATTAATAAGGAGCGAGAGAGACTGAGAGGAAAGGATAAAAAGATAGGGCGATAAAGGACAACCCTGTCTAAGGCCTCTAGAGGCCGAAAAGTCTCCAACTATACTCCCATTAATTTGGATATTAAATCTCGAAGTAGATACACAAGACATTATCAGGTCTAGGATTAGACTAGAAAGACCAGTAGCTTTTAAAACTCTTTGGAGAAAATCCCAACTCACTCTATCATAGGCTTTCGCCATATCCATCTTGAGTGAGAAGGTTCCTTTTTTAGCCCTAGAAGAATGCATAGAATGTAGGAGTTCTTTTGTGATGACTATATTGTCCATAATTTGTATATTAGGGACAAATGCATTCTGGGTTCACATGATGCACTCCTCCAAAAAAGGTCTAAGTCGATCTGCAATAATTTTGGTGATGAACTTGTAGACCGAATTGCAAAGGGAAATATGTCTAAACTCCGAGGCCGTACTCGGATTCCTGATTTTGGGAATTAAGGTTGTGTTTGATAGCAACTTGGAATAAGGGAAAGAATTACTCGGAGAAATAGTTTCACCAAGAAATTTTTTCTCTGTAAACACTTTCCATATTTTATGTTGTTTGGTTCATTAAGGGAAAATTTTACGTTTTCTATTTTCTTAATTTTCTATTGTTTGGTTTGCTAAGGGAACATAATATGTTTTCGTTTCTTTTTTCTATGTGTGGAGTAACAAATTTACCATGTTCAAGTTGCTAGCGATCATTTTATGGTCTATAATCCAGTTCGCGGTTATCAATAAAAATTTGTTTCTAAATTTCTTAAACAATTGAAAAGAATTTAATAGAACTATCTCAGGATCATTAACCAAATACAGAAAGCCAACATAAATTAGTGAATAACTAGGCCTTTAAACTAAAAGATTTGATTGTCCACAAACCATCTTTTTCATGGATTCAAACATTGGTTCTTTATTAGTGGTTATTAGGATATAACAATGCAGGAGCAGGAGAAATGACTGCTTCACCATGTGGATCATAGAATGTATCAATTGATAGCGGGTTTCCATTTTTGTCAGCCATGACTCAATGAACAACACTCTTGTACTGTTATACATTCCAATACATAGCACCTCTACCTGATAGCCCGTATTAATGAAAATTGTTTTGAAGATGGTATATCCACAATTTCCCATCTTTACAGATTTTGAGACTAAGAAATTTCATAGTTTAGTTTTTATCTTCCATATTTAAGAACTGGGCCATGTACAAAATTAAAAATCACTGAAGGTCGTCTGCTAGATTAATGGATTCGTCCAGCTTAGTCCAGGGTGATGCTAAATGAAGTAGATGATTCACCAAATCTTTGAATATAGCTGGTTCACCTCCATTCTCTAATCCTTTAGCTAACTCTGATTCATAAAACCTTCTTTCCATGACCTCCTCATAGTGTTAGTTCACAAAACTCTTCACCTTCTCCATCGACCCCACGCTCATTCTCTTCTTCTTGACGAGTTAACCCTAATAATGGGTTTTAGAGAGAGAAAATAAACACAACTATTTTTGGAGAAATTTTTTCTCTTGCAAAAGGTGGGTAAGGAGTTTCCCTCTTTTTGGAGAAAGTAAGGAAAAAAAAAACTCACGTGACATGTACTTTCCCTTTCACTAATTTTTACATCAAACACAAGAAAAAAAGTAAAATTTAGAGAAATTTTTTCTTTTTTCCCTAAAAAAAAGTCTATCAAACACACCCTTAGGCTATAGTTGTTTTATTTAACTGAGGGTCTATCTTACCTGTCGAGAAAGCTTGTTGGATGTACTGAATGAGTTCTGGACCAATTAGCTCCCAATGATGTTGAAAGAAAAAGCAAGGAAATCCGTCTGGTCCCGGACTCTTAATAGACCCCATCTCCATAACGACTGCCTTTATTTCTTCAGCTGATGCCTGATGGAATCCTAGAGATATCTGCCAGTTGTTCGACCGAAAGAACCTTATATGCATTCATGACCTCAGTAGGAGGATCATTGACAAGGTCACTCGTGAACAAATTCTGAAAAAATGATAAAAATTCATTTTCTATCTCCTCTTTCTTTTTGGAAGATCTTCCACAACTAAGTTTTAACTCATGGATCTTGTTTTTCCGTTTTCTACTTGACATGGCTATATGAAAAGCTTTGGTGTTACGATCGCCATTCTGAACCCATTTAGATCTCGATCTCTGTTCTGCTCTTGTTTTTTGAAGGTCTTCCAAAACTATAACTTCCTCTTGAATTTTGCTTTCCATATTTAAAACATCATTTGATGGAGGAAGAGATTGTATTTGTAGAAGCATTTTCCTTAGGATATTGAGTCTGTTTTTAATAACCCCAAATGCTTTCTTGCTCCACTTTTTGATTGAATTTTTAACTTCTTGTACTTTTTCAAGAAAAGTGCTTGAACTTTTCTCTCATTTTTCTTGGAATTGAGGACTATACTGTTCATGTTTAGTCCAAAAGACTTCAAACTTCAAGATGGTTTGTAAAGGTTGACCTTCCACAATCAGTTTCAAAAGAATAGGCGCATGATCACTATTATATCGTGGAAGATGAAATACTCCTGCCTCTAGATAGCACGTCAACTACTCAGCATCACATAGAACTCTATCCAGCCTTTCTTTAGTCAAATGATGCATGGCTTTGTTGTTGGTCCAGGTGTAAGTCGGATCGTTAAAGCCCAAATCCAGGAGATTCGCGTTGCTTATGAATTGCTGAAATTGAGTCAGGAAAGAATATTAGAACTTCCTCCAAATTTATCTTTTTGGTCTGAAAGGGCATTTAAATCACCTAAACGACAGCATGGGTTAGATAAACCCTGGATTCTAGTGAGAAGATTATTCCAAAACGAAGGTATGTCCTGGATATTGGGAGGACCATAAATACATAACATGTCCCAGGGAATTGATCCAGGGATGGTAACAGATGCATGAATTAAGTTAACAGACGAATATATAATATCTATTTGAATATTGTTTGACCAAGACAATAGTAAACCACCGCTACGACCCAAAGAGGGAACTACATGATAGTTAATAAGATTAAAATTACGAAAACATGAAAGAGGAATATAGTTTGAAATTTTGGTTTCAGCAAGAAAAACCACGGAAGATTTTAACGCTCCCAGGAACTGATTAAGAGTTTCTCTTGTCGGGGTATTCCCAAGCCCGCGACAATTCCACGCCAAGACATTCATTTAGACATCGGCATTGGGGTTGCCGATACCCTTTCTTCCTTCTTTTCCTGTGCTTGTTGTCTGAGTGTTTTCTTATAATGTTTGGAGGCTTGGACATCCTCGAGTGTCATCTCCACGTCAACATAGCCAGAAGTACTTCTTGAAGCTTTTCCTGTAATACCATTCCGTACTAACTTGTCTTGTTCAAATAGAGTGTTATTGTAAACACCCATGGGAATGATAGCATTCGGAACCCCTCTCTTTCTTGTCCTACACAAATTGGACAACAAATCCCCAAAGTTAGTTTTAACAGAGTAATCAAACTCCTGTTCATAATTCTCCTGGTTAACCGAATTAACATTCGATTGTTGAGGGTCTGAATTAATTCCCAGACCGTAAGAATCAAGTTCCCTAATTCTATTTCTTGGGTTAAACGGAACTTTAAAGTCAATCGCTATATTCAGGTTTCATGGCCTTTATAACTTTAGTTCGAAGATTAGCCGATATCTTGTTTCAAAAGATCATTAAAGGCTAAAATGGTCAAACAAAACTTGATGGTATGGCCAGGAATACCACAGGAAATACAAAACCTAGGGAGTTTTTCTATTTTAAGAGAGATTGCCATAATTTTGGTGTCCGAAAGTTTCAAATAAACCACTTGTTGAAGTGGTTTGAGTATGTTGAATTCAATCTTCTATTGTTGTTGGAATGAAATTGCCCATCGACCCTGCTAGACGGTTCACCGCCGCACTGTTAAGGTGGCTTAGTGGTATCCCATACATTTGGACCCAAAACTAAGTCGAATCGAACACATGAATAACCGGCATAACTTCCGGTATACATTGCTGTAGGATAATTAATTCTTCTTGGATTACCCGTGGAGCACTATCCATAGCCAAATCTAATTCAGTGGCGGCAGCAAATTTGATCAGAAATACATTGTCTTTGATTTCTGTTAAAGCGAATTTGTTGGCGCCGTGGATAACCGGAGATAATCTTGACATAGCCTGATTAATATCAACTTTCTTTGTGCTTAAAATCCACAAAACTCCGTTCTTTATAACATCCGTATCGGCGTATCCCATGGAATGAGATCTTGTCCATCCACTGTGATTGGAACTCGATCATTAGTAGTCAATGCAGCAAATTATTGTAGGAATTGATTACTCGGTTCCGCCATAGTAATTGATTACTCGGTTTCGCCGTTAACCGTGTGCACCGCTAGTTTAGGTGTTGAAATCTATAAAATTCTAACTGCTCCGCCCGGCTCTCTCTCTCTCCTAAATTAGAGTCTCTGTAGGTCTTATGTTGCAAACCGAAGAAGAAGGGTTGTTAGATGAGGAATCGCTAGAAAAGAAAGACAGAGATGCTATGATTGAGAAAGTCTTAAAGCTTCAAAATGAGGTATATATATATATATAGATGCATATCACTATTATATCAAATTTTGTTATTTTTTTCTCTGATTCAATTATCTTGACTTTAAATTCAGTAATTTTCAACCGCATTTCATGTTAATTTGAGATATTAGGTGTTATTTTTGTGTAATATTATATCAATCTATCTAATTTTAAGATTTGAGGTTTTCTTTTAGTTTGGGGTTTCTTTTCGTGTAATGGCGAAAATTGTCACTCGTGGATATCAAAATAGTCCCACATGAGAAAATAGTATTCTAGTAACAAAGAATACATAATTACTCTTAAATTCAAGTATATCGGTTTCTTATCTAGCTCGTTTTCTTGGCAGCTTTTCGACTACCAATATGACATGGGGCTTCTTCTAATTGACAAGAAACAATGGACTTCTGAAAATGAAGAAACTAGGCAAGCATTAGCTGAAACTTGTGAAAGCCTAAAACGGGAACAAGCGGCTAACTTAATAGCACTCTCTGAAGTGGAGAGGCGGGATGACAATTTGAGAAAGGCATTCGGGGTTGAGAAGCAATGTGCGGCTGATGTACGATTTCTCTTTCTTTATGTCTCGATACTTTTTATTCTTTGATGTCAGCCATCTTTTTCTTTTCCATGAAGTTCTCACCTTTTGGGAGTTTTTATGGTTGCACCTTGAGAAGGCGTTGGATTAGATGCGCGCAAGAATCTGCAGAAATCAAATATGCATCGGATAAGAAAATGGAAGAGGCTCGTGCTTTGGTTGCTAGTGTTGAAGACAAATCGTTGGACGTTGAAGCAAAGCTTCTTGCTGTCAATGCCATGCTTGAGGAAGTGAGTCGAACTGGTTTAGATATAGAGAGGAGATTGGAAGGGGTCGAGGCTCGTGAAAGGGAAATTCGAAGTGAACGTCACGCTTTCTATTCTGAGTATGTCTGGCTTCTATTTGACTATGTTTCTTTGTTCATTCTTAGTTTCTTACTGTAAGTTGAATCATTTTTTCTTCCTCTCAGGCGAGAAATGCATGTTGTTACTTTGTCTAAACATAGAAAAGGATTGCGACAGTGGGAAGAAATGCTCCAACAGAGAGAGGAAAGACGGATGGTGAGCATCAGAATCTGTAACGAGAGAGCGGATGTGAATGACATGACTCTTAAGCAAAAGTTGATGAATCTTGAAGAAGACAAAGAAAATATTGGGATGGATAACTCAACTTCTGAAAGTATTGATAAAGATATGAGCATAGGACTCCAATATCTATCTGTGAAACAAGAGGCAAGGTTCCTTCATCTCCATTTGTTGCTTCCACCAGTCATCCATGATCCATTTACGAAAAACCGTCTTCTTTTTTTCTTTCTTTGATTGTGCAGGAGAATGATGCTGTAAGAAAGAAACTAGAACGGAAAGAGAAGGAAACTCTTGCATTGCAAGAAAAACTCAATGCTAGAACAAGTGTGAGTATGTGATTTTTAGCCGTTTATCATTATATATGCTAACACATTTTTTTCCCTTCGCAGATGAAAGTTAAGAAACTCTTTGGTGAGCAAGACATCATTATAGATTCAAGGCAGCTTGAAATGGATCAAAACGAGCCACCCATCGAGGAGAAGTTGAAAAGTAAGGTTGTCGCAGCAGAACAAAAGAAAACAGATAACATATACCAGCAGGAGAAACTCGGTAAATTCGATCGATCATTGGAAAAGAAGTTGGAGAAACCTATGGTGAAAGAGAAAGAATTTCAATCAAATTGGAAATCATTGAGAGAGAGGGAGAAGTGCATCAAGGCAATCAAGAAAAACTTGGAAAAGGAGAAGAAACAATCGAATTCTGATAAAAAAAAAGATCGCGGATTGTTAGTTCTGAGCTCAATAAAGAAAGGGCGAAGCTTGACGAGAAGCAACTGCAGTTGCATAAAACGATAGAAGATCTTAAATTCGCTGAAGACAGGAGGGGCAAACTTGAGTTCTTGCAATCAGAACTGAAACAGGAGAGAGACAAATGCTTGGTTCAAGGAGAAATAGTTTTTAAGGAACGGGAGGAACTTAAACTTGAGAGAGAAAAGTTTGAGAAGGAATGGGAGTTGTTGAAGGAGAAAAGAGCCGAGGCTGAAAAAGAGCTAAAACAGATCGGTGAAGAGATCGCAAAACTAGAAAAACTGAAGGACCCCAAACAGGAAACATCGAAAAGCGAGAAGCTGGTACATCGAAATTTTGATCAAAGTGAGTTGGAAGCTCTCAAGGTGGAGAAAGAAACATATGAAGCACGGTTGGAACATGATCGATCATTATGAGCGGAAAATGCGCGAATGGAGCCCGAGAACATGCTTCGTGATTTTGAACTGCTGAAAAGGGAATATGAGGCTGATATGAAAAATAGGCAGCACGACATGGAGAAACGCCTTAAGGAGGAAGAAAGGGCATTTGAGGAGGTAAAGGACAGAGAATTAAATAACATATATCACTTGCGAGAGTTAGTTGGAAAGGAAAAAGGAGGAAATGAAAGAGGAACTGGTTAGGATGAATAAAGAAAAACAGGAAGTTGCTACTAAGAAGAAGAATTTTGAAGACCAGCAACTTGAGATACGAAAGTGCATAGAGAAGCTCGATATCTTAGTCAAGAAGCTCAAGGGTCAAAGACAACAATTTAACTTATTAATCGAAAAGCTGAAAAATTGTGAGACTTGTGGAGAAGTAACGAATGAGTCCGTTCTTTCTTGTCTCCAATTTTTTCAGAAAATAGACAAGGATTTTAGTACTCTTTCTCTGCCAAGGCTGGTCGAAGATTGTGAGGTACATAATACAGAAACATCTCCTAATGGAGCTGGTTCAGGATTTGTTTGAGTGAGTGGAAACATACATTTCTTGGCTTCTCAGATGCACCTCAAAGATTTTCAACTTGTCTCCTCTCAAGAGAAGTGAATTTGTCGTTCCTCAAGGTCTCTCAGAGGAATCTCCTGTCCAAGTTAACATAGAAGCATCAACAGGATTAGGTGCAAATTTGAATGAATCAAAGCCGTCGACTTGGATTGGGAGTGATTCATTTGATATCCAGGGGGTTCAATTAAAGAACGGTGTCTGGGCATTCATACATGAACC
>BEHA01011577.1:63099-86400 GCA_002897215.1 Eschscholzia californica subsp. californica | reverse complement strand
CCCCCCCATTTGAGTTCATTTTCATTTCGTAATTTTATTTTAATATTTTATTCATTTTATTTTATCACCAAAACCACTTTCAAAAACCCAAAAACGTCTTACTTCTAAGTCTTAGAAGAGGTTTGACTAGTCTCTATGGATCGACCCCGGTCTTACCAGGATATTATTACTTGACCACCGTGCACTTGCGGTATAGACCTATTTAGGAAACTTTTTAGGCCCATCAGTTAGTCTAGGTATTATGGTAGATTGAAGTACTAAATGGAAAATTGGATTCGAGCTTCAGTTTGAACTTTCACCTTAGTTTCTGTTGTTATTCTTTTGCTTCTTTTTTTTTGTCGGGGTTTCCATGTACCTGAACCGCATATATATATGTTGTTCGAGGAAATGTCTATGAATGTCTCAAGCCTTAAAAAAATATGTTGAGGTTGTCACCTTTCTCTCTCACTTTTGAATGTTTGCACCATATCCTCTCTTGCACTTTTTTTTTTGAAGATTGATTTTCGTTGTTCATATTCAAGTTCGCTATGTGCTTCTTTTGGTCATTTGATACCAAACCTTCTACAAGTAGTTAGTTCAGGGTATTTAAAAACTCTCGCAACAAGTTTGGGACTTTTACATTGTTCATAAGCTCACCTTATTTTGTTCTTTCATTGTAATTACTTTATTATTTTCATTTAATTTGCAATACTCATTGTTACTCTCTTGACCTTCATCAGGAGAATACGAAAATTAAAAGAAGCTGAGAATGAAGTATTCACTATGTATGTTGCTAAAGCTCCATGAATGAATCAACAAGTAGTGCCGGTCTGCCTTTGAAGATCATTTCTAGAAAGGACACACAACCAGGGATAAATGTCATGTTATGGATTGCGGCTCTGTAGAAGTTACCAACATTAGGGAACCTATACATAAGGTAAATCTATTAACCATTTGCTTACTACAAGCAACTGCCCATGTGAGGTTTGGTTTACTTCCATAACTCGACCTGACATTATGGCGTATCACAAAAATGATTACTTATATAATGACTCGGTGGAAATGGTGAAAGTACTGGCGACTAGAGCAAACGCTTTGGAACCCTCAAGTTGCCTGACCTATTTGGAAGTTGAGAAATAATCATGTTCAAGGAAAAGAAAGTGGACAGGGGAGATTATTTTTCTCACGAAAACTTATCTTTATAGTATGTCAAGAAGAACACCTTTGGCTGCAAATATTTTAGTTGATTGCATGTATGGTTAGGATGTGCCATTATGGCCTTTGTGTAATGACAACATCTCACATCTCAAATCACGTTGCAGGAGGCCAAGATAGCATTTTGTTTTACCAATTTTAGTTTAGGTTTTATGTAAACCCACTTGGTCATTTGAATAAAACATTTATTTCCAGTCTTGAAAAACAAAATAAACATCTATTAGAGTTGCAACAACGCTACGAATGGTTAATGTTATAGGCTAACGCATCATTTGGTGCAAGCACTTATGTTTATAATCTCCAAAATTGGTTAAGAAACTCTACTCTTTGAGATGGTAATTGTTTAGGTCATAACCTGAGTTCCACACTAGACTTCAAATATGCTAAGTGAAGTTATTCCGATAAAATTTGGAAATGTCTTAAATTAGCCCTTCATAATCCTCATATTTTAATTCACATATGTAAATATGTAATTAAAATGAAGATAAATGTTAGTACCTCTTTTAATTGATCATTTTTGGAGTAGCTACATGAAGTAACAAAGTTCGTTAGTATGAGTGGACATAAGTATTTTCTTTTGAAGGAAAAATTCCAAGACCTAAAGGCAAGGGCGAAGCTACAAGAAACTCGTTGCAAATAATGAATGCACTAGACTTTCACACATTACAACTAAATAATGAGTTTAGCGAGTTTTGTCTTGCCCAAGGCACAAGACTGGATCACTTTCACTTAAGCCTGGAACAGTTGCATCCTATGCACAACTTTATATATACAATCAGTTATTGGTTTTAAGTATTCGTACCCTATAAATGAGGATTTGGATGACTCAAATCTCCATGTTTCAGTTCACCGTGATAAAACACAATGCGTTTAATCCGAAATTATGAGAAAAGACCAAAATTTATGTGTCAATTTGGATTTTGAAGTGTCACTTTATTTAATGACTGCTTAAATTGCAAATTACGCTGGATCAAACTCCACATAAATATATATCTTCGGGTCGTATTGGATTGAAAAACATGAATTTCATGGCATTGTATTCTTATCGTGTTCACTGAATTGTGTCGTGACGGAGGCACGGGCAATACCTAGTATTTATATATATATATATATATATATATATATATATATATATATATATATTTATATATATGTTTAATGGTTATAATAAATTACATATTGATGTATAATAAAGATTAACGAATCATACATAATACATAGATATGTAGACGGTCAAAGTCTGACAGTCAACGGGTCAAAAGTCAGAAGTCTTCACGGGTCGGGTGAAATGCTGTGGCCACCGGCTACATGTCGAAAGGACTTTCAGACAAAATGAGATAGAAGATCGTGAAGTCACTGGTCACCGGGATGGTGCCAGCCTACGGGGTTTCGATAAGTCAGATACTTAGTAAAATAAGATAAAGAATGTCAAAGTAAGCGATAAAGAGGTAACCATTGTCGGACTACTGAAGTTTTTCGGCTCGTAGAGTTGTCCGAACAGATTCTTACGGAAATGATGTACTTACTGTATATTAGGGAGTGATAAAGGTGGGGAAGCTAATGATAATGATAATGATAATGTGTGATAACCTTCTGGTGCTAAGCATGTCTTCCAGCAAGGTTCTGGTCATTCGGAAGATCTCACAATAAGGGTCTGACCGTAATCATACCTAGCGATAAGATCCCAGTCGTAAGTAAATCACGCAATAAAGATCTGGTCGTAAATAGATGATGTTTGTGTCGTCTAGTTCTTTACTGCTAGAAGTTAGATACGATAGATCATATAAGGAGAAGGTGTGATAAGGTTCTACCCATAAGTAGATTGATCGTCGGGTAGCCCTTTATCAACAAATATTGGAGCATCTAGGTTCATCATGCAGATATTGAATCATTTAACTGTTATCACCCGACTTCTAAGACGATAAGTCAGAGAGTTTGGAAGAATGGAAGCTTATAGAGAAATGAATGTCAGAAGAGAGCAGATGAGTGTAGCTAGAGTAATATTGTCGAATATTGGATGATTTGTTCGTAACCGTCTTCTTTATTTATAGTGTAAAAGGAAATTACGAATTGATGACGACTAGCTGGTTTGAGGCCATTACTCTATAGCGGTAGTTATTAGGAGGTCATCGTGCAATAATGATCATCGGGTTGATCTGTTTATGTGACATGTCGACCGTGCAAACGAACTAAATGATCGATGTGCAGATACGCGCTAACGTATTTCTGGAGACAGCTAGGATGATACTGCGTGTGTGTGTGTTAGGCTATTGGCTGGTAATGTAACTCTTTGTCGAGTAAATATGAGACACGTGATTCTTTGGCGGTTGCGGATCATGTGGTAACTTCTTAGCCGTAGGATGTCCCCGTACAGATATGTGGTATTGTATGGTACATGTCGGGCATGTCTTACATCTAGATGGGTATGGACTTAATGGCTAGAGTTTTGGTGTGTGGGTAGTGACTTGGGCCATTATCGAGCCTTGTTACTAGCATTTCCGCCTATGGATACCCAGTCTATTGGCGTGCCTCGCAAATTTTACCATTACAAAGCGATTGGACTTTTGTTTTAAGGGCACCTTGTTGGACGAATGTTTGCCCATACAACACAAAATATAAATATAATTTCTATTTGGTTTGTGTATTAACCTTAGAAGAAGAACTCATTATCTATTTCTGTTTCATACTTCAATATTACATAGTTATACATTGTACTATGTGTCTTACAATGTTAATCTGTTATCAAAAATCTTAATCATATATTTAATGATTTAGCAAAATCTAGTTTGGTCTTTTCCTTTTGTCTCACATCTTTGTTAATAATATATTTAGTTTTTAAACTTCAAAGTTGAAGGTTCAATTTAGATATCAAAGAATTGGATTTTTAAGTTTTAACTATTAACAGTCTAACTGGTGTCAGGGTATGTGTACCCTCTATATTTTCGTTGTTTCTTCATTCAATTTTTTTGACATTGTTATATTTAGTGTATTATCGTCATTGCTGTTAGATTTGGGTATTTGATTATGCCTCCAACTAGAGTTAAAAAGCATGTACTCAGGTCGAAAAAAAGAAGAAAAAAACAGAGAAGACGAATTTGTTAAGTCTCAAGTCGGTGCACTTGATAAGTTTATAAATACGCTAAAAACAAATTAATGAAAATATAGAAAAGGATGATACAAATGATAACAACGTGAGTGAGAATGATATGAATGGTAATCTCAACCAACCTATCCCTAGTAATACACAATGGTGCATCCAGAATTTACTTTTAGGAGGTCTAAAAAGTTATACGTCCCTTCAAAAAATTTACAATCACAAAAACATAAGCAAATAATAAATATTTTATTGATATAATTAATAGCCACAAATAATAGAGATTACAAGATTCAAAAATTTAATATTGTAGACAAATTTCATACTTTTATAATCCATACATTCATAATTGGTTAGGAAAATTCGGCCAATCTACCGACAATCAAGTTGCGTCTATCTAGTACACGGACTCGAACTCGCAACCGCAAGGGCGAATACACAACTATTTAACCACTTAGACAACATCAACTAATGTTCAAAGTAGCAACATACAACTACTTATATTGTTGATGTTTTTTTTCATTAAATATCATATATTAAGTTGTGTAAGTTGAGGGAGGAAATAGACCCCATACGCTCCACATGGATCTGACACCGGTAATACAAGCGATGAAGACCTTACTCATTAAGAAAATGAACCACTAAATGTTTTTAAAAAAGTAATTGGGATATCATAAATCAAAATTTGATAGACTTCTTGATTCAAAAAGGTCTAAAAATTATTGATTTTAAGTTTCTTTTAGATGTATATGATAGGCGTTTCTCTCCCACATATTATAGTCGTACAACTATTTAATGGCGATAAATGTGATAAAGTGTGGCTTGTGTGATCAATGTGTAAAAACGAAGTCTATTAGTTTGCTGAAAGTTGTTTAATACTTGTAGAAATGGTGGTAAATTAATGAACGATTTCAAGATTGGAGAAATTTTACAAGAAAACTTCAAAGTCATGAAGGTAGTAATGACCCATTGTGAAGTTTTACTGAAATCACATGAGTTAGAGTTGAGATTTAGAAGAGCTAAAACAATTGACAAACATTTACAAGAACAGCTTAACAAATAAATTGAACATTGAAAAGAGGTTTTGAAGAGGATAATTGGTCTTACAAAGACTCTAGGTTGGATAATTTAAACCTTTTGAGGAAATTATGAGATGACCGGTCAGAGTATAATTGAAAGTTTTTTGGCGTAATTGAATAGGTTGCTAAATTTTATGAAGTGCTAAAATTGCACCTTCATCATATCCAACATGGTGAAATTCATTACCATTATCTTAGTCACAAAACTTAAGATGAACACTATTAATTTTCGTTTTTGAGACTAAAAGATTGATTGTAAAAGAAATTCAAGATGTTATGTACTTCTCAGTTATACTGATTTCACTCTAAATATAAGTTACAATGCATAAATGTCACTAGTCATAAAATGTGTGAATGTTGCAATAACTCCCATAAAAGTTGAAGAATATTTTCTTGGGTTCTTAAAATGTGGGAGATACATCGGCGTATGTTTTTTTTTTTAAGTTCATAAGAATAATTTGGATCATCTTGATGTAAATATTGAATATGTCAGAGGACAATGATATGACAACAAATCTAATATGAAAAGAAAACCTAAAGGTGTACAAAAAAGATTGTTTGAAAAAAATCCAAAAACATTTTGCACGTCATGTGGTTGTCATAGTCTTAATTCTGTACTTTGTGATATGACATATTCTTGTCCTAAAGCGATTACTTTCTTTAGATCTATACAAAGTATTTATGTATTATTTCATCTTTACCTAAGCGTTAACAAATCTTGAAAGAGTAAGTATAAGGATTTGAAGATATCACAATTAAATCACTGTCAAAAACTCGATGAGAAAGTCGTACGAATTTTTTTAAAACAATACTATACAAAATTTCGCAAATACGTGAAGCGTTAAAGGAATTGGTAGGAACAAGTAATGATCCAAAAACGGTTAATGATGCCGAAAACATCACAACACAAAACTTTGAAATTTTTGAATTTTTGTTTAGCATGGTTGTTTGGCTTGATATTTTGTTTGCAATAAATTTCGTTAGCAGACACTTCAGACAGAATATATAAATATTAATGTTGCAGTAGAGAAGTTGAAAGAACTTATTTGTTATCTTGAAAATATAGAAAAGTGAGATTTCAAGAAGCTATGACTGAAGCTAACTCCTAAAAAGACGTATTATTCATAAAAAGAAACAGTTTGACGAGAACATAACTGAAAATACATCACTATCAGCTAAGGTTGGGAATCGGTCCAGACGGGCAGTCCGCGGACAGACTTGCTCCCGGTCCGGGCGGAATGGACAAAACTCCTCGATGACCGTTCGGACTGGCGGACTAAACGGACGGACTAAACGGATCTTTTCCTCAAAATGTCCGCCCGTGTCCGTTTTATCCATCCGGACATGCCGGGTACCGGTCGGTCGGGCTTTGGGAATGAGACATAAAATACGTGCAAAGAGGCGAATATTTAAAATTTACTGAAGGCTGAACTAAGAGATAAGTGTAACAAAAATAAAATAAAATTACAAAGCAGACAGAAGATAAATCGAAAAATTAAGTACCAAAGTAGTCTAACATCATTAACTTCAATTCTTCAACACCATTGAATGCACATGATTAACAAAACACCATTCTTAATCTATTTCAAAATCCAGCTGATGCTTTTTCGAACAAACTTGAGTATGCCTAAAGAAATCAATCGTACCAGTCTTATACTCGCATATCGTTCTTTCACCACAAATTTTACAGATCGCAACTTCTACAATTCTTCCAGCATTATCAGGATCAGGTACTTCAATGATGTCCCACATTTTCCAGATTTTGGCAGTCCTCTTCTTCATGTGTTGTTGTTCTATCCTGAAATAACAAATAAGATATAAAAAGAAATCAGAAAACAGAATATAAGAGTCTAACATAACATCACACGGCCATGAATCAAATAATAGCAAAGTTATGAGTTTTACCAAGTTCAGATCTTGTAGATCTGATGATGAAAAGATGAAAATAATAAGAAATCTTTAAAGTTCATACATCAGATGATGAGAAGATGAAAATAATAAGAAATCTTTAAAGTTTATACACCAAATGATCAGAAGATGAAAATAATAAGACGAGTTTAGTAACTTACCGAGATTAGATCTGAAGAGGAGTTCATGTTGTTTCATCACAGTAAAAACATGAAAGAGGAGTTCATTGAGTTTATACATCAAATGATCATAAGATGAAAATAATAAGAAAAAAAACTAGATAGATTTTAGAGTGTACCTTTGATTGAACCAAAAGGATTAAACGAAATCAAAGAGATAAAAAATGATTCTTTGTCGAAGACTAATGATGTAGATTGTTGCGGAAGCGTAAAAGTAATGGAATCCACCATTCTTATAAACTAAACTAATGAAATAAAGCGGATAAAATAACGATTAAACGATGAATAAACGAAGAACAACTGAAATAATTAAAGAAGAAGATGCAATCAAGGAGATTTTGTATTTGATAATTCAATTCAATACCTAACAAGACAGACCGGACTTCTATTTTATAGAGATTAGACTTTCCTAGATAGACTCAAAGAAGGACATAAGATAACTACTAAAGATACTTTCCTTGATTGCTAGGACTCTAAATATGGAAACCCTAAATACTAAAATCTGGAAACTACGCTAATGTAGTAACCTGGCCGTTAGGCCCACTAATGTTCTGGCCGAGAGGCCCACTAAGGAGATGGTCGTCATCAACTAAAGAGGGTTAAACAAATCGATTGATAAGGGATTTAGGATTTGGAAGATTAGGGATTTGAGATTTTCATAGTTTCATACTTTCATCAGTTCATGTCGCCGGGTGTCGGGATTCGAGAAACCAGAAGAGAAGAAGAAATAAAAGAGACAATAATGATTCTAGGGTTTTTTGTGTTTATATACTCAGGCTTTGGAAAATCGAACGGCTCTAGTGTAACTTAGAAAATCTAACGGTCTGTATTGGTACTAAATGGACAGATATATGATCGAGCGGGCGGGCGGGCCTTATCTAAAGCAGACGGTCACGGGCGGACCTTTGGACAGGCCCTTTTGTCTGTGACCGTCCGCTAAAGCCTTCTCGGTCGGACGGGATTGCCCGATTCAGTCACGGCCGGTCGCGGTCCTTTGCGGACGTGGGCGGACGCGAGCGGGCTCGGGTTTTCGGACCAAATTCCCAACCCTACTATCAGCTGAAGAATCATTTTGAGTTAATCACTTCTTATACATATTCGATCATGCTATTACTTCTTTCAAGAGTAGGTTTAAACAATTTCAAAAGTACAAAGACATTTTCGTTTTTTTGGTTTATTTGCATAAGTTAAACTCCAAAGATGATGTCGTTTCAGAGGTTCATGTGTAAGCCTTGAAATTTTTCTAAGGCACAATGAGCCATGCGGTATAGAAGGATTAAAGTTATTTTCGGATCCGAAATTGTTGAGACGTCATACACTAGAGGAGATTAGAAGACCAATTGAAGTGTTAATCATTTTAACGATATAAAGGGGTGTTAACCGAATGCATGGGTTGCTTACAGAATTTTGTTAAACCATACATGTCATCGTTGCTTCTGCGGAAAAAAGTTTCTTAAAGTTGAAGTTGATTAAGTCTTATATTCAGTTTAATTTGTCATAAGAAAGGTTAATGAGTTGGATATTTTGTCTATTGAGAATGATATAGTCGACACACTTGATCATTCAACAACTATTAATGATTTTGCATCTAAAAAATGTTAGAAGAAAGATTTTCAAGTGATCGTAATTATTACCACCTCGATTAAATACTTTATAAAATTAGAACGTATGATCACTTTGGATCATAATTATATGTTTATTAATGGTAGATTTTATTCTTAATGATTAGCATATTGAATAACCCAAACTTTCATGACGTTGTTATACATAATATTCATGTGGACTCGTATCCAACATGTAATTTAGAAAATTCAACAACTATTTACATTGGTAATAGTGACGTAAATCATTTATTTAGCATGTCTAATGTGTATGACTCCCATAACTAAACCTCTCTTACTAGTTAACATGATTAGTGTATAAAATGCCTAATTAGTTAATTAAACTTCAGCAACGTGAAGAGAATTCGATGATATTTTGGTTGCATAATTCATGATTTATTGTCAATATCTTTAAAGTAACGAATCCATTATATGTTATTGTTGAACATGAAAGCTATATTGGCATAGTATGATGAATTGATTTGTATGTGTAATGCGATGAGTTTGTGAGAAGTTGATGAGTTTAATGGTGGTTCGACCCTCTCTACCGATTATTTGTTGTGACGGTCGATGGGTTCGTATGAAGAGGTATACAGATGTACAACCTTGGTATTGAGCATATAGGGTCGTGCTAACACAAGGTTTTCCTTGTGGGCTACACTCTCATGCAACTTGGATTATGGGAGGGTTCGGATGGTGAAATCGATTCGACTTGATAGATCTTCAAGCATTTAGGTTCTTCTTTCGGCTAAGCGTGAGACTGTTTTGTGTGATGAGTAATTTATTTTTAGTTACATATTCTTTCCTTCGTCAGATTTATGGACGGAGAAGGAGTTATTGGTAGGGATGTCTTAGTGCTCAAATCTAAGGACGTGATGCAGCGTGACGGGCAAGTCGAGGAGTCTCCACGGATGAAAGAGGATCTGTAGGAATTGTGGGTGCAATTGCCCAAGCGCAGAGCAATGCACCTTCTGTTAAAATATGAATGGAGGGGTGACTATTAACATTGACATGGTGGAATTGCAAAGTCTGATTAACATTGTAATGGAGGCTAAAATGTGGAAACATGCTCATACGCAGAATCCAGTACATGAAACAAGAGCAACAATATAAACGCTGCCGCAACTTCGTGGTGAATTCGAAACCACCAACTGAGATGACACAAATGCAATATTATCACCATTTCAAAAAGATGAGACCACTAGTATTTGATGAAACTGGAGGACTGTTAGGAGCATATCGGTGGTTAAAGAAGATGGATAAAATTTATTTATAAGTCTTCGAATGTTCAGAGGTTCACAAGTAGAGACTGACAACATATCAGCAGGAAGGAAACGTAGCTTCTTGGTGAGGCACAAAAACCTGGATAGTGGATCCACTAACATTGACATGAGTGCAGTTCAAGGAGTTCTTTATAGAAAATTTATTTTCCTATTTAGAATAACATGATATCAAGAGAGTTTCAAAATTTGAAACAAGGAGAGAGTCAGATAGTCCTAGAGTATGAGCATGAGTTTTACCGGCTTTCATTGTTTGCGAGCCACTTGATCCCTACTGAACGTGATAATATTGAGAGATTTGTGAATGGATTGCACTCTGCATTGCAAGACAAATCATTGGTCAACCTAGCTTTGACACTTATCAGAATGTGGTGACATGTGCTAAGACATATGATGATCATATTCAAGAAATGAAGAAACAGAAGAATCCTAAAGGAGAGACGAGACATGATCAGAAATAAAGTAGTAACAACAACAACAACAATGGCGGTAAGAATTGAAGTAATCATTATCATAGGCAACTTGAAGCAAGAAGCCACGTGTAGATCGAGATGATAGAGCAATGGTAGCAACTGGTAAACAACCAGAACCACTGAATGCTAATTAAGGAGTACATAAATCGTTCTAAGTTACAGAACTGTCATGAGAAGGTTCGTAGAACATCAGATGGACTAAAGAAGAATGAGGCTCAGACTAGAATCAAGGACGAGAACATAAACATAATCCCCAAAGAGGTCACAGGGACGTGACCAACAACTGTAACTGAACGCTCTTGTTCTTAGAGACGCTCGTGCACCTACTAACAAGGACAGACCCAACTTGGAACTCGTGGGGGTACGTGCCCCCACAATACAAGGTGGATTTCCTTTTATAGTGGTATAATTACCATTGTTCCTTAAAGGCTTCAAACCCAGTTCCTTACTTCTTTGATTACAAGCCCAATAGACCACAAAATGACAAAACCAATTCCAATAAAGTGCAAGTGTTGGACGAAATCTACTTTAGTTCATTGGATGTTCCTCCTTTAAGGAGGTTCAAATTCCAATACAATTATATATTAGGGTTTATTAAGAAATTTGAAATCTAAACTCTTTTCATCTTCTTTTCGTTTAGGGAGAGTACTAAAGTTTTTTTATTCAAGTTTCTTGTTGCATGCAAACAATTAGAGGTAATATACTTTTTTTTTTTATGAAGAGAAATACCATAAAACAAAAGCGTCTATTACAAACCAACTAAAATTCAGAAAAAAAAAATGCAACATCATTCCAAGTTTTCTTATGACCGTGAGTTCGACCCCATTTAGCTAAAGCATCTGCATAAGTATTACAGTTCCTAGACACATGTGAGAATATAATTCCTGTAAATTTGTCCTTGATGTCTTTGATCTGTCGGATGATACTTTGAGATTGCCATTGAAGGCTTCCTCCATTGCCATTGAGAGCTTGGATTATTGCCTGATTATCACTTTCTAAATGCACATAAGATAATTGAAGTTGCATCGCACATAGGAGACCATATAATATCGCTAAGCTTTCACATTCTTCTGCATGTTGCCCTCGTACAGTATCTGCTACCGCTATTATAAAGTTGGCATCTGCATCTCGCATAATGTAACCGATTCCAGCCTGTTCATTTAAATTAACAAATGAGGCATCTACATTGATTTTAATATATGGTGTCGATGGAGGTCTCCATGTTTGAATAATCGTTTTTTTCCTTACATTTAGTGGTAATGCTATACTCCGTTCTGAGTGGAGTAGTTGTGGTGTTGTTTATCCTTTCTATCATTTGTAATGGATTTTGTTTACTCGTCGTGAAGCAGTTCTCACATCTGGCTTTTCACAGAAACCAAAGAATTTTAGCATATAGATTAATAGTTTCTTCCTCTAGAGGTTTCCATTGTTGAATCCATTGAATAGTGGTAGTGATATGATCCGTTCTAACTTGGAAATGAAACCAAATTGCTTTCGCAAAAGGGCAATGCAGCATAACATGATCAATAGTCTCCTCCTCATTACAGTTAACACAGGAGTAATTATTACCAATAAACTTGCCAATCTTTGCTTTTACTGGTAAGCTGTTCATACAACATTTCCAAAGAAATAGTTTAATCCGGGGAATAGTGTTCATATTCCATATAAAGAACCAGTCCATCTAGTCTTGAGTAGTGTAAAGTGTATTATTACGTAAATAATTGTACATGGATTTAAGAGAGAAATTAGAGGTAATATACTTGGTTCTTTCTTTATTCATTGTCTTTCTTTTCATGATTTTATTATTTCATCTTATGGTGTGTTTGGTTGCAGGATTCCTAAGTAGGATTCCTATCAAAAGTGGGATTTGGTAGGAATCATGAATCCTTGGTCTGTTTGGCTATCAAGAATCCTAGGACTCTTGAATCCTAAGGATTCCTAATTCCAAAATTTGTATTGGACCAAAATCCCACCCTACCCCCTAGGATTTGCTAGGATTTTGGATTAATAAACCTAAATTTCAAACTTAAAATCAAAAAAAATTTATTTCCCTTCTACAAAATAATTATTTTTTCAAAAATCATTATTTTTTTCAAAAATCATTATTTTTTTCAAAAATCATTATTTTTTTTAAAAAATCATTACTTTTTCTTTAAAACTCATTTTTTTTTCAAAAATCATTTTTTTTTTCAAAAACCATTATTTTTTCAAAAATCATTTTTTTTTTCAACAATCATTATTTTTTCAAAAATCATTTTTTTTTTCAAAATTCATTAATTTTCAAAAAGTATTATTTTTTTCAAAAATCACTATTTTTTCAAAAATCATTATTTTTGAAGAATACTGATTTTTGAAAAATAATTTTTGAAAAACACAATGATTTTTGAAAAAATAATGATTTGAAAAAAATAATATTTTTAAAATAATTATTTTGTAGAAAGAAATAACTATTTTTGAAATTTTCGTGAAAAAAACTAGGTTTCATGAAATTTCAGTTACCGGAAAAAAAAAAAGTTTCATGAAATTTCAGTTACGTAGAGACAATATTTGGATGAGATTTTGTTTTTGGGATATTATTCATGAATTTGAAGAATATTATTTTGATTAGAATCTCATTTTGTAAGAATACAAATATAATAGACAAACAAACCAAAGGATTTTAAATGAAGGAATCAAGAATCCTTATTGGTTACCAAACAAACCAAAAGAAACCATTTAGATTCATGAATCCGTGGAATCATGAATCCCAATGACTCATGAATCCGTGGATTCATGAATCCTGCAACCAAACGCACCATTAACTAATTTGAGTTTAAACTAAACTATTATTTTTATGTATTGCAGTTATTAATATTCTATTTACCAATGGGACAACCACATTGATTCATCAAACTAAGAACGATCACAAATGGTATGTGATGTAATCTTCAATGTTTTATTTCTTTTAGTTGTTAATCTGTGTCCATTACTTTACTTTCGATCTTTTTGTGCATTATTATTTCATATTCATGTTAAAAATAAAAGGGTTACTTCCCAAATAGCCCCCAACTTTGTGAACGGCTTCCTGCCTAGCCCCCTCCTTTATCAAAAATACCCAGCTGACCCCCTTTTTCAGTTACCGTTATAACACCGTCAACTAGTCATCGCCTCTCTCTCATCCAACTCATCGCCTCTCTCTGCCACCTCACCTTCTCGCCACCTCATCGTCTTCACCGCGCAAGGTCGCCGACCGGCCGATTTTCCTGCCGGCGACCTTCAAACATAAAAATAAAAATTTTGTTTATCTCTCCCCTCTCTCTCTAAAAATTTTTTTTTTAAATCTCTCCTCTCTCTCTCTCTCTAAAAACTCCGGCGAAGGGAACCCTCTTCGTCGGTGGTGAGTCTATTCAACGAACATACCTTCATCACGAACAGATTAGTTCGTGAACAGACCCTTCGACGAAGGGGTTTCCCTTCGCCAGAGTTTTTAGAGAAAGAGAGAGAGAGGGGAGAGATTTAAAAAAAAATTAGAGAGAGGGAGGAGAGATAAACAAATATTTCTTTTTTTATGTTTGTAGGTCGCCGATCGGAAAATTGGCAGGTCGGCGATCTGAAGACGATAAGGTGGCGAGAAGGTGAGGTGGCAGAGGCGATGAGTTGGATGAGAGAGAGGTGATGACTAGTTAACGGAGTTATAACTGTAACTGAAAAAGGGGGTCATCTGGGTATTTTTGATAAAGTAAGGGGTTAGGCAGGAAGTCGGTCACAAAGTTGGGGGCTATTTGAGAAATAACCCAAAATAAAAATAGTAAAGTAGATATACTAAACTTCGAATTTGTATTCATTAGATTTTCAAAGGTAAATGAGAGATATTTTAAAAGAACTGGTACCCTTAATGAGTCTTCATATATTAAGATACTCAACCATAGTCCAATAGTAGGCTATAGATGTCGAATCATTATCAGAGTCAACAATTTAGAAGAAAATCATGATAACGTTGAATTGTTGTCACCAACGATAGAAAAACAAACAATTCAAAGAAATATAAATGACAAAATAAACTTGACGAACCTTCCTGCAGATACTAGAATGAGCACTCCAATTTTAAATTATTATCCCAATAGTCGAGATCAAGTTCGAAGAACATATCTACTAAAAGGCTCTTCTCGACCTCGAACCCGTACATTTGCTTTGACGCTTTTTGGAAAGAAAAAAAAATAAGAATTAACCCCGTTTGGTTTAACGAACATGTTAATGGATTAAAATATACTATAGCAAAAGATGTTGTGTTCTGTTTATTTTGTTATCTATTTACTGAGAGATGTGATCCATTTGTGGTTGGAAGATTTCCAAAATAGAAGAAAAAGAAAGGTTACAAGTTCATATTGGAGGAACCAACAATGTCCGTAATAATGCTTTGAGAAACAGTGAATCATTGTTTCGACAAAAACAACATATTGAAACATTTTTGTGCAAATAATCTGATGAAGGTCGAAAAAATATCGAATTTATTGAAATGCATCAGTTGTTTGTGTTCAGTTTCTTCTTAAGTAAGGTCTTCCATTTGGGGCACGACGAATCTGAATGCTCAAGCAATAAAGAAAATTTTGTAGAATTGTTACTGTAAGATAAAATAAATATGAGAGGGAGAGAAGAGTTGTATTGATTGTTGGATTTAGCTATTACATCTTTGGCCCTTTATATAGGCTCTACAAGAGAGTCACAATATTAGCCCATCCAATGTGGGACTATTCATTCAAGACACTCATAGACTATCTATTCTCTAACACTCCCCCTCAAACCAATGTACTTATCAAGATATTGATAAGTACAATGGTTTGATACAATAAAAACTTTACTCATTACAATAACATCTAAAAACAAAATAACTTAAAGGCAAAACAACTTTTGTTCTTCTCTTGAATCAATGGTGATTTGGGTTCTTCCATAAACTTCCTCCATAATACTCCCCCTCAAACTAATGGGACTTGCAAGTGTGGAAGACCATGAGTTTGAATAGACTTCCCTTGATGATGCTTCAAATTCTTACTACTAATGTTGGTGTTGCTTTAATGTGTGTGCTTGAGGTAAATAAGATGTAGATTAGTTGTAGTTTTGGCCCACTTGGGCTTTAAACAAGAAAGAAGAAGCATGATAGCTAGGCCCACTTGAGAATGAGAAAGAAAGATGAAAAGAGAGAAAAGCTTAGCCTACTTGGGCTTAAAAGAGAAAAGAGAAAAACATAATAGATTGGCCCACTTGGGCTTGAAAGAGAAATAGTTGAAAGAGAGAAGCTTAAAAGCTTGGCCCATTTGGGCTTGAGAGAGAAAAGAAAAGCTTAATAGCTTGGCCCATTTGGATTTTAAGAAGAAAGATTTGTAAGAAATTTAGAGTGAGAAAGGTAAAGTATGAAAAAGATTTTAGAGACACACATGAACACACAACATCACACCAAGATATAGGCACCACAGTTCTCAAATAATTTTTTTTTTGAAAGCACCAAGTAGTTCTAGAGAACATCATTCTTAGGAGCACACAGGAGAAGCCCAGCAACTTTAACCCTTATGATCCGAAATCTTAAAAGCACCCACATAATAAGGAAATGAAGTGGAAACCCTAAGCAGCTGGCCTTCTTCTTCATCACTTTCTTTCACCCGAACATGAGCTCTTTAAAGAGAGAGAAAGGAAGAAAAGTGAAATGCATCAAAAACCAAGAACAAAACCATATCTCAAACCCATCCAAACTCACAAGACAAGTTATGAAACTGATTAACGCCCACTATCATCTTATTTACTGTTTGCTATAAGCAAATAATGTACTCTTTGTCCCTCTTAAAAATAATTCACTACAGAGATTTGGAACAAACTATTCCCATCACCATCTTTAAAAACCATTTGAAAAACAGTAAAGAAACTTTGAAGGTGTTTAAATAGCAACTTTGAAGGTTTTAGATAAGGGGTTTTAAATAGCAACTTTGAACCATTCAAAACAAGAGAGAGAAAGTAAAAAAAATTTAGAAAATGAAGATGAAGTAATATAAGAGAAAAGAAGATGAAGATGGTCTCTTAACAGTGAGGTTAAGAAAATGAGAGAAATTCAAAGATTCAAATTTGGTTTATGGATGGATGATGAGGAAAAGAAGAAGAATAAGTAGGGGGGAAATGAGCTGGGATGAAATTAGAAGTAGTAGTAAGAGAAGTTGGAAAATGATTGAAGAAGACCGACATCTAAACATCTGATGATGAGAAATTAAAAAAAATAGAAATAGTGAGATGAGAGAGTGATGGATCAAACAGAGATTTTAGAAGAAGGGGTTTTTAGTATAATAATAAAAGGAAGAGATTTTGAAACATTTGTATAGAACAGCCACCAAGAAGAAGAAGTTCATGAGTAGAGTTTGGTTTTTGACATTGTGAATTTGAAAGGAAGGCCACCATGAAAGTTGAACAAATATAGTTGTTTGCTTTATACTCTTTTAGATCTTCATCTCCTACTATTAACAAGTAGGGATAGATAGATTTAAGAGTTAAAGATTGATCTTCAATCCTTCAACCTTTAATGGTGAAAACCATTGTTGAAGACTTACATGAAGACTCAAAATCTTTGAAACTTGACTACTAAAAAAAAAAGATTGAACTTATTTAGATTGAAAAAGTAAACTAGAAAACTATTCCGGTAATACTCCGGCGGACGGTAGTCATTGACGGACTACCGCCGCCGGTTAATCGGAAACCCAAGGATCTAACTCTTTAGAGTTTATAAGCTCTTGATACCATGTAAGATAAAATAAATATGAGAGGGAGAGAAGAGTTGTATTGATTGTTGGATTTAGCTATTACATCTTTGGCCCTTTATATAGGCTCTACAAGAGAGTCACAATATTAGCCCATCCAATGTGGGACTATTCATTCAAGACACTCATAGACTATCTATTCTCTAACAGTTACAATGGTTGAGAGATAAAATTGAGGGCATAAAAGCCGTCACAATGAAACAAGCTAACAGAAAACCTAAAATTAGTGTCACCTAAAATTCAAAATGATATTTCAAATGCTATTTCATTTAAAATTATCAACAAAGTTATTCGAGAATTTGGTGAAAGTATGTTTCCTATTCTTATTGATGAACCTCGTGATGTAGCTATGAAATAGCAAATGGCTAGGGTATTACGATATGTGAATGAAATTCAAGTAATTGAGCGTTTTATTTGTATTCAACATGTACGTAGTACGACATCGCTCGCACTTAAAACAACTACTGATGACTTATTTTTTAGAGATAGGTTAAGCATAGATAAATTGAGAGGACAAGGATATGATGGAGCAAGTAATATGCAAGGTGTTTAATGGTTTAAAATGTTGTGAAACATAAAAGAGGGAAGAAGAAAGATAATGGAAATATATAGACCAAGAGATTGGAGACAAGAAGAAACTAGATTGGTATTCATATGTTTGTAGAGAATTCTCTACATTGGTACATTGGTATATTGAGTACTATGATACATTGGTTTGGTACCTCTTTATATAGGCCTTTGAAGAGTTACATATCTAATACAAGAGTTACATATAATCAATGGTGCTTGAATACAAATAATGGTGGAGAACTTATGGTGGTGGGAGTTACCAAAGTGTGGTGGTCATCCACCATAAATCAAAGATTTATAACACTCCCCCTGGATGTCCACCACATCAGAAATTGCCTCATTAAAACCTTACTAGGAAAACCCAATGGGACAAAACCATAGTGAAGGAAAAAGAGTACAAATTCTTTGTTTATGTACATTTTTGATGAACACATAATCAGCCTCATTAAAACCTTGTTAAGAAAAACCCTATGGGAAAAATTCTTAACGAAGGAAAAGAGTACTTTGTGAAAATATAGTATATAGTGTCTTCATAAACTTGCTCCCCCTCATGAAGGTTGAGGGCATTGTTCAACTTTTTATCGTCAGCTTCTTTTTGGTATATATACACAAAATACAATTTGTAGCATTTGACATTTCAAGTTGCATTAGTATAATGTCTTAAAGTTCATGCATACTTTAACTTGAAGCTTGTTAATCCTTTAGGGATATCGATTGAAGTCACTATTTAGTGATCCGTATTTGTGTATCATGTACATCAGTAAGATAACTATAACATCTTGTGAAATTGATGTACTTATCACATTTCGTTGTATAATCCACTTGACACACATAAGAGGTGTTAAATTCATCATTCGATTACTATTGTCTTAAAATAGAGTTGTCTCGCCAAAACCTTGTCAGGAAAATCCAACGGGACAAAACCTGAACGAAGGAAAAAAGACTACAACTTTTAAACAAATTATAACAATTTTCAATACGCATAGTTGTCTCGTTAAAACCTTGACAAGGAAAATCCAATGGGACAAAACCTTAACGAAGGAAAAAGAGTACAACGCGATTGACATTTTATATATGAATGATGGTTGTTTTCTAAAACCACATTTCAACAGACGTAATGTATTGTCTGAACTATATTAGGTACTTTAGGACCTGAATTTTCATGACATATGATAAGTTAAGACAATATGAGTTGCTTTGAAGCTTATAGCCGTTTAGTATTTCAGAATATGTTTATTTTCAGATTTTCTTTACTCGAATAATCTTTTTCAATACTCTACTGTCAAACTTTGATAAACTCTTCAGGAGTCACAATAGGATTTATAAATACTTCATAATATAATTCGGAGATTTGTAATTCATATTGAAATTTTATAAGTGGACGTAAAATCCTTTATAGACTAGAAGACATTTCTTACACATGTCTACTTTATTACCTTCGGGGTAATTCTTAATTGGTGCTTCGACTTCATGTCTGAAGACTTAATTATTTTGTAAGAAAATCCACAAGTAATGAAGTATCTCGTCAAAAGTTGACCAATATTACTTAGAGTAATTCCGGATCAATATGCTCCCAGTAGCTACTATATTCAGAAATACATCGTCTGAAATGATTTATTTGATTTTTCAAATTTTCACAGCATACATAGTTCAATGATGTCATATATGTGCCTCTGTAAAAGATCGGTGTCTCTTTTTACACATATCTTCTTCAGGGGATTTTATTAAGAATATGAATCACATTCATTTCTAATTTGATAGCCTCTTCAGGAGGAAAAATTATTCCTTCAGTGTCAAAGAGTATATGTCACTTTGATCAACTCTGATCATTTTCTATTACCTTTATCTGGATATAAGCATATTAAGCTTTGAAAAATATTAATATCTTGAGGTAGTAAGTTTTCCGTATATTGATTCCAAATGAGAGAAACTCGATCATTTTCAAGTATTTTACGACATTGAATATAGGACTTCCTCCCCCTAATGTCGATAGATTTTCGGCTTATTTATGAGCACATACTTCAAGGATGTGACAATGACGAAGCAAAAATCAATTGCTTTAGGCAAATTCGATTTTTATTTTCTTATCATATTTTCCGTTAGACAAAAACTACTATCTGATCACAGCTTTAGGTGTGAGCAATTTGTTATAATATCACAACTTCGGGTGTGATTAATTACATGTGAGATATATCATCTTCATGTGAATTTATTTTATTTTATTTGTTAAATCCATCATCACTTTCTCTTTGGTTATTACAACTTCAGGTGTAATATGAAATATGATAATCAAATAATTTTATTTGTCAGGAATTTACAACTCATCACTGTCTACAGACACGTAAGAAAATATCATCATCATCACCTGAATAGATATTCTGGATTTTGACTTAATATATGATGAGTTTCACAAAAATTAGTTACATTCCACGATGAATAGCTTTGTCAAATTTAATCAAACTATATGTTGGTATAGTAAAATGAGATTCTCAATTTTGTCACTCTATTTCCAATCTGAAGTCGGTGTAGGATTTTTCTTATCACCGTCTAATTATAATCCTTTCATAATCAATGGAAAATAATTTCACTACTGAAAAATTAACATTTGTCATTCTTCAGGAATACGCATATAAATTTGTTTTCTCAAGGGTTTACCCTTTTTCGTGACAATTTACCAACTCATAAGGGATATTATCTTTTCATCCTTTGAGATTTTTTTTTTATTCTAATAATCATTTTAGAATTGTCTAGATTTGAAGAAATATATACACCAAACTTCAGGTTTGGTAATCTCATATACATAAAGATGATTACATTTGATTGTCACCAAAATTTGATGGGTAAATATAAGATAATCCATCATCCTTAAGATGATATTCATGTTTGTAACCCTTTCATTAGTTATGAGAGTACTATCAATTTAATTTGGAGGAATAACTTACCTTGACCTTACCATTGAATAGATTGCGTTGATATTCATGTTTGTAACCCTTTCATCATTATCATCTACTTAATTCTAATATTTTTTTGATATGATTCACTATGCCTCAACAATCACAAAATCAATGGTTAGAGATAAGTAAAAATAATAAGTTTGAAACTTTAACAAAGAGAACCCACGTACCTTTTAACTTACCAATTACAATTGACCAAACTTACCCATATTTTATTTGTTTGTACCTTGATCAAGGAGTTGATAATTTCTTCTTCCCTTTGGCATAGAGCAAATCGTGCTGATAACGTGTTGTGAAAAATAAAGGAGGGAAGAAGAAAGATAATGGAAATATATAGACCAAGAGATTGGAGACAAGAAGAAACTAGATTGGTATTCATATGTTTGTAGAGAATTCTCTACATTGGTACATTGGTATATTGAGTACTATGATACATTGGTTTGGGACCTCTTTATATAGGCCTTTGAAGAGTTACATATCTAATACAAGAGTTACATATAATCAATGGTGCTTGAATACAAATAATGGTGGAGAACTTATGGTGGTGGGAGTTACCAAAGTGTGGTGGTCATCCACCATAAATCAAAGATTTATAACATAAAACACTTATTTTAAGAGAAAATGAATGTGCTTATTTTGTTCATTAGTTTGCTCATCAACTTCAATTAGTTGTTGTTGTTGTGACAAAGAATCATATAAAAAATAATGATTTATTTAGCGATTATGTCGTGAACATTGTTGAGGCATCTCCAAAATATCGTGAAATTCTCCGAGAAAAGCATTCTGATGTGGTATTTGAAGTCCTAATAATAATGAGATTTCTAGTGGATAAAGACTAAATCAAGAACTAAGTCTCGCACGAGCTGGTGACACACGATGTGGACCACACCACAAGACTTTATTGAGTTTGACTAATATGTTTCCATACGTAATAGATGTACTTGAGGTGGTGGTTAATGATAAAAAAATCCGACAAAATATTTGAAGCAAGGGTTTTGTTGAACTCTATTCAGTCATTCAATTTTTTTTTTCTCCCTTTGACAAAAAATATACTGGGAACTACAAATGATTTGTCACAAGCATTACAAAAAAGAGATTAAGAGATTGTGAATGATATGAAATTAGTAACAATATGTAAGATACGACTACAAGAAATGAGAGATAATTGTTAGGATTCTTTGGTTAATGAAGTATTTTTTTTGTGAAAAGCACAATATTGGTGTTCTTGATGTGGACGATATCCAAAGGGCCGGCTAGGAGTTCCATCTGGAAATTCTCAGGATTTTTGGCTATCTAACTACACTGTCAAAAGACAGAAAAGAGAATCAATTCTCAAGTTATCTATCTAGTCATAAGAGAACCAATTCTCATCTTCATTGCTCAAGTAAGTTCTATTTAACCAAAAAAAGCAGAAGATCGAATCAATCACTCGGGTGTCTCAAGTAGAGCAGCTGCATAAGTGGAGCTCTAGATCTTTTCTAAAAGTTAGTACTAGGGAAAAGTGAATTCAGGTAATTCTCTAACTTCTAGTTTATTATTGGTTTTGGCATAACTTTTAGGCAACCTAATGTTAAATGTATAGACATTTGAGATTCCGCTTAGATCATTTGGTGACACCATAACCCCAACAACGATTATCCTAGTTAATTGATAGGCAACGCATCTGAAGAGACATGCTAGTATAATCCTCGTGACAACTAGGTAGTTGCCACATTAGGGATTCGGGTAGAGACTGGCAATCGAACCTTAGATGTACTACATCCATTACTCCTCAATAGTTACTTTGGAAGCTTATGGACAACATGCGACGAGTCTTATAGCCCTTCGATGGACGTTCCACACAAGTTGAGTGACCGACCCTTGGATGCCTAAACGGATCTTGCAAGCGGCCTGATCCGATGGGTTCGTAGCCCTTCGATGGACGCTGCACACGAGATGAGTGATCGACCCTTAGATGCCCAGATGGAGCTCGCGACCGGCCGGACTTGACGGGGGAGTAGCCCACAGTCACCCATGTGACCCGACTCTCATCCCTGCCCAGTGTGACCCCCATTTATTTGCAGGCAGTATTGGGCGTTCTTAACTCGCGTCTTTCTTCTCTCGATCCCACGCCATTAATCCGAATAGTGGCACTAAAAAACCAGTTCAATCGACGAAAGGAAAACCAAAAAACAAACAACCCATTCAAGATCTCAT
>BEHA01011577.1:45801-58203 GCA_002897215.1 Eschscholzia californica subsp. californica | reverse complement strand
TAGCTTTCATAGATTAAGTAACAGAGTTATTACAATATTTATTAACTAAAATACAAGGTACATTCTTCCACTCTTTGCTCGCGTTTTTCTTCCTTGCCATTTAGCTAATCTGTCTGCACTGGAATTGAGTTCTCTTTTCGTATACTTGAATTTCACCTCTTCGAATTCTTTTCTGCTTTCTCGATTTCTCCGGATGTGGATTAAAGATTGCCAGTGTAACGTGTGATGTTTATTGTGAAGATGTTTGATGAGATTAATATTGTCGCTTTCTACAATTATATTCTTGAATTGATTAGTTTTCGCCCATTCGAGGCCGAGTAAGATTGCCATCGCCTCTCCTTCTTCACTGTTTCTGGCTCTAGTAGATTTTACTTTCGCTTCTATGAATTTCGATTCTGCATTGTGAACAATCAAGCTAATTCCCACATTGGATGTTATATGGTGCGTTGGTTGCTATACCAAAAAGGAGATTTTGGTAGGATTCAAGATTTATTGGTCTATTTGACTACCAAGAATCTTAAGACTCGTGAATCCTAAGGATTCCTAAGTCTAAAATTTGTACTGGACCAGAATCCCACCCTACCACCTAAGATTTGCTAGGATGTTTGGATAAAAAATCCAAATTTCATACTTAAAATCAAAAAAAAAAAATCCTTATGAACATATTCTTCTACAAAATAATTATTAAAATTCTTTTTTTCAGAAAATCATTTTTCCAGGAAAACAGATTTTTTTGGAAACAATTTTTTCTTCCAAAAACTCTTATTTCCCGAAAATCGTTTTTTATTTCCGAAACAGTTTTTTCCCAAAACCCGATTTTTTCGACAATTGTTTTTTCTCCGATAACCGATTTTTTCCGCAAATAATATCTTTTCCGAATCCCCCCTCCCCTCCAAAATCGATTTTTTCCCAAAACTATTTTTTTGTCCCGATCAATTGTGTTTTTTTTTTTTCGAAAACTGATTTTACCTGAAAATCATTTTTTTTTGTCATAAAAATTTTTGCCCCAGTTTTTTCTTTAACCAAAATTTCCTGAAAACTGTATATTCATAAAAATCGTTTTCTCCAAAATCTTTTTTCGATAACAAAAATTTCATGAAAATTTTTTTCCAGGAAAAAACGGTTTTCGAAAAAAAATAAAACCAATTTTCATGAAAAAATATTTTTGAGGAAATTTTGGTTTTCGAAAAAGAATGTGTTTGGGATAAAGGGTTTTCGAAAAAAGCGTTTTCTGGAATAAAAAAATGTTTCCGAAAAAGTTGGAAAAAACAGTTTCGAAAAAATTAGTTTTGAGAAAAGAATTTCTGTAATTTTTTAAAAAGACATTAAGAGAAACAAATAATAATAAATCCTAAGATTCTTATTAGTACAAAACAAACCAAAAAATATTACACTCTTGAATCCACGGATTCATCTAAACACACTATTACTCTTTTCTAACATGCACTATACATGGCTCTAAATTCTAATCTACCCTCCCCAATATTTGGACCGGCCCTCCCACTTATTCTTGATAGTGACCAATGGAGATCTCCTATGGAAAGGAAATAAGAAAGTCACTCTCTATTCAATTTTTGTCACCTACTCAAACCCTCCCATAAAAAGACTTGAAGAAACTCCCTCTCTCTCTCTCTCTCTCTCTCTCTACTTAATATGTTGGATGATGCCCCAAATCCTAGCTAACATATTCACAATGACTCCATCCCCCAACGGCCAACCTATCCTCATATGTGAATTTGTCAGACTCATGCATTTTGCATTCCAATAAAAGCTTTACATCATTCAACATATAAATACTATCACACTCAGTCACTCACATGCCCTCACCACCTTCTCTCCATCACTCTCTACATATACATACACCTCTCACACCCATCTCTACCTCAAACCTAGACAGACAGACAGACAGAGAGAGATAGAGAGCTTCAAGGGTTCTGTAATGTTTCTTCTCCTCCATCAGCTCATCATAGTGCTAGTTCCTATTTTACTACATATATGTCTTTTAGTAAGGGCCAGTGGTCTATCTTATAATTACTATGAGAATTCATGTCCAAATGTTGAAACCATAGTTAAAAACACAATATTACCCATTTTCTTGACTGATCTTACTGCTCCTGCTGCTCTCCTTAGGCTCTTGTTTCATGACTGTCAAGTTCAGGTAACTTTTGCTAACTAATTAAGGGTAACCAAGTAGTAGTATAATGCAACCTTCAGATCCACTTATGTGAGGATTAGAATCCCCTATTTCTCCTTATCAGCTTTCAGTTAGTACATACAACTCTCTCACATGAGAAGGCCATGGGCAGGTTGTTAACAGACTCAACCGGCCCGTCCCATCTCAGGTAAGAGATCTGTATGTGCAGACAGACTACCCATCTGTAACATTCAGAATTTTTCCATCCACATATATATGGAGAAGGTCTCGATTTCATAATGACCCACGTCTTGCTTTCATAATGACCCAGGTCTCGATTTCACTAGTTTAATGAACATTATATAGATCACAAACATCACTATTTTCTTTTTTAATTTAAATGCAGGGTTGTGATGCATCGATACTCCTTGAATTTGAAACTCTGGAAGACAAGTCGGAGATGTTTTCTTCAAAAAACTTTATGATAAGACATCGAAAATCAATTGGAGAGATAAAATCGGTTCTAGAATCGGTTTGTCCAGGACAAGTATCTTGTGCAGATATTATTGCTTTAGCAGCCAAGGAATCAGTAGCTTTCTCTGGAGGACCCCAAATTCAATTACCTCTTGGTAGGAAAGACTCCACAACTAAATCCAGTTACAGAGATGCTGACATTAGCCTACCTTCATCACAAATCAGTGTTGATGAAATGCTTCAAATTTTCAAATCTAAAGGAATGAATCTTGTGGAATCGGTCGCCATCTTGGGTAAGTCACCATTTACTAACTCAGTATTTTTCTCTTACGTCTATAAAATGCTGGTACGGAACGTTTAGATGATCAGACGGTCGTGTAGGATGTCGAGTAGTGATATCTGCTTTTTCTTAAATTCGATCAATACAATCGTCATTTTCTTATGCTTGCAGGAGCGCATACATTAGGGGTCGGCCACTGCATGAATATTGTAGACCGATTATACAGTCGGAAAGGCAACGACAACAGCTTTGCCAACGTACAGGAAAAAGCTTACGAGGTTCTATTGAGGCTGAAATGTCCCAAAGTTCCTCTAACAAACCTAACATTTGTGAGTAATGATCTAACACCAGTGGTATTTGATAATCAATACTATCAAGATATACTTAATGGAAGAGGATTATTTGGTATCGATTCCAACATCGCAAGGGATCCTCGGACTGCAACTGTTGTTAGAACTTTTGCTGAAGATAGAAGCTATTTCTTCCAAGTATTTTCTTCTGCGTTCGTTAAGCTTTCCTTGAGTAACATCCTTACAGGTCAGAGGGGTCAGATTAGGAGGGATTGTACTAGAGTAAACTGAACTCGAATCTTACTGTAAGAAACATAAGGTATTAAATAGGCTCAGGCGTTATAGGAAGCATTTCTTGCAAGTAATAAGGGAAATATTCATGGCACAATTCTTACAACAAAACTTATCAAAAAATGGGAATCAAAAACCAGAAACAGAGATCAATAGTGTTTGAGTTTCGATCCAATGAAGAAACAACACAACTTTATTTAACTGTTGTCTATGTCAGATGACCACAACCTTAAGAAACTATCATGCACACATTACAACAAAAAGTGAAGGAACCCGACTAACTTACAACGAAATGTAACTTATCGTGTTTAGTACTGTGATGGTAATACAATGACCTCAATAAGAACTTCAGGAGGCAGGGAAATGTACTTGGAGATCGTCCATATTGGGGTTGTCATGAATGCGTAACCCATGCTCGTTAGCCAAATGCAAGAGACATATGAAACAGAGATGAGGGGAAATATCTTCTGGTGCAGCTGCTTGGCAATTGTCCGGAAAGCTAGATAAGATATCCTTGAACGATACCACAGTCTCCTCACGCTCCTAAAGTCAGCGAAAGTCACAAGCATTAGGAACTAATAATGTTTCCATGGTTAAATCAATAAAATGAACGGTCAAATAGACAAGGTCTGAAACCTAGTATGGAAAGTGAGTTCCTGAACTTTCATAAGCATAAGTTAACTGGCAATAAATTTTAGTGACTTACTGAAGTGAACGTGTTTAAGTATGCATAAATCAAAATAATTTAGTGACAGATATGGAAAGAGACCCAAGACAAAAGGCAGAGATTACTAGAAACTACATTAGCAGGTAGGAACAAGAATAGTATAGTTTGGCTTATATATAAAATTGAGCTAATATAATGGGTTAACTCTGTTTTGGCCCCCAATTTGTGACCAACTCACAGTTTTGGTGTTGAGAAAAACAACCACTCTAAATAGGTGACCAGTTTAGTTAGAGTTTTTCTCTAATGCAGAAAACCAGGATCTTAGGATGCAATGGTGAATAAATAGAACATAACCACGAAGCAAATAAAAAATAACGACACACAAGATTTATAGAGGTTCGGAGCAAGTCCTACGTCCTCTTTCAGCCGCACCATGCTAATCCGCTACGAACTTGAAGTTGCAACATACCTGAGTTACCGTACACAAAGTCTAGTGCACTCCTCGGTTACAAAATATCACTACAACTCTCTCATCCTCACACTTACACAACTCTCTTGATCCTATGTAGTTGGCCTCGGTCTCAGTCCGGTCGAAGGCCGAGACAGAGATGAGACCGAGACGGACCGAGAAACTCGACCGAGACAACATGTATAGCTAATAAGTACTAAGTAATAAGTTTAACTACCTGACTCTTCGTTACCTCGTAACTCTAGACTTTAAACATAAATATACTTCAATCATTCATAATAAACAAAATCTTATCATGATAAATATACTATATTTTAATCTACTAGAATTTTCAAAGTTTCTATAGAATTTTCGAAGTTTGTACAAGGCAAAAGACCTAAGTATCTATATAATAGTATTGCTACTTATCTTAGATTGATTGGGAACATAATAAGTACTTAAGAACGTAATAAATAATACTATACAATTAGAATTTAAAGTTTCCAAAAAAAGTTCCAAGAAATTAAAAGATATTTTCTCGTTCCCGGTATGTCTCGGCCGAGACACTCGAGATTCTCGGCCAAACCCTAACTCGGTGTCTCGGCCGAGTCTCGTCTCGGGAGAGGGCCGAGACTGAGTCGAGACCCGAGATTCTCGGCCGAGCCCAACCACATAGTCTTGATCAACACTCTCTCTTACTCTTTCACTCTAATTTACAGAAGAGAACTTGAGAATTAAATTGGTTGCCCAATTTATAGCACTCCATTATCCGGATGAGAAAGAGAGAACTAAATTGGTTGGCCAATTTTATTCCCATCCATTTAATGCCAAGCTACATTTTCTTCCACAAGACAAGTTCTGTGAGTTTGCCACAAAAGTCATTCCTCCACCATACTTCATTTAAAGAAGTTATGGTCTCTTTTTGACAAATTCACATCTAGGTAGTAAATAGTGCTTAGGCTTTGGACTTTTTTTTACTCCGACCATTAAATAACATTTTACCCCATCATATAACATTTGGCCCCCATAAGTGTCTGGTCGTTCGATTTGGCCCCCCAAGGGTAGTTCCGGAAAAAATGGAAATTATTTTTGCCCTTGGGGGCCAAATCGAACAGTTGGACACTTATGGGGGGCCAAAACGTTGAGTTGGTCACAAATTGGGGGCCAAAACAGAATTAACCCTAATATAATTGAGATCCAGGACATAAACTCGAGCTTTTATATTTCGACTTGTTTTAAGTGACAATAAGAAATCCACCTTCACATATCTTTGGAGAAGTTTAGAATAGAGAGCATAAAAACATGGACCTGAATATTGTTTTGCTAATTAATTTCCAGGACTAAATGTACACAGCTACGCCTTTTTAACATTTGAAAGTAGATAAATCTGTACAGAAATCCTTTTTGGAGACTCTTGGGAAAGATTTGACTTACAGTTTCAGGTTCAATTGATTCTTGCATGTGGTTCCAAATCGTTCCCTTTAACACGTGAACATCAACTTGCTTTGAGGTTTTATCATATTGAACTTCGATCTTGTTTACCTAGATGGTTATGAAAAGAAAATGAGCATTATCAAACTGTCAAGGACTTCAATATTTTTAAGTAGATTTAGATAGATATTCATCATGAGTTCATGACATTACAAAAAAAAAAAAAGTCCGCCACCAACTGTGATTGTCAAATTTCAATTACGCAGCCAAATGAGTAAATACTGTTAACTTGGAAACCTAGACTGCAATTTTCTGCACTGGGTTAACTATATACATACACACATGGACACACACTCACACATGTATAGAGAGATGGGTGGGAGGCGGATACATGCCTACTGTGACATGTACATGATTTTTGTAGTGTTCATACAGAAATGGTAGGAAGACTGATAGTAGATTATCTTAACCACCATTTGAATCATTTGCAAGGGAATCTGAAGTTCACAACTTAAACTGTCGAAGGCCACTAGAAATCGGTGTATTTCCTGGTCTTCAAAATTTTCCAAGGATAAAAAAAAGTTAATAAAATTGAAGCCCTCAAACAAAGTGATTTACGTGATACCAGTACGTTAGTACGCACAGCTTTTGATCCAAAGACCACCCCGCCCTCGCCATCCCCCCAAAAAGCCTAAACGAAAGGTTACGAAAGTAAGACAAACCTGGCGAGGCTGAGAAACAAGTATGCTCGAGTCTTCTGTGTCACTGTGAAAATCTCCATCGTCAACTTGCCCATCAAATACACTTCCATTGTCCCACGATTGCTGTGGTTCAAAATCATCATTGAACCTCGGTTTATCTGGATAACAGTAAAGCTTTACATCAAGATCTTGAAATAAATTACATGTTAGGGTATCAAAAGCGAAATTAATTCCAGGTAATGTATGAAATGAGCAAAAACTTACAAATAAATTGTCGTACTAAAAAACAAAAATTAATACAAGAAATTGAAGTGTACATGATAGACATGCTGATCCAACGTGAAATGAAAAAAACTGATCAGCATACTGAATAACAGAAATAGTAAAGTATTGAACTGTCATACATATCCAGTTATATTGAAGTACATATATGCTGATTTTCATTGACAACATTGAAACAGTAAAGATAATCATAAAATTCCGTAGAAATTCTCCTTGTTGACAATTAATCACCCTTAAATCATTTGAATCATTAAAGGTGCCATAATGCCATGGTTAGCAACTTAGCTTCTTTAGGAGTTCATAAAATAAAGTACAATAGAAAATACAGACTGACACTGTATGCCCAGAAGTTATTTCTTTTAGAAAATAAACCACGACTTACATAAAGACAATTATCAAGAAATATGACCACAAACTAAAAGTACTGAGAAGGAAAATATTACTCCCTCCGTCCCATTTTGTTTGTAGTTTTGGGGAATTCAACTTATTAAGGAGACCTTATTTATTGTTGACAAAAAGAAACACTTCCCTAAACTACCCTCATTTAACTTAAAGTATTTCATTAAATAAAACATTGGTAGAACCGTAGAAGTGTAGAACCAATTAGAACTTTTTATTGGTATTGAAACTAAAGGGTAGTTTTGGAAGTGCCATCATTTTAATATTTGAATGAATGTTATAAAAAGAAAGTGACCAAACATTTTGGGACATCCATAAAAGGAATAACAACCAAACAAAATGGGACGGAGGGAGTATGATACAACAACATATAAGGGCAAGCTATCGATTTTCTGCAAGCTACACTCTATACTCCAAAAAAGCCAAATGAGTACCATGTAGAGGGGTATAATTTTACCTGAAAGTTGTCTTGCTCTTTTTCCAAGGCACTACAAACAAAATATTGATCAGCATATGCAAAACCAGTCACCAGAGATATTAAACAATAGAAGTTACCAATAAAGACTTTCAAGCATATACTTGCAGTATTACAGTTTTCAGCCGTGGGCAGTTGATTTGAGAAGCTCTCTAAAACACTCTCATAACAGATGTACCATTTTCACAGAAGGGCCAAGAAAAACGAAAGGTTGAATCATATTACAAAATGTTCTTCATATTCTATATTAAGGTCTAAGTACAAACAAAAATCTTATTCATTTATGTTGTAAACATCAAATGAATTTAAAATTACCCCATTTCTTAATTTGGAAGTAAATTTTAAGAAAAAAGATTAGAGTTCCAGAACAATAGAAAGTTAGTCACTCACTTTTTGTTCGACATTATTTCTTTAACAATAGCAGCACTATTTAAGGGCCTTAAACAGTTCATGAATTCACGCCATATATTACTCGTATAATCTTTCAAATAGGCTGTTATACTAGTTAAAATATTTTCTTTAATATGTAAACGATCTAGACATACTTCACAGTATCAAAATCTTACCATAACATTAGGAAGAAGAAACAACTTCACAAGATCCTCTGGTTGATAATGGCAATCTTCTGGGAGTACGGTATTACAACGCACTCTGTTTGCAGGGAGTTGTAGCGACTTAGGATTTTTGGGGGGAGCAAATATATCAGGCATTTCATTGTCCAGGGATTTCGTGAAATCAATGTCAGATTCTGCCTGTTTTTTGCTTCTTGGTCTTTTTGTTGTTACTACTGATTCATTTTCTGTAACAGAATCTTCTTGGGTACCTGCAAATAAGTAAACTCTAGGCATCAGAACGACATACAGTCGAAGTATGTAAACTAATACATTAAAGCCCTCCCTTCCAATCCTGACCTTTAGTCTTCCGGAACTTCCAATGATCAGGACCTGCCCAAGCATTCTGGTTTGATGCAAAGCCCAATCCAAACAACATAATTTCAGTAATTTTCTCTGATCTGTCAGTCGTATCCATTTCATTGAATGTGAACGAATCATACTGCTGCAAAAGTAAGCACTAAGTAAATCCAAGTGAAGAGCTCAGCAAATGACCTTTATATTTACAGAAAGAGACTTATTTACTGATGAAGTAGTGTACTACTAACAGTAAATACCACTGGATTATAGAAGTACCTCTTCATGACTTGGGAAAATTGGATCTGTGTTACTAGAGTTCTCATCAATTAGGCTTGAGGGCTCGTCGTGATCAACACTCCAAGACTCACAATGCCCAAACGCATCACCATCCAAATCATCTTGGTTATCACCAATTACGTCATTCGGTTCAGCTTGTTCCGTTGTACCAAGGTGAGCAGAAAATGTATCAGATGGCCTCTGATTATATTCATCAAACTGACCCACAATATTTCTTAGGCTTGGAGATATCTCATTCTTGACAGACATGTCGATTGCCATCTGGTCACTGTATTCTATGAATGAAACAAGGAAAAATGAAGTGAATGTAAATAGTGTTATTATGAAATGCTCTGGCCTTCCGATGATATTTTGCCTTTTGTCAAAAGAAATATAGTATTAAATGTACCATACCTTTTGCAAAAGATATGTCAATTGTATCTGATGTAGCAGATTGAGGTGCACATGACGTACATCTACCGGGTGCTTCCAGCGAATCAAAAACCACCCGACAGTCATCATATACCCCAAGATTATTCAATAGGAGACCTTTAGCCCCACCTTCATCAAATTGTGCAGATGTTTGATGATACAAGGGATCAACTGCAAATGCAACTATAATGCAAAACAAACCCATTGTAAGTCCACAGACAGATAACCTCTTACAGGTTGCAAGTGAAAAGAAAGAGAATGCAAAGTTACCGTCAAACTTCTTAACATTGAGCGACTCAAAAGATGATTCCAAGGTTGATGTAGGTGACATCTGCAAATGTTGGAAGCTGTCAGATATGCTTAAGAAATGAATACCTTCTAAGAAATCAGAAACTATCAAACCTTCCTATCCAACTCTTTCTTCGTACGGCCTTCGTCTTGTGACTCTTGTCCATCTTTGTTGCACTCACCATCCAAATTAGTTTCTGTGATGTGAAACACAATTTACTGACTGTCAATAACATGAACACAACAAAATCTCAATGCGCATCAAGAAACCGAACTTCGTGGGTACCTAATTTGTAGTTGCAAACTTGACACAGGCAGGACCAAGGGATAGCAAGTGGAATATACACAAATGAAAGATTCTAGTTGAACTTCATGACTAGATAGTGAGAAAAGCATATGATTCTAGTGTTTGAGTTAAAATTGCTGATGGGTTTAAGGTTGAAAGCAATCCAACTCTTTACCTAAACAACAATGAAAATTGAAAGAGACGGATTGAAGAAACCCCACAGATAATTCACAGTTGATATATGTACCCGTTTTTAATGAGAAGAATAGAAATGCACTCTTCTTGCATACAAGTCGATTTTGGGTAACTAGTGCAGAATTCTGCATGCGATGTGAGCACATGAAGTAAACTAACATTCACTTCAAAAAGCTTTAAACTAGTTTATGCATTTTACTATCTATTAAATCGGTGTCTGCATCTATTTTTCCCCTATGGATTACGTGGAAAATGTAGTGGTCAGACATCAAGTAAATAGGAAAGGTTTGAACTTTGATACCAAGAAATCTATAAATCATTTAGCAAACTAATAAGGTTGCCAAGATGAGGAAGGAAAGAAAAAGGACTTGGTGACCTTAGCTAGTAGTTTCTTGAGGATGCTTTATTGAACTAGGTCATTCTATAAACAATCAAAAATTAAATAAACTGAATCAGTTGGACTGAAAGTAACGTAGTTTATGATGTTTAAGTTAATGAACAAAATACGAGCTGGACGGCCACGATTCAACCTGAACCAAGGTTCAAATTATGATTGTTATGATAGTGATACTAGAGGGTAATGACCATTTCTACTTGAACCCAAAATTCAAACTATGAATATGAATGTTATGTTAGAAAAATTGAACAGATTAAGCTCTGAATGTCAAGGGGTACAAAAAGACATAACCTTGTTCATCTTCTCGACCAGCCCGATTGATCCCACCAAGTACCTTATAGGCCTCTGAATGTACAGAATCCACTCTCAATGCATAAATCTTCACCCCTGCTTCCAGAGTACAACTTGCCTAGAGAGAAAAACAAATTGTAAACAACAAACACTCCTAGTACTTCTTTGGAATGATGAATTTGCAAAGATATCAGCTCATACCTTTTGGAAATTGGTTTCGTCATCATCTTTTTCTTCAACTTTAACAAGTTCACTTAGATGGTCAATTAGGGTTAGCTCCCAAGTGTTCTTTTGGTTGATTTTCTACAAAAACAAATCAAGTTAGGTTTTTAAAGTTCCATAAGAAAAACAGACATTTAAGAATGAAATGAGAGGGAATTACTAACATTCTCGCTTGCGAGCTTGATACAATTCTTCAAAAGGTCGGAAATCTGTTGTTTACTGAAACAAGGATCATCGGGAGGAGAAGAAGGAGGAACGACGATTGATTTCCGACGAACTGCAGCGGCTCGTGCTGCGCGCGCCTGTGCCCGCTCTAATTGATCGTCGTTAGATCCTAAGAAGAACGGGCTTGTTGGAGACTGGAGTAGACGAGAGGCAATTGGAGCTCTCTGTTTTGTCCCCATTGATGGATTAGGGCTCAGGAAATCCGCCATGGTTTCTTACTTCCCCTACTGTAACTGGTCGGATTAGGTTTTATATGTGATTCTTTCTCTCTAGGCTACAGAGAGAGGTAGAGAGAGGTAGAGAGAGAGAGAGAGAGAATGTTTCGTTTTTCAATTTTTAAGCATTTCCCCCCACATTTGAATCTTTATATTAGGAGAAGAAGTACAAAAGGGATTATTTCCATCTAGCCCCTCACATATAACCAACTGGCTATTGAGAACCCCTAAATTGTCCAACACGTCTTTTTATTCCTTCAACAATTTTTTAGAAGTTAACTCCTTTTCTCCTCCTTCCACCTTTCTTTTCTATTTATGTCTTCATTTTCCTTTTTGTTTCTCTTGTTCTTCTTTTCTTTCATCTCCTCACTCTTCTATTAAAGAGCTCCATCACCTTGGAAAATAGAATTATTAGATAAACTTCACGAAAAGGCAAAACTCTTTCACTAGAGACCATTCTCGGTGAAGAGGTTTTTTCTCTTCGCAAATAAAGCAACAATCTCACTCATGAACGACAAAAACCCTTCACGGTGAAAGGCTTTTTTATCGGTAGAGGAGAAGAAACATTTGCAAAGAAGAGACATTTGGTAGTTAGAACTGCCACGGTTGGTTTCAACATTAAAAGAGAGAAATATGTGGACGGCGTTGACCCTCCATCTGGCATCTCCCTGGTAAAAGAGTTTGTTTTGAACGAATACGACCACCTAAATATGTTATTAGACTACAATCATATTCTTCAAATATTGGCCTCTCAGACTGGTTGTCCAATACGGGGACAACCCCCCCCCCCCC
>BEHA01011577.1:13458-34975 GCA_002897215.1 Eschscholzia californica subsp. californica | reverse complement strand
TCAATGGACTCATAAACCCTAAACTCTAATTACAAGACTCAAACGATTCGCAGATCGTGTAAACTTGAAATTAAAATTATTACAAAACATGCACCCATCCGTGCTCAAAACAAGAATAAGAAATAAATTATATGGCCATACTAGTTTCCGCATTCACATCACATGCAATCATATAATATATTTCAAGGCTATCAATTATATATGCATGTATATCCGGGAGATACTTTTGTCGACATCCGTATGTCATGTACGCACCTTAAGTCTACATCAAAAGATTAGACTAATGGTGTGTCTTGGTTTGATTTTAAAATTTGATTTTAAAGAGAAATTCCGTTTGGGCCTTGAATGGCCCGGGTTAATTTCGGAAATATTTGGATTGGAATTTTGGGAGAAAATTTGGATAAAACTCCCACTCGAACAGTGGTCCCTTTTCGTGGTCCGAAAAGCCTTGAAAAAACCCGGGACAAGTCCTAGACAAGTCCCGGCCCAAGCCCACAAAAGGGCTTGGACAAGGTCCGGATATGGCACGGCCCATAGGGCCGGCATGTCCGAGCCGAGGCCAATAGGCCTGATCTCGTCCTGGCCGGAGCCAGGACGCTAGTCCAAGCACCAGACGCGTCCTAGACGCATCTGGTGCTGGACCGGACCAGCACTAGGTGTCTCGGACATAGTCCGAGACACCCAGGACCCCAGACGCATCTCCAAGACGCGTCTGGTAGTAGCTACTGGACGCGTCTGGATGACGCGTCCTGGTTAAGCTACTGGTCGCGTCTGGAAGACGCGACCTGGAGCAGCTGGACGCGTCCTCAGACGCGTCCATCAGTAATCTGGGACGCGTCTACCAGACGCGTCCTCCAGGCTACTGGTCCGGCCAGGAAGCTTCCTGGCCGGACCTATTGAGTTTCTAAAAAACTCAATAGTCTCCCCCCCTTTTTTTTTTTTTTTGTGTTGCAATTTTAAATTGCTTTTTCCAAAATTTGAAACACTTCTAAATATTTCAAATTCTTTTTAGAACAATTCTAAGTTTCCAAATTTTGTTTTTCACAAGTTTCCAAAAACTTAAAAACAACTCTTTTAATCAAACCAATTTGGATCAAAATTTTAGGTTTTGAAACTCTTTTCAAGAACAAATTTTGAAATCTTTTGACACAATAATCTATCTAGGAAAGCATGGAATTGGTCCAAAACTTAGATAAGATAGGCTAATTGCAAGAGGCTCTGATGCCACTGTAGGGTTTTACACCCTTCTACTAGTGTTTATAGCGGAATTAAGACATCTAATATCTACACTAGTATTCCCAGGATCACATGCATAAGCCTATGATAATCATTAATTAAAACTAGAAAGATAAATACCTTGTTCGCTAGTTTTCCCTCGAACCTTTCCAATTGCTTATGAGAAGACCAAGAGCTTCAAGTGTAGCTCCTCTACTTGGGACACGAGCAATCAATTTGATCTCCCACCTTGTTGTATAGCTAGCACACCAATGGTGGTTGGAAGAAGAACTCCTTTCTTCTTGACTAGATAGATAGTTAATGGGAATTAGCTCACTTTCTCCTCTCTACTTGATGTGGTAGAGTAAGAAAGCTTAGAGAGAAATTCCACACCTTATTCTCTGCCCTAAGAGTGTTTATATAGAACCCTAATAAGAATCCACCTCCTTTTAGGTTTCCTAAAACACCCTTTAGAATAAGATTTAGGGAAATAGTCGAAAATAGCAACTATTGGTATTTTCTCAATTCCCTAAGGAGGAGGTTCCCAAACACCACTAAAATTGGCAGATATAATGTTTATTATATCAGCAACTAACCCTCCAAAATTCAGCCCAATCCGAGTCCTAGAAGTACCCGAACCGGTCTAGGCCCAAAAACCCTGTTTTTGGCCCTTTTGTACTATCTTTGCCTAATTCCCTTTTAGGCCTATGAGATATGTTTATGGGACACTCCCATGATTATATCTCACTCCCACTAGTCATATCCTAGATCAATTTGTCACTCTTATGTGTAACCCGTTGTAGGATCCGATCGAAGTTAGCCGCGAATTACTCCGTAATTCGACGATCGTAGTTGGTCTCTAGCTACAACTCTACGATCCCTAAATCAATCGGACTTGATGATCTTCCACATCAATTGTCCTATCCGACAAATTGTTCGCATTGTCACCTTGGTCGAAGGACATCTCCTTCAACTCCTTCAAAGCCTACCAAGAAATAAGACACATGTTGATCCCTTGTTCGATGGTGGGTCTGCCTCCGCAGAGTGCTAACTTTTACCTCGGGACAATTTGGGTAGATCTATAAAGAGGTCTACGCGTCTAAACTGGTTTTACTCAACGAAAGGGTTTTGGATTTCGAGGCAAAGGATTAAGTTTGACACTCAATGTAAAACTAATCAACCGAGAATCATAGGAGTATGATCAGTAAAAATGTTACTCACACAGGACGACGAAGTTAAGGGCAGTGCCCTAATACGCTCAACTTCGAAGAATTGGGATCTTGGAATCGTATTATTCAAACCAAGGATAAGAATTTTGAGTGATATGGAAAAATAGAATTTTGATAGGATAACAAGTTTAAGTCACTTTGTGTTCTTTACATGTAGTTTTATTATGACATTCGACGATATCTTCAACCTCTACATGGTGATGGAAAAATTGAACGTCACGAATTACGTTTAATGGGAAAGAAATCTGAGAAAGGTTCTAGGAAGAAGAGCAGAAGTATTAGACACACCTATCCCGGTACTTACAGAAACCTCTTCTAAAGAAGATCGTGAGCAAGCTGGCATTATCATCACAAAGTCAGCTCCAGTGACTGGACTGATGCTAGTATCCATGGAAAAGGAATATCGAAATACTTTCATTGACATGGATGCATATAGCATCATTCACCAATTGAGGATTATGTTCAAAACACAGTGTCAGATGGAAAGATACAAGATTTTCTCATACATACTTGATAAACGCCAGAAAGAAGGGGGACCAGTCCGACTTCATGTCTTAAGCATGATGGACCATCTGAATGACTTGAAGTGGTTGGGATCCCCTATGGAAGTTTATATGGCAATTGATACAATCTTGTTGTCCCTATATGATGGATTTAAGGAAGTAAGAAACAATTTTAAACAGAAATTTGGATTAGTATCACTGGAAAGATTGCTTGCAATTCTGGAAGTTGTTGAAAGTAGATTCAGTGTACCTGAAAATAAAGAAGAAATTCTTATTGTTCAAGAAGTTACGGACTCGAGAACGGAAGGTGTTAGGAGAAGGAAATGCTCTAAGATAAGAAGAGGTAGACGAGTCCGAAAACCTAGAACCATCCTTCCTAACAACAGTTGTTTGTTCTTTGATAGCGAATCTCACACACTTCCCTTAAAGATATTGAATACCTAACGCTCATTTCATTATAAATGACAGAAGCAAGTGGGAGCTAGAGTATTTAACTGAGAGGAGACGAACCTATCAAGAGCAGAGGAAGCAATGGTTGCTGAGAAGGCCCAAGAAGGATTCTAGTCTCTTATCTAGGCATTACTTTTATTAGATATTAGTAATTTTTCCTTTTAAACATCTCTCTGAAATTGGATTTATGAGAAATAAAGTTTTGATATTTTATGATGTTCTAAGAAAGGTGCCCATTTCAACTTACAAACATTAACACCGAACGATTCAATTAGTTATTCTAATCTAGTCAGACAACTAGGATGAACATGAAATTCGAAAGAGTAACATGGCTCGAACTAACTAGTCTGACAAGATCTCTTATGACAAAACAGAGGTCAATTAATCACTAAGACTTATGTAAGACATAAGATTATGATTAATGTGACTAGAATCAACTAAAGTACTCGAATTTAGAAAGTTTTAGAAACTTAACCTATATCCAGTAATGAAATCGAAATGACTGAAAATATTGATGAGATCAATAGTCTCAGTCATAACAAGACTTCTGAAACGATAGTGTCTAAATACAAGTTGCATACCCACAAGAAACCCAAAACTGCTAGAGAAAATAAAAGGATTTCATACAAGTATGGATTTTAGAAGAATTCTAAAACAAGTCCTTCAATTAAAGTCTGAGAACGTCAGAAAGGGATCGGAATCTTCTTCAGACACTTATCTAGATTAAGCATTTTCTAGTTTAACATCATCTTTATACTAAGTATTATGGAGAATCAATAAAGAAGTTTATTTCTATATTGAAGATGTTATAAAAGTGCTAAATTAACAAACTATGCCAATAGATTCTAAACTTGGTTAAAACCTACAAAGAGACACGAGACTCTCAAAACAGTTTCATCCCAATGCAAAAGGATGAGAACAGAATGTCCAAAATAACCAAGAATGCTTAAGGAAGCATTTAATCAACTGAAAAGAAAGAAAGTCTTGAGTCAGAAACAGAGTTCTATCGATGACATACTTCTAACCCATCCCATTTGGAATGTCCTAAAGGATAAAAATGAAGAATGAAATTCAAACTCTATCCTCCAAAATCCACTAAGTCTAGACACAACTTCCCACATATTACCTACTCCGTCGAAAAGCTAAGCCAGTGTAAAAATGTTTTACAAGGATACAAAAATTAGCTCAAAGTCTGACGCAATTTCTTTAGAAGAAATTTGGGACTTCTCTTACAATCAAGAACACAAAGTGTTTGTTGCTCATGATAGTATTCTTATTATAATTAGCGTAACAAGGTACTAATTATTACAAGAATAAGTGGGAGAAAAGTACAAGTCGAATTTATTCGACCATGAGAAAAATCATGAGTAGTCATGAGGAACAATCATGAAAATTGTACAGGCCGATTAAGTTCGACCAGGAGCAACAAAACTATTAAAAACGGTTAACCGAGGTTCCTCAGAAAATGAAGAGGTAAAGATGGCATCTTAAAACCTACCGCACAAAAGCGAATGCGATTCACAAGAGAACTCTCAAATAGTTGAAAGTGTCTCAAAAGGAAACTCTCAAGTAGTTGAGAATATTCCAAATTGTTGTTCAAAAACCCTTAAGGGCAAAAGTAATCTCAAAGACTGAGAAGATTAAATTCTTTCTGAAGAGATAAAAGACCTGCTCAGAGACGGAAAACGACTCTAACATTTGGCGTCAAGCCAAAACAATATGGAATCCATATCTCATCAAGACATGTAGCTTGATGATTTAAGTCAACGGAAGACCTAAATTAGTTTTCCATAGTAGAAAACTGAGAAGGATGGAAACATTCGTGTTTCCTGAAACTAGACCAGACGAATGAGATTCTTCTAGTCCAGTTATGTCCATAAGCATGTTTCAGAAATCCATCAACGGATTAAAAGCACGCAAGAGTTGGAATCTTCGATTCATAGATGCAATCAAAGTAGTTTGATTCCTGAAGAATGAAGAAATTCTTGAATCATGAAATTTCAAGAAGGTTAGTGGGAGTAACGAGCTTTCCAGGTCTGTATGCAGAGTAAATACAAGAGATTGAGTACGACATAAAAATGTTGTAAAACAGTTACAAACTGACTCAATAAAGGACCACACACAAAAGGATAAAATGCCATTTTGGACATGGAAGATCTATAAGCATAGATCGAAAAGATGATAGGATTAAAAGAATTTAGTACGCTAAAATTCTTGAAATCCAAAATTCGAAAATTTGAGACTCGGAAAAATCTGTAAGAATTTCGACCCAAAAACTCATGACAAAGAGTGTTGCAAGACTCAGAGTCTACAAGACACTGATGACCAACACACATGAGAAGATATTTATGTATAAGACATAGAATCGGTCATGTAAGACATGATTGGCATTTAGACATCTAGAACACCGATGTTGACATCCAAACTCGGATTGGAGAATCCGAAACACTACTTATAGCATTCTAGAAGGTCGCAAGATGAAGTAGTTTAAAAGTTGAACAAGTCATCGTTGCAAACTTCCACATATGGAAGGAAAGTAGGCTGAAAGAGTTTCAAGCCGGGAACTGTTGCAAATTCTACAAAAGAATCAAGCCTTGATACTAGTAAAGGGTTACTAGCAATTATCAAGGTTGAAGAGAGTGATCTTCAAATTAATTGATAATTAGCAGAGTTTAAAACGGAGTACATCCGCAGTCAAACTAAACTGTCACCTAAGACAAAGTATGAGAGTCATACATAAGCCTAAGGCATGAGGTATAAACCTCGAGAAGGGGAGTTTTACGGAAAAAAAAACTCAAATTTACAAACTCTCATTATCGGAAATAAGTTATTTATTTCACCGTCGTCTAAATTAAGTTTAGTATTTAAACGACAGTCCACAGATAATAAAACATTCCGAATAGGAGTTTTACGGAAAAAAAAACTCAAATTTACAAACTCTCATTATCTGATGAATGAAACTCTATTAAGTGAACTTGGAATATTTGTTATCATCTCCCTGGTCCAGGTCGTTGCATGGACAATAACGACTAAGGAGGACTAGCACGGGAAATCGATGAGATAACGCAGTTTCAAGAGTTATAGAATAGGAGTATTCGATTCGACTACGTGGGTGTGTAAAAGGTTTATACACTGGATAATCCTCAAATGTGAAGTACATCACTCGTGATGTACTTCAAACTCTTCTCATTAAGACAAAATTGGAGAGATTCCTCAAAACATAAGTGCTCCACTCATCTTAGGTAAGGAATGTCTGACTTTGGTTCCGTTAAACGCCGCGCCGTAAATGGAGGTTATAAAGGTGGATACTGGACAAAACAGGATAGGCCTGAAGTTAAGTGGGAGTACAAGAATGGATTGTGTCATCCTAATCACATTAGGTACAAAGTGTCTCAAGGCCACTTGATGAGTTAGCAACTGAAAAATGTGTGGTCACGCTCAAACGGATTAAAAGTTAATCGTTTGCCGTTTACGGTTGTGCTCGGATATCAAGAAAGTCTGAATGACGTGACGTATCAGATGGGATACAAATTGACACGGGAATCGAGCATTGCACTTGTTCTAAGTACAAGTGGGAGTCTGAAGAAGATGTCCTTCGAACAAGATTGCAATGGGAGCAATTTTCCGGATAGGACAATTGATGAAGAAGATCATCAAGTCCGATTGATTTAGGGGTCGTAGTGTTTAGCCAGAAAGCAACCACGATCGTCGAATTACGAAGTAATTCGCGGCTAACTTCGATCGGATCCTACAACGGGTTACACATAAGAATGACTATTTAATCGGATGATGACTAGTGGGAGTGAGATATATAATAATGGGAGTGTCCCATAAATATATCTCATAGGCCTAAAACAAGTTTAGGCAAAGATAGCAAAAAGGCCCAAAAAAGGGGTTTTGGACCTAAACCGATTGGAGCACTTTTAGGGCTCGGATTGGGCTGATTTTTGGACTGTCGGTTCCTCTAGTAAGGAACATAAAATCTGCCAATTTTGGCTGGGTTTGGACGTTACCTCTTTAAGGAATTGAGAAAATATCAACTAGTTGCTATTTTCAGCAATTTACTTAATCTTATTCTAAAGGGTCTTTTAGGAAACCAAATTAGAGGTGGACTCTTATTAGGGTTCTATATAATGACTCTTAGGGCAGAGAATAAGGTGTGGAATTTCTCATATAGCTTTCTTACTCTACCACATCAAGTAGAGAGGAGAAAGTGAGCTAATTCCCAAAAGCTATCAACTAGTCAAGAAGAAGTTTTCTTCGTGTCAAACTATCATTGGGGTTTTAGCTGACCTTCAAGGTGGGAGATTAAGGAGTCCATTCGGTGTCCCAAGTAGAGGAGCAACAATTAGAGCTCTTAGTAATCTAAAGCGATTGGAAAGGTTCGAGGGAAAACTCGCGATTAAGGTAATCTTCTAATTTTACTTAGTTAATTATTAGTTTATGCATGTGATTCTGGGATACTAATGTTAGACATGAGATGTCTGAGACTCCGCTATAAATATTAGTAAACGCTAAAACCCTACAGAGACTTGTAAAACTTGGTAAGCAAAAGAGTTTAGTGGGAAACTCACTTTTACAAACTCTTGTTATCCGAAATAAATTAAATTTATTTCGTCATCTAAATTGTGGTTTAGAATTTAGACGACAGTCCAAAAATAATGGAAAGTTCCAGGCAGGTTTCTTAGATACGTGATCTAATGAAAGAAACCTTGTTGAGTGAACATGGAAGCATTCCATTATATAAAATAACCCTAGTCCAGGACATCGATTGGACAACGATGACTTAAGAAGACTAGCATGAGTGATTGACAAGATAGCGTTGTTTCTTGGGTTATATGAATTAGAGAATTCAAATCAAACTTCATGGGTGTATAAATATACACTGGAACCCACCAAGTGAGAGTACTTCAAGAAGTTTAAGATATGAACGTCATAACTCTCATTTAGCAAATCAAAGAGATTCCTCAAAACATGAGTACCCACTCATCTTACGTAAGGAATGTCAAGCCTTGGTCCCATCAAACGCCGCGCCGTAAAAGGGGGTTATAAAAACGGAGGCCGGGTGAAACAGGATAGACATGAAGCTGAGTGGGAGTACAAGACTGGAATATGTCTTCTGATGCGAATTTAAACTAACCTAAATAATAGGCTAAAATAAACCCGTATTTTGTAATAAAATCCGCAAGTGCACGGGTCTATGTAGTGTAGACCTAGCAAGTACGGGTCGATCCCACGAAGACAAGTTGAAACTATATTTTAATCCTAAACTAGTGAATAAGAAACTTTGAGATTCATTTTTTTTATGAAAAATAAAATAATAAAGTGAGACTAATATTTCAATCGGAAAGAGATTAATGTGAGAAATATCCTAGAGTTTAGAATCCACCAAAACACTCATAAAAAGATATTTAACCCTGAATGATTCTCTATCTATAACTCAATAATTGGTATACCTCTTGCATCCAAATATCGGAAAATATATATATCTTTCTTTAAAGCATGTAGTCACCTAAGAATTAAACCCATTTAAAAATAAACAATAACAACTCAACTATTATTTATCAACCAATAAGTATGAACCATTAAAGATTAAAATCTAAATATGATAAATCAAACCAGAAGAATAAATAATGAAGAATGTATCATGTGAAAGAATAACAGAGTTTAATATTTTCAAACAATAAAGCACATACTGAAGAGAATCATTATAATAAAATATTGTTTATTTGTATTCATGGTTTCATCTTTCACTCTAGGTGAAGGACTTAGCAACACATCACAATAATCGAAGTAGTTGAATCAAAAAGAAAGAAAAAGATATCACCCATATGATGCTTCAATGTCGATCTTCGCCCCTTCAAAAGACTTAGTCGATGTCCTCTTTTAATTCCCGGCTATTGGTTGATGTTCCCCAAAAACCACCTACTGGTTTTCTCCCTCTTGTGAAGTCGGCTACTGTTTTAAAATCTGTCCCTGCATGCCTTCCGTTGCCGGCTACTGTTCTCATTTATAAGATGTATAGAGGGGTTTTCTAGGGTTTCCCTTTCTGCCTCTGGGCTGCCAAATCCATGATACGATACAATATCTAAAAAATCAAAACCAATTAGGTTTATCCTTATTAGAATTGGCGGGTCCCACTCCTTTTCTCATCCAAAAACTTATAGTAAATCTATGGTGGCAATCACGTGGGGTAGTAACATTAGTAGGGAATCAATGTTATTTTATAATTCCAGTCCCTATAATTCATGTTTCTTCGTATTTGATACATACTTTGACCTATTCCCTGTAATAGTATATGAAATTGCCAAACACCCCTCGAACTAGTTATTCCTACAAAAATTGGTTAACTTAATTAGTGTTAACAAAAAGTGATGATCAATTCATGTAAATTGACGACACGTAATTGAGTTCTAACGAACTCATCATCTTCCTAACGAGAGTTAGGATTAAGTATCTCTAGGCCACTTAAGGAGTGACAACTGGAAACGCATGGTCGTGCTCAAATAGATTAAAAGTTAATCATTTGATTTGACAGTTTGTCCTCCCGATCAAGAAAGCATGATAAAGTATGACGTATCAGATGAGATATGAAAGACATGGGAATCGAGCATTGCACTTGTTCTAAGTACAAGTGGGAGACTGAAGGATATATGTCCTTAGAGTCCGAAGGTATATCCTTCCGAAGGTATATCCTTCCGAAGGAATGACCTTCGACCAAGATGGCAATACGTACGATTGGGCTCATAGGATAATGATGACTTTATTGGAAGATCAATCAATCCGGTTCAATTAGGAGTCGTAATGCTTAGCTAAAAGCCGCTTACCATTGTCGGATCACTTCGGTTATCCGCCACTAACATAGACCGGATCCTACAACGGGTTGCGCATAAGAATTGGTCACTTGAACAGTGAGAATATACTAATGGGAACTAGTGTGTAGATGGATATGATCTAGTCTAAGAGACAGAAATAATCGGGCTCGAAAGAGAAGTCCGAAAAGAAAAAATCCACTTTAAGGGGGCAATAAGGGATTCCTTTAAGGGGAGATCCCTGGCCGGCCTTATTAAGGGGGTGGGTCGGCCAGAGTAAGCTTAAGGGCTACTCTGGCCGGCCACACCATGGGGAAACCCTAATTAGGATTTTCCCATATTAAGAGTCTCGGTTAGTTTAAACACTAACTTGTACTTATCTTTTCTGGGGACTTTTAGGATTCCTTATTTGAGCGGAACTCTACTAAGGTAAATATAAAGCCCCATTATGAGTTCAGAAAAGGTGTGAAATTTTCTCTGAAGAAAATCATTCTCTTCACAAAATTATTGGAGTGAGGGGATTTTAGAGAAAGTTCCCATTTTATTTATCAAGTGTAGAAGAAGCAGATCTTCATCTCAACCTTCAAGAAGGTCCTAGCTGACTGAAAGAAGGGAGTTGGAGTTATACAATTCGGTGTCTCAAGTAGAGGAGCTCCACTTGAAGCTCTTTATCTTCCGAATACTAGTCGAAATTTAGTTCGTGGGAAAGCAATTAAAGGTATTCTTCTTCCTTCTAGTTCATAGTTAGTTCATGTATAGATCCTGGATAACTTAGTGTTGAACATTAGAGGTTTGAAATTCTGCTACCAACACTAGTTAGATATGTATTAGATACACGTAAAATCCTACATCTGCCACTTCATCTTTTTGCCACTTCATCTTTTTGCCACCTCATCGTCTTCAGCGGCGAAGGTCGTCTGCCGACCAATTTCCCGACCGACGACCTCAAACATAAAAAAAAATTCTCTCGCTCTAAACACTCCGACAAATTACTGGCACACTACAAAACCAATTAATCCTCTCACTTCAACTATTGATTTAATTTACTTCCTTGACAATAAAATTGAGAGAGAGAAAAAAAAGTTAGAGAGAGAAAAAGAGACAGTGTGTAGTTGTGGTGGTGATGGTATATACATGGCTTCGGTGCCGCTGGGGCTTCATCCACCGGAAAATGAAGCAGTAAAGGTTGTTGTTGTACCTCGTAGGTCAGAGATGGGAGACGATAAGGTATTGTTCAGCTTACAAGTGAAGTTTTTCTGTTGTAAATCCATGTGTTTCCGATAACATGTTCACGATTTTTTTTCCTTCTTTGTTGTTGTTGTTGTTGCTTGTTTGATGTTGTTTTTAGTCATATTCTTGGTGTCTGGTCTAAGCTCATGATCTAAGCTTACTTTATTTGGTTTCTCCTATTTATGTCGATGTACGATTTTCATATAATAGTGAGAACCGGAGATCGATCAACTCGAGATCTGACGAGTGTCTACTCATTTTTGTCATCTGCAACTGCTGATAAGTTCTAGATCTTCAACCAATCCTATTATACTTACTAGAATTTAGAGATTCAGCTGAATATTTCGCTTAAACGATGATGACTTACGATTTTACTTCTTCTATGGCTTTTGAAGCTCTTGTTTTCATGTTTGATATATTTCCCCCCTCTTTTGTTACTTGCTTTGTCAAATTTTATTATTTTGGTGGAAAAATGACTCTTCCCTCCATTAATTTTATTTTACTTGTTATTCTTATGTTAGGGTGATGAATAGACCTCCGACGAAGGGAAACCCCCTTCGCCGGAGTTTAGAGAGAGAGAGAGGAAATCGAAAAAAAAAATTTAGAGAGAGAAAGAGAAGAGAGAGAATTAAAAAAAATTGAAGGTCGCCGGTCGGAAATTTGGTCGGTCGACGACCCTGCCGGTGAAGACGATGATGTGGCTGAGAGAGGAAATGAGATGGAGGAGAGAGAGTAACGAAAAGTTAAAGATAATTGAAAAAGGGGGCCATATGGGTATTTTTGCTAAAGTAAGGGGCCAGGCAGGAAGCTGGTCACAAAGTTGGGGCCCATTTGGGAAATAATCCTTATTCAAATTAGTTTTCAAAGTTGATGATTGAAAAGAGTTTCAAAAGATTCGACTTTGATTGATTTCGGTCTGGAAAAGTGTTTTCAAATGAGTTGATTTTCATTGATCTTAGAAGTTTCTTGGAAATCAAATTTTGGGTTTTAGATGGTTTCTAAAAGATTGGGACAACAACTACTGAGAATAGCACTTCAACAAAAAAAAGAAAAAAAAACTACTGAGAATAGCAAAAGAAAAAAAAGGAAGGAAACATCAAGTTTTAGAAGTTCCTAAAACTTGGGAGCATGTTGGGCACGCGTCTGGGACGCGACCAGGAAACTTCCAAGACGCGACATGGACGCGTCTAGGACATGTAAAGGAAGCTTCTAGGTCACGTCCCAACCCTTATGGGTCAGAACAAGTCTGGTCCAGGCCAAGGAGCAATTGACTCAGGCCAGAACATGTAAGGCCATGGCAGAGACATGCTTGGCCCGTTCCAATGCATCACCTTGGCCTTGGCCGAGACAAGCCCATGTCTTGGGCAGAGAGGGTCTCGGGCCTTTGCTAAGGCTTGTCCCGGGCCATTCCGAGATAGGTCTCGGAAAAAGGTTAAATTTTTTGGGTTTTGACCCGAACAGGAGTTTTTCCGACGAAAGTCCATTTTTTCTCCCGGTTCCACCCAAATATTACCGAAATTGTTCCTGGCCACCCGAAGGCCCGGAAAGGGTTTTTCTTAAAATTGATTTTGGAAATCAATAAAAGTCAAACCATTTTTTCTGAAATTGACCCAGGCCCTCTGAAGGCTTTTCTTAAAAATTGATTTTCGAAATCATTAAGATACCGAAATGCACCATTAGTCAAGATTCTTCGAATATAGACTTAAGGTCCGTATGTAACATAGAGATGTCGACAAAAGTATATCCCGGATAATCATGCATATATAATTGTTAGCCTTGGATATTATATGAATGCATGTGATGTGGATGCGGGAACCAGTATGTCCATAGAAAGTTGTTTTCTTTCATTCTTGTTTTAAGCACGGATGGGTGCAAGTTGTAATAATTTTAATTTCAAGTTTTATACGATCTGCGAATCGTTAGAGTCTTGTAATTAGAATTTAGAGTCTATGAGTCCATTGAAGAAGCTCAAGGATGTGATCCAAAGGCGAGTGGGATAATTCGATGGAGGTTTGAGGATGGTGATTTAGGCGAACAAAGGAGAAAACAAGAAGAATCCTAAGGAGATGTCCTTCGACCAAAGATGCAATGCGAGCAACTTGTCGGACAGGACAATTAATGAAGAAGATCGTCAAGTTCGGGTGATTTAGGGGTCGTAGTTTTTAGCTAGAAACCAACTACGATCGCCGAATCGCAAAATTCATGGCTAACTTCGTCTGGATCCTACAACGGGTTACACAAAGAGTGACAACTTGATCGAAAGATATGACTAGAGGGATGAGACATACATGTATGGTTAAGACCCATAAATATGTCCCTAAGGCCTAAAGAAAGTTTGGGTAAAGATTGTACAAAATGGTCGAATAAGAGTTATTTGAGTTGGGGCTTAAAAGGAGGTTTTGGGCCCATGAAGAGGTCGGCCTAGGCATGGCAGACCACCTCATAATGAGACCGACCAGGTCTGACCTTTAGGGTAATGCTATGGTCGACCATGACAAGGAAATAAGAAAATAGTAGGTAGTTTCTATTTTCGACTATTTCTTTAATCTTATTCAAAAGAAAATTTTCGGGAAACCTAATTAGGGTTATACTATAACTTAGGGTTATATATAATGTCTCTTGGGACTTGAATAAGGTGTGGATTTTTCTCATGGAGCTTTCTTACTCTACAACATCAAGTAGAGAAAGAAAGAGAGATAATTCTCAACTATCTATCTAGTCAAAAGAAGAAGCGTTCTTCATCTAACCACCATTAGAGTTCTAGCTAACAACAATGTGAGAGATCAAAGTGATTGCTCGGTGTCCCAAGTAGAGGAGCTATAATTGGAGCTTTTGGTCTTCTCAAAAGCGATTGGAAAGGTTCGAGGGAAAACTAGCGATTAAGGTAATTTCTAACTCTTAGTTCATCATTAGCTTATGCAAGAGATCCTGGGGATACTATTGTTAGACATTTTAGATGTCTGAGATTTCGCTACCAACACTAAGAGACACCATACCCCAACAGATACTATACCTTTTTAGTTGGTGATACTTATGTCTTTATTGTCTTGTTTGATCAAAATAAGAATTTTCTCCCTATGATATTTTAACCATTAAAATACCAAGCAAAAACTTGAATAAAAAAATGATGTTATGCCCATCCAAGGACCCGGCCCGGAATTCCATCCGGATATTGACCGCGTGTAGCGTCATTGTTGAACTTCAATAATAAAAGTATGATGTTGGAGGAAGATAATGGTTTCAATGTATCCACAATAAAAGACATACAGTGCAATGGCAATCCTTGATCCATATTCGAAGAATTCGAGACATCAGAAGAGAATTCGATAAAGTTCAATTCAAATACACCAGAAGAGAACTAAACTCGCAAGCAGACAAGCTAGCAAAATGGGTAAGAAAGAAGAATAGAAGCAAGAAGTGGAAAATGTACCTTATATTTTAATAGACAAATATTGTAATAATGTTTTATCTTATTTATTTAATGATAAGAAATAGTTTAACAAAAAAAAACTTTAAGTGGTGGGATAGAGAGTTGTAGTTTTTTTTTTGATGAAGATAGAGAGTTGTAGTTAATGGAACTAATCTTAGATTTTTGGAGTGGTGGAAGATTTTGGGATTTTTTTAATTAGTTTGACCAATATTGACTTAGTGGCAAGTGTGGTACAGGATTGGGCCCTAGGTCCAAAAATGAAAATCACACCCACGGTTGCCTAAAAATGAAAGGGAGGTCAAATGTGTCAGTTTGGGGTTCAAAATTACGTAAAGGGTCCTTGGAAAATAAAGTATTTACCGTTCATGCCATCGAAAATTACAAAATTGTCATTGAAAATTACAAAATTGCCATCGAAATTTCTCGGGAAACGATTTTTTTCTGAAAAAGAATCTGACAACCCGTCCATCAGAATCTGTACTGTTCAGAAATTTACGGAACTGCCACCGAAAAATTCTCAAGAAACGAAATTTTTTTCGGGAAATTATTTTATTTACTGGAAATTTTTTTCTGTACTAGACACTTTTGCTGCGCGGGAATTTTAAATTTTCAAAAAAATTTGAAAATTTGGGCGGGAATTTGAAATTTCGTTTGAAAATTTCAAAATTTCGAAAAAAAAATTTTGTGACCGGGAAATTATTTTATTTACTGGAAATTTTTTTCTGTACTAGACACTTTTGCTGGGCGGGAATTTGAAATTTCAAAAAAAAATTTGTGTACAGGAAATTATTTTATTTACCGGGAAGAGATGGTTTGCTGGGCGGGAATTTGAAATTTCGTTTGAAAATTTCAAATTTCCAAAAAATTTTGAAAATTTGAATTTTTCGTGTACTGGTAAATTATTTTATTTACCAGTCAGTTTTTTTTTCAGGAAAACGTCGGCATGTCCCGTCCAAGGGCAAGAGGGGGATAAAAAAAACTGACATTTGGACCTGCAACTAATTTTTGGGCAAGAGTGGATTTTTTTTTAGTTTACCCCCCAGATTTTGGACCGTTGACTCAAAAATCCATATTTAATTTGGTCAAAGAAAATTAACCTAAGTCAACGTGAAGGTGAGTGTGGCCTGTAAAATGGGGAGTGTATATAAATTTCCCAACTCAAAAGATGTCTTTTTTTTGCTATAGGCGTCCTCTTGCATCTATGGGGTGCACTAGTCAAGGGGTCGTCTTTAACAAAAAGGGAGTGCCTGTAGAACGTCTCTTCCCTCTATATCCTCTGTTTTCCAATAGCTCAATGAAACCTGAGCACAAAACCATTTGTCAGAGCTCATTTTCATATAAGAAAACCAGAAAACTGGTTAGTCAAATCTCAACGGAAGATTATAAATTCGTAAATTCAAGACTAATTAGAATGAAAAATTGGGAAATTGAAAGAGAACTTAGTCCAACGAGTGAGGGCGTCTACCGAATTAGTGGGTTATCCACGCTTTTACAAGGAGTATTGATTTTTTGTCATAAACTACAAGAGTCATCAGAAGGCATTGATACATTCTCTAATGAATTTTGAATTAGCCAAACCCTTTGATGCCCCAATTACATCATCTTGTGAAAAAGAACAAAATAGTTGTTTTTTTTTATTGATGAAAGAACAAAATAGTTGTTAAAACCAACTGTTTTCTATAGGTCACTAAGAATATAGGTAAAAGTTAGTTGAGTGGGGTTGAGGTTAGTTGGGTTGAGTCAACTGTTAAATATTCAGTCACCAACAAAGGAGCATTTTATTCCCCTAGTAAGAGAAGAGAGCAAACTACAGAGGTTTACTTTTCCAGTCTCTGTATTTGTAGTTTGTCGTGGAGATGACACATGTAATTTGTAAGTGTATATATATATAATCATCGATTATTTAGGATTCTTCTTCTAGTCTGTTTTTTTTTTTTTGAATTGTCATCGTACCTCGAATCTTTAACCTGTAAAGTGGAAGACTAAACTTCTTACCGCTCCAACCAAGAGTTGTTGGCTTCTTCATCTAGTCTTTATGACAAGTATCTGTTTCGTAGCAGTCATATTCTTATTCAATATTTTGATAATAAATTCTATGATCTTTTTTTTTTACATCAATTACGTGCTAATTGATTTTGAAATATTTAGTTATATACTATGATTTATTATTTAATGAAGAGTTATTTTGCGAGAGGAGCAAAGAAAAGTACCGAGTGGTGAGTTTGGAGCATGAACTAACTTTGACTAATTTTACCATAAAAAATAATGACATCTAACAAACCCTAACGATAGTTAACTCTAGTAAAAAAAGTAAGATGCTCCAAAAACTAATTTTTTAAAACTTTTCTGCGATTAATACGAACTTCTTAAATTTAGTTCCTTAACAATAGTTTTGCAATTTTTTCATAAATATTCAAAATAAAAATGAAAATTGTATTTACATAAATCGGCGATCTACGAATCAAACGAGTGGAAAAAGTTTCAGGTGAATATCTCATAAATTATTTTCTTTGAAGCTTTAAAATCCTTGAGGATTCTGAAATCCTTGAGCGTGGGTTCTAAATTTTTTGTTAGTTAAAAAATGTGTGATGTCATGTCCCGAATAATAATTTCTTTAAACTTTTGATGCCCCAAAAACACAAATTTCTTAAATTCAGAAGGCCTGACACTAGTCTTGCGCTTTTTTCCAAAAATATCAAAAGAATATAAATATAGGATGTGATTTTGGATATTAACGTTTTGTTTCAGGGGAATCTAAGATTTTGGTTGGGAAAAAACTTGGATGCCCACCTCAATTGTCACTCTTTCCTCTCACTACTCTTGAAAAGGGAAGGGTTCTCCTTCTACAGAATCCTTGTCGTCTGAGATAAAGGGGAGAGGTTTCAAGGGAACCCTCTTCGAGAGTTTCAGACCCTCAGAGTTTTAGAGTTTCAAGTGAAAACATTTTCCTTCGTCTAAGATGAAGGGGGTTTAGGCGAATCAAAACATTTCCTTCGTCGGTACCGTGAAAGGAAAAACAGATAGAGACGTAGAGAGAGTGAGAGCGAGAATCATGCAGGGTTTATAAGGGGATCCTCCTCGAGAGTTTTAGACCCACAATCAAGGGTTTCAGAACACCCGAGTGTTTTAAAGTTTCACAAGAAACCACTTATGAGATTTTCACCTGAAACCTTCTCCACTCGTTTGATACGGAGAGGGTTTCATTGGCTTGTTTACGTGAATATATTTTAATATATAAATGAAATTTTCATTTTTATTTTGAATATTAATGAAATAAATTTGCAGAACTATTGTTAGGGGGTCTAAGGTAAGAAATTAGTATTTGGAGCATAAAAGTTATAAAGAACTACTGTTTGGGGCATCTTACGTTTTTTTTCCAGAGTTAACTAATGTTCAGGGTTGTTACATGTCATTATTTTTGGATGGTAAAGCTAGTTCATGCCCCAAATTCAAAAGAGAACATCTTCATCCCCAAACTCATCACCCGATATATATCTTTGTCTCTTTCGCAAAATAATTCCTGAATAAATTCAGAAAAAAGATATTTATGAATGTTACAAAACATCTCCATCAATAATTATTTCTTTCTTATTTTTATTTTAGTAAAAAATTCTAAGACAATGTTTTCCGCTATGATATTTGAATATTCTAATAAAATTTAATTATTTTTGTTAAGATGATCTCAGAAAGTCAAATATGAGAGTTGTTATGATTTAACAGTCAACTTTAAACTAAATGGAAAATTAAAGAGATCGTAATTGTGGTAAACTTAAAATCTTCTCTAATTTGACAATTCTCCTTTGTAATCTCTATTCTCTACCTTCCACCAAAAACGTTTTACCTTCTCTTTCTAAACTAATGTAGTCTAAACTTAAAATACCTAGATCGATAATATGTATTTGAAATCGTAAAGCAGAAAATTGTAGAGTGATAAAAGCTAAAGATCAACCGTGGATGTTTTATTGTGTATAAACTTTCCCAACTTATTTTTCTAAGACTATTTCTTCAAATGATTTTAAGAAATATCATATTCACAAAACTATGTAAATAAAGTAGAAGATTAATTTTGATTGAGATTCGAGGCGTCATAATATAGACTATAGGAGCAGGTGACATTATGGAAGGTGCCAAAAACAATTATAAAGCTTGCTTCAACAACTTTAACGTCAAAGACAAAATGACGAGTTAGGATGTCGGTGGTGGCATCCACGTAAGCAAGAATTAGGGCACCGACGACTCCAGTAGGTCTACATCAGATTAACTCACCTTGCCAAGAATGAAAACAACCAAATCAATAGAAAAACCAAGAACAAAGGCAAAAGGTAAAAGGCAAAGTGGTGGTGGAATTTTCATATTTCCAATTGCTTCTTGCTCCACTACATTCCGATTCTCTAACTTCGCTTTCACAAAAGGAGAGGGGGAAAGTGGTAGAGGAATAAATTTGATTCTTTGTTGTGGCAAAGAATCTAAAATTTTGAAAATCCTGTATTTCGAATTTTATGTAATTATTTTATGAGTTAATTCCTATATGGCCCCCTATTTTGTGACCAGCTTCCTTTATGGCCCCTTTTTTTTCGTAAATTCAAATATAGCCCCCTATTTTCAGGTAAATGTCATTACTACCCTTCTTAATTCTAAATTTAAAACATTAAAAAAAATTATTTCCACCTCACCCCTCTTTCTCTCCACCTCATCTCTCCCTACACCTCACCCCTCTCTCTCTCTCACCAATTCACCTCTCTCTCTCTCTCTCTCTCTCTCCAACTCACCTCTCTCTCCAACTCACCCTCTCTCTCTCCAACTCACCCCTTTCTTCTCCTGCCGGCCACCTTCAAACCTAAAAAAAAATTTCTCTCTCTTGTCTCTCTAAATTTTTTTTTATTTTTTTTTAAAAAATCTCTCCACTCTCTCTCTCTCTCTAAATCTGTTCACTAGAATCAATAACCTAAATTGAAGAACTGTTAATGGTTTCATTGAGATGCAGAAGAAGTTCATCTTCATGTTCAATGGGTCGTCTTCCATTTCAACACATTCGTTCTCTCTCCTCTTCCCTTAATCACATTCGTCAGACCTCACCAAACGATCTCTATCAATACAACTTTCAAATTTAACAACATGGGAAACTTGGGAAGATAGATGAAGCCCGTCAGTTATTCGATGGAATGATTCAAAGAGATTCCATGACTTGGAACTCAATGATCACTGGGTATTCAAATAATAATCGAATAGATGAAGCAAGATCACTTTTTGATGGATTTGCTGGTAAAAATATCAGAACTTGGACAGCTATGTTTACTGGGTATGCAAAAAATGGGAGAATTGATGAAGCTAGGTGGATTTTTGATATAATGCCTGAAAGAAATGTTGTATCTTGGAATGCTATGATTAATGGGTATGCTCAAAATGGTGATTTGAATTCTGCTAGATATTTGTTTGATCGAATGCCTGAGAGAAATGTTGAGTCTTGGAATACTATTATAACTGGGTATACTCGTTGTGGTTGGATGAGAGAAGCACGCGAGCTTTTCGATAAAATGCAGTATAAGAATTTGGTTTCATGGAGTGTGATGATTAAAGGGTATGTTCAAATTGACGATTATCTCGAAGCATGGAATATGTTTTTGAAGATGATGGGTAGTGATGGCGTGGAAAGACCAGATCAATTACTATTTGTGGTAACTCTTGCAACTATAACAGGATTGAATAATTCAAAACTGATTGAGTGTCTTCAATCACTAGCAATAAAAACAAATTTCGAGGCTGATGTGATTGTGGGTACTGCTATTTTGAATGCCTATACAAGAAATGGAAGATTGGATTCTGCAATGAAATTCTTTGAGAGTATGCCCCCTTCGCCGGAGTTTTAGAGAGAGAGAGTGGAGAGATTTTTTTTTAAAAAAAAATAAATTTAGAGAGAGAGGAGAGAGTTTTTTTTTAGGTTTGAAGGTGCCACCTTGCCGGAGAAGAAAGGGTTGAGTTGGAGAGAGAGAGGGTGAGTTGGAGAGAAAGGTGAGTTGGAGAGAGAGAGAGAGGGGTGAGGTGTATGGAAAGATGAGGTGGAGAGAGAGAGGGGTGAGGTGTATGGAAAGATGAGGTTGAGAGAGAGAGGGGTGAGGTGGAAATAATTTTTTTTTTGTAATGTTTTAAATTTAGAATTAAGAAGGGTAGTAATGACATTTACCTGAAAATAGAGGGTCATATTTGAATTTACGAAAAAAAAGGGGGTCATAAAGGAAGCTGGTCACAAAATAGGGGGCCATATAGGAATTAACTCTTATTTTATAGTATTTCAACAGCTTATTATTCTTAATTTTAGCCCGGTTAAAATTTATATAAATCTAGTGCTTAATGCAGATGTTCACAAAATACATATTCCCTAGTTCTTTTAATGGTCTTGGGACAACAAAATTATGTTTTAAAGTACCTGTTTTTTGGTGGAATATTTTTGTTTCTCTTTTGTATCCCCAAGCCCCCACCACCTATTCTCTCACTCAAGCGGGGTTGTCTACAATTTTAAAAGAGTTAATTCCTATATGGCCCCCTACTTTGTGACCAGCTTCCTTTATGACCCCATTTTTTTTGTAAATTCAAATATGGCCCCCTATTTTCAAGTAAATGTCCTAATTGTCCTTCCTATTCATAATTTTT
>BEHA01011547.1:909937-922478 GCA_002897215.1 Eschscholzia californica subsp. californica | reverse complement strand
GTTCAAATTTATTTCCGTCTTTGGAACGGCTCACAGCAACGCTATTTAGTGTTTGGGTCAAGGATAGGTACCGACTTTAGGGTCTGAGTCACGGACTAACCATTGACCCGTTGACTAATGACGCTAGTTAACTGCATCATTAGTCAACGTGGTCAATGGTTAGTCCGTGACCCAGACCCTATAACGGACAAACTTGTGACCTAAACACTAAAACCAGTACTTATCCTTGACCCAAACACTAAATATCCCAAATCAATACCCTTCTTCTGCCCAAATCCTTTCACCACTAGGCGTGCCTTGTGCCGTGTTTGTGAATTTCTCTTCGGTTTTGGTTTTGAAAACCCACTTATTTTTAAGAATTTTCTTATTTTTAGGTTTTTCAACCAACTTAAAAGTGTTGTTCTTATGCAATGATTCAATCTCATCTTGCATTGCTTTCAACCACTCTTTCTTGTGTTCATCATCTAGGGCTTCTTCATAACACTGTGGTTCTCCACTACCTGTACCATCACATACTCGTGTGGAGGATACTTGGTAGATGGTGCTTTCTCTCTAGTCGATCTACTCAATTCAGCTGGTGGTTCATGTTGAACTTCAATTCTTTGCTCAACATCATCACCCATAGGAACATCTTCATGAGCTTCATCTTCATGATTTTGTTCTTCACCTGCATTGTCATGCATAACCTTATAAGCGATATGTGGATCTAAATGACATTGTACGAAAAACATATTCAAGCTCCAATTTTTAATCTCAGAACTTCAACACCAATGAGAAATCTCAATCCAGCAGGTTAGTTTTTGTTTCCATTTGTCTGTCATATTTAGAAATGGCTTTGATTCAAATTAATACTTGGATTATTGTGGGTGTAAACAGACATTGAGAAAATGGTTTCAGGCAGGGACGGATCCAGGATTTTTGCTTAGGTAGTGCAGATTTATATACTTAAATAAATTTTTTTTGCAACCACAGTAATTAATAAAATACTTACATTCATTAAGTATATTAGTAATATATTGACGATTACAAACGCAATTGACCTCTACGAGAGTTCAGATTTTGAAATGTTCGCATACTCGACTCATTGTCAATTTCACCAAAAATATTTGGAATGTCTATCTAATGCCGTTGTAATATGTTGTTGTTGATTCATCAAATTTATACAACTAATCCGAGCATCATAATGTTGACTTTTCATTTTGCCAACATGTTTCATTAACCGGTTAGGTTTTCTCCAACTATTCCAACCTCCATTAAAAACGGTATCCCGACCAACTTTACCGTTTTCAAAAAAAAAAAAAAAAAACAAAATGCGGCATCTTTTTCAACACTACATTTTCAAACCACTCTTGATGATCATTAGACCAAAATGGAATGAAACGTCTTCCATTATTGTCTTTAAAAAAATTATGGTCCTTTGACTGAAATGGATCACGTTGTAAATAGTGTATACAAATTTCATCTCTATATTTGGATTCATAACTTGAAATTGGTAATCTAAACTCCGGATCAATTGGTAAAGATGATAAATTAAATTCGAGAGGACTTACCAATGTCAGAGTCAGTTCCAGCGTTAGAGTTGGTCCCGGTGTTGGAATTGGAAATAACGTTGGAGTCGAGTCTGGAACTTCTGGTGTTGAACTAGATGAACTCGAATAAATTTTTCTTGTAAAATATATTTCCTTTGTTAGTAGTTGAGTTTGAATAATTTTATTAGATGAAGAAGAAGTGGTTTTGGTATGATCTGAGATGAAGAAATGGAAGATATATGTAAGGGTAGAGAATTGAGTTGATTTATGGTAGATGATTGAAGTTTATAAATTTTAGGGTAGATGAATTGAATTGTATAGGATATATGGTAGATGAATTAAAGTTTGAAGGGTTTATTGTAGATGAATTGTAATTTATAGGATTTAGAGTTGTTGAATTTTATAAGAATTTAGGGTATTTGAAATATTAAAAGTTTATAAATCAAATAGTTTATAGAAGGACTCGAACCCAGTACCTCATGTTCCCATGCGTCAAAACTTAATGCCTCAACCATTGAGTTAAGTTTTACTTGTGTCATATAGACACACGATATGGTATATATAACTAAAAACATAAAAGTCAAAAATCCCTAAAAATGCGAAGCTAGAATTGAACTCACAACCTTATGATATCAAACAACCCTAACCCGCGCTTTAACCACTAAGCCAAAGATTTCTTTGTTTTTTTTGGTACATCAGAAAATATATATTTCTTATTCCTACGTATATGTTTTAAAAAAATCACTACTAGTATATCTTTTTTCGGGAGGATCCAGGGGGTGCGGCCACACCCCCTCGCACCCCCATGGATCAGCCCCTGGTTTCAGGGATGATCATTCGATCTAGCTCGATAATGGTTTCAGTGGGGTTTTAAGGCATTCTTGTTTTGGGCGGGAATACTTTAGATTGAAGTTTTATCTCTCTTAGCCATGTACCTAGACATGGCTATGAGCCTATGAACATAAGTAATAATTAAAGAAACTCCTTCATCTTCTTCTCCGTCCACCATCACCAGGTGATGAGTTTGTTGTGCCGATTGGATTCGAAGACTGATCGATTAGGTATGAAGGGCCTGGAAATTTGCCTTCTTGAAATAAATAATTAAAGAAATGAAGAATCGGTAGTTAGATCTAGTATCTTTCTATATAATTTCTTAAAACTGTTTTCTCTAATCAGAGAGAGAGAGACTAGTTAGAGAGAGGACAGGGGAGAGAAGAGAGAGGAAGAAGAGGACAGAGGAAAAAAGTTTTTATTTTTTTATTTTTGAAGGTGGCAGAGAGACGTGAAGAGATGGAGGAGAGGCAAATGATGACTGGTTAACAGAATTATAACGATAACTGAAAAAGGAGGTCATCTGGTATTTTTGATATAGTAGATAACTAGGCAGGAAGCTGGTCACAAAATTAGGAGTTATTTAGGAAATAACCCCAGAATGTACTAGCTAATTAAATAATGCACTCAAGGAGATGTGCTGTGCCGGAGTAAGGATTGTAATAGATTATGATTTATCTCATTTTTTTCACAAACAAAAAAAGATAGAGATGTGTCGTGCCAGAGGTACGGACTATACCTAGTAGACATTATATATCACATACTAAACGACTTAGGTTTATAATTACACAATGGAATTTGCTTATAAGTGCCCTAGAATTGTACGGTTATACATTTCAGAACCCGTAAGACTATTCTAGATTAATTTACTTTTGTTTGTATCGTTAATAACACAAATCAATAAATGAAGAATTTCTACCTTCAACCAGATATGGATCTTATAAATTCCAAGTTTTATTTTGCGTGGGTGCACTCTCACTTGAGCAAGACCCACGTGTTCTAGATTTTGTAGCAGCCTCCTAAACTCTAGACTATGGATTACTTTGATGTAAGCCCTGTAAAACACTAGTATTTAGGTTGGTGAAGTCATTGCAGCAGCCTCCTGGACTCTAGACTTTTAGCGGGTGAAGAAAATACAATTACTTTTTAACACATTGGATCTGCAATTTCCTATCTCAGAATTCAAAATCCACTGTGACAAATAAATCATTTACCCCAAACACAACTAGTGGTTGTCAAACACAAGGGGCTTGCCTGAGTAGATTTATATTTAAATTAAGATGAGACTCCGAAGGAACATTTCTTGAAATAACCATCATCATAACTGTATCCTAATGGTAACCGCTGGGCCGAGCGAGGCCGGGCCAGGCCCGCCCACAATTGCTTGAGCAGGTCGTCCTAGGCAGGCCACTGGCCTCGCCACAAAATAGACAAGTCATGCTAGACTGGCTTGAGCCGCACGTAATGGCGGTTAGATGTCAGTGTTCAACCAAGTTATAGGATCTTGCTCCAGCATTCATCAGACAAACAACAAAAAAAATACTAAATGTCAAAACCAATTTATTAACTTTCTGATATAGAAAAGGAGGACGAATAAGCAGATGAATGTACCTCGAAATCCAAACTACATATCAGAACCTCTATCTTAAAACAAGAAAACTAAACCCTAGTATAAGTATAAAGATAAGTTAGAAGAAGCAGCCATTGGTCAAAATTATGATGATAATATAATGATATTAACTTAGGAGCTACCTGCTGCATATAAAGATATAGTTTAAGGCTTTATCTACAGTGCTAGCCAAATGGTGCTGTAATATGATCTCAAAGTGTTGTCTTTGCGAGTTTTGAAGTCGCCGATAAAGTGATATCACCATAAGGTTCATCTTGCTTAACTTCGACGAGCCCATGACTCTTCAGAACCTATAACCAAGTCAACTATTAAGTATTCACATATCCACTAGAATCATAGATACCATCAATTTGCATTTATATGTCCGAGAGTTATTCGACGACATGGTGAACTTAGGGACCTTTTTAGATTCCGGAGGCAACAAAACCACACCCAACCACAAAACACAGAAAAGAAAGCCAATACATAACAAGAATAATAAGGAAATGAAGTATATGATGTGTGATTACCAGTGTTTCAAAGAACATCCGAGCACATTGTTTCCTTGATTTTCCTTGTAAGATCTTGTTCAAACTTAGATCGGCTAATTGATCCTCCAACATTCCAGGTGCAGGAGATTGCTTCTGTAAGTACTGAGCCACAGCTCTGCAAGATAAAAGTTGTGAATTTTAATAAGCGGCAAAAATACTTGAACAAGAAGTTCTGAAGTAAATTTATTTACCTTGTCCTCACAGACAGGGAACCAATTTCTTCATTTTCACCATTACCTGCTATAAGAACAGATGTAAGTTCTTGAGAGAAATAATGTTCTATCATAAATCTGATTCAACCAAGAAGAAATGTTCTATGCAGATAGTATAATCCAATTTGTTTAGCTTACCTGCTGGTGTAGTATCTGCTTCCAAGAAACCAAGATCCTGCAAAAATGATAAGAGCATCATATTAGACCATAAGAGAAATTTGGGAACATTAGATGACTAGGTGAAGTGACAAGGAAAAATGGGTTATGAAATAAATCAACTGTAGAGGAAGTGCGAAAACTAATGTGATGCCACTAAGAAAGAAAAATACTAACTTCTGCTTCCTGTAAACCAATTTGCTCCTCCGACTGGAATGTTTGTGCTTCCGTCTCAAGGTCAACCTGCTGGGTAAGAGGTGTCTCTTCAAATGTAGGTATCACTTCAGTTTCGACCAATTCACTCTGAGGCTCAGGTCCTGTTGCTGTTGGAAAGGTAGGAGTCTCTTCTCTTCCAGATGGAGAAGGCACAAAGACATGTCTAGGATAGTTGTCGGCATGGTGTTCCTCGTCTCTGGGAATCTCAATTTCCATATCAGGGTCAGGCATACGTGTAGGAGTTCTTTCATTCACAGGTTCATCCACAGAAGTTTTATGAAATTTTGAAGAAATGAACTCTTTATCAAACATAGCTTGGAGTGTTGGAGACAGCCCTGCAACAGAAAAATGTGAGTAGTATACTAGTATTACGAACTTGCTGCACCGGAATGATGTAAAATACACGATTCATGCTCCATTCAAGAATAAAATGTACCTGATATTGTTTGTTCATTGAAAACATTATCCTTCTTCGACCTGTTGTTGATCTTCCAACAATCTAAAGCCGAAGGATGAAGCTTCTTTCGCTTGCGCAATAGATCCTTAGTATTCTCCAGGCGGTGATTGATGTAACTGTAAATGAACACGTAGCCATATCACTGAGTAACAACTAATTATAATAGTATAGATACCCACAAAAAACTCACGATAGTGATGATCCATAATCAAACTGACTTACACATTAGACAGCACAACGGGGTTGTCAAAAATTTGTTTTCTCTTCCTTAATTTAGGTCTTCTACTCTCAACCTGTGGAGTTGGTTGAACAGCCATCTCTGTTGAAACACCCCCTTAACAAAAGCAGAAAGATAATCACAAAAGACATAAGATAGATTAATAACTAGCACAAATTCTTTGTTGGATCAGGAAAAATTTAAATAACTAAAAACAAGAAATAAGAAAACAAGCCGAAAAATTGTTCACAGACAAAGAAGAATAAAGAACGAGAAAGGAAATCAAGAAGAAAAGGATAAACTTACCCAATGAAACATTTGAACGAGAATGAGGGAGAGACATTTCTGCTGCAACTGTTGCTGGATTTGAAAGCAACTGAAATTCTGCAGATTGTCCTCCAGAAATCGGCATATCCTGCACCAACGGGGAAATGTTCTCCCTGTTTATGTTGTGCTCAAGGGGTGATTGTTGGTCACTGACATTGTATTGATCAGTAATTCCTAAACTGTTGTCGGGATTGAAATCATGGGCTACATCGCGCATAACCTCAGGTTCTGGAAGGACATTATCTTCAGAAAGCCTTTGAGTAGCTTCTGCTGATTCATTACTCTTCCCAGCTTCACGCATGATTTCGGGTTCTGGGAGGACATTATCATCAGAAAGTCTCTGAGTAGTTTCTGCTGATCGACTACTCTGCCCAGCTTCTGAAACGCCCACAACATTCTCTACTTGTACTGAAGAGGTACTGCGAGATAATAATATACTTTTTAGTTGAAATCCTTAAAGTATATAAATGACAAAAGCTCTTAACTGCGGAAATGAGGCTTACTCCATTTCCATTGGTGTAGGCCCGAATTCGGGAATGTCTTCAGGAGGAAATCTTTCAATATCAATATCCTGTATAAAGGAGAAATTTTACGGAATATGACAAGTTGGCATCAGTCCCAAGGCATTGAAGCATCAGACAAAATTAGAAGAAAAATTCAGATCATAGTCAAACCTCGTTAAGGAAGAAAGCAACATAAGGATCTCCTTCGACTGGGACCTGATCTGTACACATGACAAAGGTTGCATCAACTAATAAGTCCATATATATAGTCTTGAATTATTTGTAACTCGTGAAGAAAGAAACTACTGTGAATTTAAAAACAACCGATGAACCAAACCTGTGATTGTAATTTCCTCTTGAGTCTTGAGATTGTTATCCATAATCCTGTTACATGATATGAACATAACATTATAATGTATACTTGGTCCCAATGTGTCAAGAGAAAAAAGGTCTTACCCTCCCAAAAGTAAATCATCATCTAACTCCATGGAGTCCAAATCAAATGTCAGTGGCAAAGTTATATCCTGAGATTGTGCGCATCGTGCCTCCTCTGGTAGATTTACTTCTTTTGATGAGGCAAAGGTAGCAATTCTGGTTGAAATATCATTACAGTCTTGGTAAAGATAGTCAACCTTCTTCGAATATATTCGAACAACACCCAGCAGAAGGTGCCCTGACAACCGCAGTGCGATAGGTACTTCTGGGAACATAATGCTGTCTAAAATGCAGAAGAGAATTTTAGAAGAGAAACGAGATAATTTTAAGATAAGATTTTGGAGAGAACCAATCTTATCAAATAGTTAGTAATTTGAAAACAAGGACTGAGAAGAGAGATAGGGGAACATAAAGACTTGATTTTGGAGAGAACTACTCTGATCAACACAAGCAATTCTGTGGAAGTTAAATTGCCGTATAAAGAAACCTTCAAGTACCATCTCAACTTATAATTGGACAATATGATAAGTAGTTTTTGACAACCATAAAAATAGTTAGAAACTACAAAAACAAATGGAATATATAGAATAAACAATTTTCTATTCTATTGACATTCATGCAACATGATACTACACTTAAGAATTATAGGTGTCCTAATACTACGAACCATTAGCTCATGTCGGGCACTTGGACACTAGTAGTAACTTCAATGAGAATAATGTGAGATTTTGCATGCAAATTCATGTGTAGATTGTACCACAGATACCATTTCCCATTTAATGTCTTTTGCGTAGCACAAAGAAGGTCAATCCCACAATATAAAAGATGTGTGTAAGAATAAAGAATCGGGTCTCTACGATAAGAAACAAGTATACAGTTGTATCCTTATTTTTGCCTTCTTTCAGGAGATATACTAAATAAGTCAATAGTTAGTTCGTGGTGGTATGTGTTGTCAGATATAAATAGTTCGATAAATATATCCGTGGTGCCGCAGACCAATGGCCACTTATTATCAGGACTTACTGAACCGAACATGGCCACCTCCTACATTATAGGATTGCCCCAAATTGTAGTGTTAACTGTTGAAAACTACACCATATATTTGTAAAAAAAACTTGAAATACTAATCAAAAGGTCATTGTAGTTTAGTTGGCTAGGGTACTTGGTTTCAACAAGAAACTGAAATAAGTCTTGGCTATTGGGTATGATTTTTTTTTTTCCTATTAGACTCAAATTTTATTTAACTAAGGAAATTCTAGGTCATTGGTTGGTCTAATTAACTACTTGTAATAGAGATAATGAGAAATCCCTTTCAATTATAGGCTTTAGAAACTTCAAACTCGCAAAAACTCATAACCAATTAAAATTGAACAAAGAACCCACCTTTAAACAAATTCCAAAAACTAAATTAAAAAAAAAAAAAAAAACCCAAATTGAAAAAAGATTACTACTAATACTAACAGAATCTAAAAATAAAATAATTGATAAGGAGGAAGAAATAACCAACAGTTTTAGGGATATCAGTGACAGAAACTTGAGATTTCCGGAGCTTATGTTGAAGATGAGAAGCAATCCAAACAGTTCCAAGAGGGCTTTTCCGAGCAAGAAAAGTGTGCGAGTAGAACATTGTTTATCGCTCTCTCTCTCTCTATATCTAATCTAATCTAATCCAATCTGTGATTAAAAGTTTTAGAGAGAGAAAATAAATTAGTGATGATGATCGTGTTTTAGGTTTTGCCGTTTTGAACAAGTACTAGTAGAAGATAAAATTCCAAACGACATGAAAAAAATAAGAGCGGGAAGGGAAAATACACAATCGGCGCCAAAATCATTCCCGCAGCCAAATTATATTTACCCAATCAATCCTAAAACTTCGAGTTAATTCCTATTCAGTCCTCTCTAGATTTGCTCTCTCTCTCTCTCCTATTCAATCCTTCTCCAACGAGTGAATTGATAACCGCCGGAGATTTAATTACGAGACTAAAAAGTGGGCAAGCAAGAAATTGGAGGAAACCCTAGCTAATAACTACAAATTGATTTCATCATTTCTTACCCTTCAATAATCAAATCCAACTAAACCAAAAGGTTAGTAACTTGGTTTCACATAAAATCTAGTTTCAAGTCATACTTAGAACTTTTTCTTTGTTTTAGGGTTTTAATTTGTTCGTCAGTTTTTTTTTTTGTATATATATCTCTAACTCTGCTACTTCATCTCCTTTACTGTTTTGTTTTGTTCTTTATTTGTGTTATTACATGCTGTTTTACCTACCTAGGGCTACACTTCTTTGTATTACAATTGTAGCAACCTCACCAAATCCCCAGTGTTACCTCTCCACACAGACATAGAGATATATACAGACAGATATCAAATCTTATATGTTGATTGTTGTTCAGGGCGGCCATCGAGAAAGAGAAGGAAAAATGTTGTTTGGTCTTATGAGACAAAAGGTTTTTTCATCAGGATTTACTTCTTCTGTGGTAAACTTTACTGACAATTTCTTTTTCTTACTTTAGACTGCTTAGGATGATTATGATGATGGAAATTTCATAGACTTATTTTTTAAGTTGCAATTTGTAATTCTCTTACTTAGATTCTTGGGCGGAAATCAATGGAGAGGAGTCTACCAGCAGCAACTAGTTATTCAATTGTCCGTGCATATTACGGTCGGCTGGCTGTGGGTCGTATAACGTTCCAATCCTCCACGAAGAAGGTTGGAGTTTTAACTTGGTGCTAGTATATTTTTTTCATCTGCATTTTAGATTTCCAAGGGGCTTTTGACTAAGTATGGTCATGAGAGGGCTACAAGGTTCTTAACAAGACCTTAACCATTGTACTTTTGTTGGATTACCAATCATGCATTTTAGTCATCTCTATCTATTAGCTAATTTTGGTCAGTTAATATGTTTGCCCAAACTTCTGTTTCATTTTAGACTGAACTCACTGTATTTTTGCAGTCCGTCTTTCCTGTAAGTGGAGTTTCTGTCGCAGCTAGTGGTGTGCCGGTAGTGGGGCGTGTAACATTCGGACCCTCCGTGCAGGTTGGGGTTTTATCTCTGTTTAACAAAAGTTTATGTTATATGACCAAACCGGGCATGTATAAAATAAAGTTAAGGCACCCGATCTGAGGTATAGCAAGCGAGGCCATTAGTTTGGTGCTTATAAGTTTCTTGAGTTGATCAAGACAACATTGGGAGAGTGACAAATTCTAGAATGTGTGTCAAAAGCAACCATCTTTTTCTCAACTGTTTTTTTGTTCGGAATGTATCTTCCCATATATTAAGTCATAAAACGTTATAACCGGCCTTAGAAATGGCCTCAGTTATTAGGATATAAGCTTTGAAGGTACAAATGGCCACTTCATGTTAAGACTCCATTCAGAAATTGTCCCTTAACACTGTTTAGTTTTCTTGTTTATTTAACTGGATTTTGCCGTTCTTTTCATTGCTCAAATCGAGCTATGATAATGAGTTTAAGTTGTAGGTGTGGTTAACTTGATTACATTATTTTCATCAGAATTTGTGTCATGACTCTAACCTAGTTAGTATCTTTATAGCTACGCAAGTGGAGGAGAGAAAAACTTAACTCTGCCGCAAGATCTGCTGGTATCAATTTCAATACGGAACACTTATTTAGAGAATTAAAGTTATTTAGAGAATTACAGAAGGTAGCGGACTTTGATATGATGCTAATTGGTAAAGCACTTCGTTACTTGGTACACCACTCAGATGAAGCTAGTAGTTTTTTAGCTATACCTATGGAGGAGAAGAAAACTTTTCTCATGAAGTTGTTCCCCGGAAAAAAGTGGTATGTGAACATTTACGCCGTTAGATAACTTTTTTGGTTACGTAATCCCTAATAATATTGTAATGATGTAGCTTGTTAACCTTATTTCTTTGCAAACAGATTGGCAGCGAGGGTTCTCGTGTGAAGCAAGCTTGGGTTGATAGACAAAAGGTCTGGAACTGGTCCACTCTTACGCGGTTCTTTTTTTTTATTCATTCTTATGGTTTCATGGTTTAGTAAGTAGGAAATTATGTCGATTCACTTGTTAATAAAAGTTAAATATTTTATGCATTTAGTTAGATGTTATACAGTAAACAACTCTTAAGTTATCATTCTATACAAAAATCCAAATAGGGTTTTTCTAAATCTTTCAATTTCAGATTGAAAGTAATGGTAGAGTTACCATTCTTCCTTATGTGGTTCTCATGTCTCATTTTTTTCTATTTTGATTCGCGGTACTTTATTTTTATTACAATTAACAACAACACTGAGTTATCATTCATTCTACACACAGAATAAAAGCCCAACATATCCTGCTCTTACTATCTATTGATATTTCATGGTAGTTCCTTTACATTTTGGGGTTTATTTCCGGGTTCTTTAGTGCGATTTCTAGTTATGTTTAGATAAGTTTCTTCGTCTCTTCTTTAGCTGAGTTCGGTTGCCGCTAAATTTTTTACCTGTTGTTGTTGCTTGTCGGTTCAAGTGAGCCAACTAACGCCACGTGTTTGTTTAAGGATTGCACCTCAGTTTGAAGCCAACACATTTTCTGTCTCACTATGCCTTTTGATTCAGGCGGGTCAATGCACCCCCAACCAGTACAATTGGAAATCTATTGCAGTCAATACATACCTGGGTGTACTCTCACCATCCTTCAACTTGGATCACTTCAATATTATTGCGTTAGATGGACATCTACGTTTGAACCTCTGAGTTGCTTATTTTAGAACGGGGCGTTAAAAACATCTATTTATCAAGACTTCCAGATATTTATCTTAACTTTGACTCACTTCTCCATTTATCGATTCATTTGTGTTATTTTGTTCGCTTGACTCAGTATTTGTACGTAGTTGTAGCTAGCGGCCTAAATTACTAGGTGTGTCATCTTTTAGTCTTATTTATAAGTCATTTGGATAAATAATATCTCTTTTCAAAAGAGATTTCTGGTGTGCAATCTTGAACCTCTGTGGTTTTCCCTTGTGGACTCTATTGATCACAACTTTAGATTCGGGTGTCTATTTCCAACAGTGTAGTCATGAGTTGAGTAATATGTTGTCTTTTGTCTTCTTTGGTTGGATGGGTTTTGAGCTTGCAAGATTTATATGTTTTATTGAATTTATTTTTAACACTACAGAATATTAATTTTTTAATAGTAGTATAGTAAAAGGATATGAATGTTTTCGGTCACGTCTACCCTTCTGACTACTTCTAAAAATTAAAGAAAAACAAAGAAAGTTACTACAACACCGAGGCGTAAGCGGCACACCTATATAACTCAAGCTTTCAGTCATTTATTCTTATTAAATGATTAGTATTTGTCAAAAATAACTCAATACTTTATCATAAAATCAACATGCAACAGCAGATTTATAAAGCTTTCACCTGAATATAACGACGATTCGTTTTTTAACAGATTTGAAAACGAAATGGTGTTAATGAATAATCTTATCTTTTACCCGATAAAAATGAAAAGGAAAAGTTGAGAAGAAGAAAG
>BEHA01011547.1:851573-878635 GCA_002897215.1 Eschscholzia californica subsp. californica | reverse complement strand
TTTGTTATTAGATTGGACCAGGATTTGCTTACACACCTAAATCGGATTAGAGATTTTAAAGGTACCTTCAAAAGGATGCTAAAGATTATATCATCTTTAATACCATCTGGAACTAAGAACTCCATAATACCTCCAGGGGTTGTCCTACCCTCCCCCCAAGCAGGATGACTCACAAGGAAGGGAAGATGGAAACCAAAAAAAACCTTCAATTTCTTTTTTTCCTTCGACGAGAAGAGAGGTGTTTTCTTTTGGTGGCTATATTACTATATATAGACAAAGAATCTATTGTTGTCTCTACCTACTCGCTGATGTCACTCTTTCCGTTTTTAATTGGAAATAAGTGGAATCTTGATTTTTATGTAAAAATACAAAAATAGAAACTAGTTTCTTTGTCTTTTTGGTAAAATCTCTTTTATAGCCTTGTAAACATGTATTATTACTCTAAATGTCATTTGTTCTTTTGAGAAATCGACTACACCAATGCACCATAACTGCCTGAATAACTAAATTAAACCCAAAATTAAAGAGGTCTAAAGTCCGACAACAAAAAGTCTAAAGTCTGACAATATTTTATTTTGTGCTTAAACTACATTGGATCAATCTTTGTGATAAACTGCTTCCACCAAGACTCGATCTCAAGATTTCATGGGTTTAAGAAGGATGTCCTACTACCACACCAAATGGTGGTGGACTAAATGTCATCATATTATCTAATATATATAAACAACTCTCATTTTTGCAACAAATAAAACTGTACTCAGGAATACATTGTTCTTCTTTTAATTTTACAATTTATGGAGTTAATCTACATTTATCTATTTTACAAAATTATTATTGTAATGGGACTAGAGGGATCTATGTGTAGAACGGGCAGCATCCCATGCTCAAATTAATATCTCTTCTTAATTCTTATATCAGTGAGGCACTTCCATTAAGGCAAAGTTTGTGAGGGCCCTAAATCCCTACACCTTTGCACTCTTACACCCCACTTACACCCATTTATGTTATTTGCAGGGACGGGTAAAGAGTTCTTTCTGATTGCTTTAGGGTTCGTTTGATACGTTAGAATGTCTGAGTCAGAAAATCAATTTTTTTGTAACGGAGAAGCAAACCTTATTTTTTTCTTATGGAAAGTTAATTTTTGGTGTTTGGTGTATCATGTGAAAATACGAGAGGTATCTAAAAACATCCAATAATATAACTCTAGGCACCCTATTTTACCAAAGAAAAGGTGCACCATACGCAATAGAGTCGACGGCCTATGTAAATCCCAAATAACTCCCAACTCAAGAACGACCTGATTCTTCTCCCACACCGACCCATATTCAATTAGGGTTACCAGACAAATCGACAACATTAAGGTTTAGGGTTACATGATGCAATTAGGGTTCGAATTCTTGTTTCTTCAATCTATCCCGAAACTAATTTGATTGCTGCAATGAAATCGATGCTTCAATCTATCCCGAAAACCGACCAGATCTGTTTCCGCCTCTAGAAGTTCCCTATAATTATTACTGTTCGTGTTCTTCGCATGCTTCAATCTCATGTGGGTTCGAATCCAACTTCTACTTCTTCACCAAATCATAGATTTCCCAATTGACTCCTATTTGTTGTTGTGTTGTAGTTATACTGAAGCCCATAAAATTCCACTCTAGGTTATACTGAAGCCCATAAAATTCCACTCTAGGTTTTAAGAACTATGGTTACAAGAGAGAAAAAAAAAAAATTTGAAGGTCGCCGGCCGGAATTTGGCCGGCCGGCGACCCGTCGGTGAAGACGATGATGTGGCTTGTTTTAACGAGGTGGCAGAGAGAGAAAACATGCTGGAGGAGAGAGAAAAGATTGTGAAGAGAGAGAGTAACGGTGTTATAACGGAAGGGGGTCATATGGGTATTTCTCGTAAAGTAGGGGGGCCAGGCGAGAAGCTGGTCACAAAGTAGGGGGCCATTAGGGAAATAACCCTTTTTTTTTAACAAAATAACATCTATTGATAATAAGATAAGGACAATTCCGAGATGTTACATTGTGATATCCCACAAGAAGGAAAACATGAAGATACACAAGTCTTAGTTTTCCTAGAGTGCACAACAAGATTATGTGCTTTGCTGTTTAACTTTCTATTCACATAATTAAAAGTAAGTTTATCAAAATGAGGATTTAGATCCCTAAATGAAAGGAGAGTATGTTTAGCAGTCCAGTGGACTGAGTTCTTCCTCCCATTCAAAAAGTTGCACACGTTCAAAGAGTCTCCTTCCAAAATGATGCTTCTGAAACCATGTTCTATCGCCCATTTGATCCCATGCAAGCAAGCTTTTCCTTCCCCTTCATCTACCGATCTGCTGCTGCTGAATCTTGATTGCTCTGCAATTTTTGATCCTGTAGAGTCAGTAATAATAATAGCAATATAAGAGAGAAGGGAATCTTTGTCCCAAGCCACATCATAGTTAATTTTCAAAGATCCTATAGGTGGTGGAGTCCAAGAGTTATCTTCTGGATTTTGAGAGATGTGGTAGGAATTCAGCAATGTAGTTTGGGTATTAATTGAACTATTGATCAGTACTGTAATATTTTCCAAGTTAAGCTGCTTATCTTGGTAAATAATCTCACATCTATGCTTCCATAGTTCCCAAAGAAGAATAGACACTTTTTCAATGATAAAAAGGGAGCTATGTAGTTCAATATGTTGATCAATTTGTTTCAGTCTGAAAAACCAATCTTCGAAAGAGGTGGGAGGATCTAACTGCTGGTGGGATGGAATGAAGTGATGAAACAAAGAAGTAGTAACTCTACATTCATGGATCAGGTGGATGATAGACTCATTTGATTCTTGACACAAAGGGCATACAACTCTGATGTTGTTTATGTACATCTGAAGCAAGTTGTTTAGTGGGAGAATATTTTGAGCAATCTTCCAAAGAAAAAGGAGAGTTCTTGGGTGTATTCTTAACTTCCATATAGCTTTCCATAAATCAGTTCTGTTATTGGAGTTGGTATCTGATCTATGTATCAGATGCTTATACAAGGAAGAAACTGAGAAAGACCCTGATTGAGCTAGGTTCCATTTTCTTGTATCCTTTACAGAAGTTAAGGGAATGGTAAGGATTTTGGTGATCACTTCTGAAGGGAAAAGGGTGGACAGAAGAGGTTGGTTCCAGGTCTTGTCATTGTTTATAAGTTGAGAAACTTTGCAATATCCCATGCTATTATTGATAAAACCTAAGGATTGGATACCTGGTATCCATGAATCAGTCCATATGTTAACTTCAGTTCCATCTCCTATATCCCAACTGATATGTTTATCTATCTGTTCCTGGTTACTATTTATGTTTTTCCAGACCCAAGAAGCAATTTATATTGGATTGACTGGAAGAACCATATTTAGCTTCCATGAATTTTACCCAAGTACTTTCAGGTTGTGTTCTGATGACCCAATTGAGCTTGCTCTTGAGAGATATATTATCAACATGTGTGTTTCTGAATCCCAATCCTCCCATGGTTTTTGGCCTACAGATAGAGTTCCAGCTTTTCAAATAAAGTTTCCTAGAATTAGATTGTTTTCCCCACCAAAAATCTCTCTGAAGAGATGTGATGTTATTTCTAATCTTTTTAGGGAGATTAAAAATTGCCATCTGGTATCTTGGGGCAGCTGAGAGAGAGGATCTAATCAATTCTCCTCTTCCAGCCTGAGATAGAAGATTTTTCTTCCATGTACTGAGTTTTTGGTGAAGCTTATCAAGTATAGGAAGAAATGGATCAATCTTTGATTTGCCAATGAATATGTTGGTTCCTAGGTATGGATCTCTGTGTTTGATGTACTGGACTTTCAGTATTCTAGATGCTAATTTGGCATGTTTGTGGTGGACATTTGAGCTGAAGAAGATGCCACTTTTATGAAAGTTGATAAGTTGACCAGGCATAAGACCAAATTGGTTAAGAAGATCTAGGAGGTGATGAACTGAGGGGATGTCCATCTTTATGAAAAGAAGGCAATCATCAGCAAAAAGAAGATGGGATATACTATTGGAGGTTTGAGTGATCTTGAACCCTTGTAGATGACCTCTAGATTCAGCTTGGAGAAGCATTCTGCTTAAAACTTCCATGCATATAATAAATAAATAAGGGGAGAGAGGATCTCCCTGTCTAAGACCTCTGGAAGGAGAAAGAGAGGGACCAGGGATGCCATTAAGAAGGACAGATGAAGTTGCAGTAGAGATACATTGAGATATCATTTGGCAGAAGTCCTCTGAAAACCCCAGCCTTCTCAGGATTGATAAAAGAAAAGACCATTCTACTCTGTCAAAGGCTTTGCTCATATCTAGTTTCAGACCTAGGTATTTCTGTTTACCTTTTTTTGTTTTCATAGAATGAGCAATTTCAGTGGCTAGAAGAATATTATCTGTACCATGTCTGCCTGGGATAAAAGCACTCTGACAGGGGTTTATGAAAGAATTTAGGTGTTGTTTCAGCCTATTTGACAGTATTTTAGATATGATCTTATAAGTAGTGTTGCATAAGCTGATAGGCCTGAAATCAGCAGGGGAAGTTGGATTTTTTGATTTAGGTATGAGAGTTATATGTGTTTGATTGATTTGAGGAGCTAAGCTTTTATGAGTGAAGAAATCTTGAACCATTTTTATGGTGTCCTCAGAGATCAAATCCTAGTTTTGATGGAAGAAAGAAGGAGAAAAACCATCAGGACCAGGGGATTTATCTGCTTTGAGCCTATGCACTACTATTTCAATTTCTTCTGAAGTTGGAGTAGAAGTGAGAAAAGAGTTTGTTTCTGCACTTATGATTGGGTGGAATAGTTCATCTATATGATGAGTATTAGGAGGAGAATTGGTTGAAAGTAGTTTTGTGAAATGATGTTGTAGTAGGTCTTCCAATTCATTCTTCTTGACTATCCAATCTCCAGCTTCATTTTTTAAACCCTTGATTCTATTGTTTCTGGCTCTGGCAGAAGCTAAGGCATGGAAGAATTTAGTGTTTCTATCTCCTAAAGAAACAATGTTATCCCTAGATTTCAATTTCCAGAATTTCTCTTGTTGATCTAACAAAGAGTTTAACTGAGAAATAAGGATAGAGTACTGGATATTGTCTTTGCAATTTTCCACTCTTGTAGATAAGCTGTTTATTTGAGTCAGAAGACTGTTGTAGTTATTTCTATCCCAATCTTGCAGTACAGATTGAAGACCAATCAGTTTGTTGTGTATCCTAACTGAAGGATGATCATTTCTGTAAGAGGCCCAATAATTGTTGATCAGGGTATAGCATTCTTTGTCCTCTAACCAATTTGGGTTGTATCTGAATGGTTTTTTGCCTTGATTAGATTGGGTAACTGTGTTTAGGAGAATGGGGTTGTGGTCAGATCCTAGCCTTGGGAGATGAGTTACTATAGAGTGAGGGTAGAGATCCAACCAATCTTGAGTAACCATAGCTCTATCTAAGTGTTGTTGGACCAAAGAGGCACCTGACTTATTATTTGACCAGGTAAAGGAATTTCCTGTGTAAGGAATGTTCATGAATCCTAAGTCTAAAATGATTGAGGTTATAGAAGTGATTTGATGAATTGAAACTTTGGATCCCCCTTCTTTCTCTGATGGGGAAAATATAATGTTTAGGTCCCCTATGATAAGCTGAGGTTTATTGTCTCTACCAGCTCGTTGAACATAATTTTGAAATCCTACCCAAAATTCTTTCTTTTTAGTACTGTTAGGTTCACCATAAATAAACATAATGGACTGCTGGGTGTTATCACTAAGTTTTAAGACTTGGATATGAATCCAATTAGCACAAATGTGAATAACTTTGACTTGGAGTGAATTCTTGAAAGCCACAACTAAACCTCCACTCAAACCTTTAGGAGGTTCTGTAATGATATTATCATAATTACAGTTGTTGATGAAGCTGGTGACAAAGCTATTGTTCTGCTTAGTTTCTGATAAAAAAAGGAAATCCGATTGATGAAGCCTAATAAGTTTGCTAAGTTGATATCTAGTGACTTTTCCACCAAGACCCTGACAATTCCAACTCATTATAGAAAGAGGGAAATGTATATGCATTTTGAATTTAGAGAGAAGAGGGATTAAGTAATTATCTAAGTAACAGGAATTATGAAAGAGAAAATTTAAAGTAGGAATATTAAATGGAAATGAATAAACTACCTGATTGTTTGGAGCAGATGTAGTGCTAGCTGATTCGGTTGTGGACTTCTGACTTTGAATCACAGTTGAATTATTAATCTGGGCTGCTGTATTGTTATTACCCTGAGTCGGAGTAGTCCTATTTGTATTACCCTCTTTGCCTGAAGTTTGATTGTTTGTAACTTTAACTGACATTTTGGGTTTATAGCTTCTTGGTTTTCTCGGCTTGGTGAGTGATTCTTTGGGTGAGGGACCAAACAGGTGATCGAAATTGATGTCTTCAAAAGTGTTGGGGATGTGAGGAATTTCTTTAGCAGAGAAAGGTGCACAGACAAAAGGCCTATCAATTGGTATGGAGGTAATGGCCGAGGTGACATTAGGGTTCCAAACTGATTCAAGATGATCGATCGAAGTGTGATCCTTGTGTTTCTTCCATAATTGTTCTAACCCCACTAAGAAGGATTCGGTGTCTTCAAAAATGGTTCCTTTCACTAGATTTTCATCACTCAGATACTTCCTTTTCTCTCTGTATGCTTCTGCCGGCCGACAGATCTTGTTGGATCAGAGGTTCCTTGCCTTTACTCTTCTTTGTTTGAGTATCCAAAATGGGTGGACTTTGCTGGGTTGTGGGCTCTTGGATCCGAATACCCGGTCCTCTAGAAACCGGTCCCCTTTTATCTTGATTTTCTTTCAGAAAAAGCTTAGTCCAACTGGATGTGCTAGCCAGATCTGGAATCTGACTCCTAGTCGTGTGGATGATGGGTGGTGTATCTGTATTCACAACAGGAGCTAAATTATCTCTGACTCGGTTTGTGTTGTTGGGGATGATGGAGTGGATGATGGAGGGATTGGAGTAAACTAAAGATTCTAGTGTAATGGGAAGGGGAGAGTTGCTTGTGGTTGCAGGGGTGTTGTCTTGGTTTTGATCTGTAGGATTCTGGCACGGGTAAGGAGAGTGATCAATGATACGACAATAAAGGCATGTTGATTTGGCAAAAGGAAAGAAACGATAATCTATTATGATCCTGTCATCTTCTAGTTGAACAGTCGTACCAGTAGGACATGGTTGAGAAACATCCCAAACAACATCAACTTTTACTTTGTTTCCAGAAATGGAAGCTCTTTGAGAAGGGTGAATTCTGAGGATATGACCCAAAGGACTAGCAATAACCCTAATGTCTTCTTTGAACTGCAAACAGGAAGGGATGGGTGAAAGTTGCACAGTAAAAACATCAAATTTCAGAGGTATAGTTTCAGGATTAGTTTCTTCTGTCATTGCATGTAGGATTAGAAGGTAATCTAGGATAATATAGGGCTTGTTGATGAGCACTCTATCTCTGTCTTTTTCAACTTGAAAGGTGAAGATGAAATAGTTTTGTCTATTTGTAATTGGTTCTATAGAGTAAGTGAAGGAGACTTCCCATTTCCGTTTGAGTTGATTTTGAATTTTATATAGGGGAATGAAGTGATGACTACATAATCTGCCTATGAGTTTCTTGTTCAGGTTTAGAGAGTCCGTGTTTCTGCTCATTCTTTTTGAAAGGTAGACAATGGAATCATTTTCTTTGGGTATGTTTAATTGTTTTTCCATTATCGATGTAAGCTTGGTAATATCTGTTGATGGAGTTGGGTTTACAGTGTTAGAAGTGGAAGAGGATACAAGATTAGCCTGGTGAAAGTTACATGTTTATTTTAGCCAAGAAAATAACTTATGTTTTAGATGTGTACTTCATCTGCAATTTGGTTTGCCCTAGTTAGCACAAGGGCAACACATATGTATGACTTGATCACTACCTTATCAACCCCGTCTCTACTTTTTTTTTTTTCCTTCATAATTCTACCTCCTAGCTCCCCACATAGGTTCCTTAATGATTCTACCTCTTACATGTTCATACTTGTATGAGTTAGAAGATGATTCTACCTCTTCGAGGAGTGTAGTCGCCACGACCATGTAGTTGAACATCAAATAAAACCTTTCTGTTGTTGAAAGATGGCATCAATCTAGTGCGATATAAACTAGGTAGTGAATGAACGATAAACAATCTAGTTCAAGACTCCAATCCATAATCCATCCATCATCCCAGTCAATAAGAGTGGTAGTCACTCTTCTTAGAAAGATAGTCTTTTTTTTTGTTGTTTACTCTCCTGTAAATCTATAACCTGTAAATTACTTGGATCAGATACTAATGATTTTTATTAGGCATTCCATGTTTGGTATGATTTTAGCCATTTTCCCTCCAGCCAGAATACTTATTGTTAATATGCATATCTTTATATCACCATCTCTAGATGACTAACTTACACTTTTTTAAACTTTTCCACATATTATGAAGAAAGAAGACCTAAAGAAATCATCAAAATTGAGGACATTCCTGGCTTGAGTAAGTAACTTGATCTATTATTTCATAGTTAGTTCTTTTTTAGGGGCCTCACCAGTACTAGTACATTTTTCAACAGGTCAGGGTCTCCTAACCAATTCAATACGATGAACGATATACATTCTAGTCCAAGACTCTACCGATCCATAATCCTCCATCACCCACAATTCAATAAGATGGGTGAAAACATTATTAAATAGGCAAAGCCACCTGGTAAAGGACTAAGGGTAGCTCATGAGGTTTCTTGCCAACAATGTTAAAAGAATATTGAACTTCTTGGATGAGTTAGGGATCCAATTAAAAGCTCCATTGAAGAACAATAGCGGCCAGCAAGTAGCACCCCATTCAATATCAAGAATATATGGGATATCGAATTGAATGGTTTGCCATGAATTTGATCCAAATGTGTAGACTTGAACTTTAGAAACATTGATTGAACAATAACTCACGACTCCTACCAATTTGTACTCATCAATCACATTATCATAACCAAACCCATATAGTTGAGGATATTCGTCATCTTTAGACAGTGGTAGATGAATTCAAAAGGATTAGGTCACTGAAAAAAACATGTTTTATGCAAAGCAAGCCACGGCAAGAACCAATAATTTCAGCCATTAATGTGTTAAATATATCCACTTTCTGTTTATGAAATGATGGCGATGATGGATAATAAGGAATGGGGAAGAAGTGGGAGTGCTTAAAGTCGTAGCGGTCTACATGTTCATTAGGAAGCAAGATATTCAATTAGTTGTTTTTGACAGAGTAATCTGGTTGCATCTTAACAAAAACTACGCTATGCATAAACTAAAGAGATAATATTTGTTTCAGAATAGAATTAATAGAGCTATGCAAACAAGAAACAAATTAAGCATCAGGTTATTGCCAATATACGAAAACATTGTCAAACTCTAAATATTGGGTAATGTTGAAAAGAGTCATCCACCATAAAAGAGTTACCTTTTCACCTTGGACAATAAACTTTCTTGTTTTCTAGTCCTCAGACAGTGTAGTTCCTTCATCGAACACCTCCGTCGACATGTAAGTACCAGAATTAAGAGTAGCTGTGCTTCTCGCGTAAGTCCCTTCAGGATACATTTTAGGAGTAAAAGGAACCTTCAGTAACCGAAGTCTTTCTTGCTCGGAGTCATAAATTAAACTGTATTTCTCATTAAATAGAGCAATGAGTATGGTACCCATACACCTATTTGGGCAATGAATGTGCACTCCCGGTATATAATTGAGGGACAGTTCAATCCAAGACTCCTCCACTCCATGCTTCTTTCTCAACAATAAATTAATGGTATTGTTTATAATCCCACGACTTAGGCAAGGCCATTCTCCAATTACACACAAGGTGCTACCACTCCAGTGAGCAGGTAATGGTAGTTTATTGATTTTCTCATTAGAAACGTTGAAAGAGTGTAAGAAGTCTTTAGTACTCCAATACAAACTTCCATAAACACACACCACCACATCGAATCGGTACCGCTCCAAAATAAGATTAGACAGAACATCGAATTGTATAGTTCGCCATGAATTTGATCTTAAGGTATAGACTTGTACTTTAGAATCAGAGAGTGAAGAAAACTTTACTACTCTTACCAATAAGTAGTCATCAATTACGGGGTCTTAACTGAGAGCAGATTCTTGGGGAAATTGTTTTTCATCTTGAAATTTTGTTGGTGAAGGAATTTGCTTGAATTTAGATGGATTCAAAATAACAAATTCATGGGAATAAGTTTCTACGCAAAGCAAACCATTACAAGAACCAATAATTTCAAACCCATTATCAAGGAATTGGGAAGAGAGTTTAATAGGCTTATCATATGAAGATGGTAATGAAGATGATGGATTATAAGCAATTGAGTAAAGGTGGTTAATTGTTGATGGGTGTTCACCAACAAAGATAAAATTTAAGTTGTTGTGTTGGTAAGAGGATTGCATTCTAAGAAAATTAGGGTTTGTTATTAGATTGGACCATGAATTGCTTACACACCTAAATCGGATTAGAGATTTTAGAGGTACCTTCAAAAGGATGCTAAAGATTATATCATCTTTTACACCATCTGGAAGTAAGAACTCCATAATAGCTCAAGCCAGGGTTTATCCTCCCCCAAGCAGGATGACTGACAAGGAAGGGAAGATGGAAACAAAAAAAAAAAACCCTTCAATTTCTTTTTTTCCTTCGACGAGAAGAGAGGTGTTTTCTTTTGGTGGCTATATTACTATATATACACAAAGAATCTATTGTTGTCTCTACCTACTCGCTGATGTCACACTTTTCCGTTTTTAATTGGAATTAAGTGGAATATTGATTTTTACGTAAAAATACAAAAATAGAAACTAGTTTCTTTTTTGTAACATCTCTTTTATAGCCTTGTGAACATGTATTATTACTCTAAATGTCATTTGTTCTTTTGAAAAATCGACTACACCAATGCACGATAACTGCCTAAATAACTAAATTAAACCCAAAAGAGGTCTAAAGTACGACAACAAAAAGTCTAAAGTCTGACAACATTTTATTTTGTATATATGGCCCTCTTGAGCAAGCCAATATGAGTAATCAAATTTGCATCACTAAACACCCATTCCGAGATCAATGCATTTCCGTCGGAAGTTTCTCTACAACTGACCTCTTTTGAAGGTGCTCCTTTGTGTACTAGAGCTTTTGGAGACTTGGGAGGGGAACTTTGAAGGTATACATCAAGAGATTTATTTTCCCAAAAGCCATTAAGGAGCGTAGTTATTTGGGACATTAATGGACTCTCGTCAATCAACAACTACTTACAGAACCATTGGACTGAAACACACGAGACTAATAGAGTTCTCCCTATTCTCGAAGCCTTATCTTGTTAGAACTTTATTTCATGGCACCATGACTATAATAATGAAAGTTATCTCAATATTGAAATCATTTTCTGACTACTCGTCGAACGTGTCTGAATTCAACAAAATTCAAATTGTTAAGGTTGAAAGATCGTCGATTATCAAGAAAATTAGGGTTCCTAATAAGATTTGACCATGAATTGCTTACACTTCTGAACTGCATAAGAGATTTTAAGGGTACTCATGAAAGGATATTGAAGATGATGTCGTTTCGTAGACTTTCTCGCGAAGATAATACGATCTCCCGCATAGCTCTAGTGTTCATAACCCTCAGTGTTGTAGATGGTCAAAAGTCTACGGATCGGAAAGTCCAACAGTCAACGGGTTAACGGTCAGAAGTCTTGATGGGTCAGGTCGAATGTTGCGGGCATTGTCTATGTGTCGAAAGGACCTGCAGACAAAAAAGAAGACGAAAGATCGTGAAGCCTCCAGAACACTGGGATGGTACGGGCCTAAGGGGGCTCCGACAGTCAAGTCAGTTACTCGGTCAACTAAAATAAAGAAAATCAAAGTGAGCAATAAAGAGGTAACCGTCGTCGGAGTACTCAGGTGCTATAGCTCGTAAAGTTGTCGCAACAGATCTTTATGGGAAAGATACATTTATTGTATGTTCAGGAGCAACAATGATGGTGATAATGGTCGTGGCGAAAACCTCCTAATCAAGTGAGTTTTATATTAAGATTCTGGTCGTAAACAGATCAAACAGTAAGTTTCTGGTAGTAAATAGATAAATAATATAAATTCAATTAGTTAGTTCAAATAAAGTATAAATCAAATTATTTATAAATAAAATTATTTTAAAAATATATAAAACTACTTTCAATTATAAATTACTTATTTAAAAGAATAAAGAAAACAAAAAGAAAATAAATAGTTTTAAAATACTTGTTTTATGAATATAATTATTTTAAACAGTTTAAAAAGACTTCTTTAGGCCGCTTAAATATTTAACTTAAAACTTTAATTATTCATAATACTTTAAATTAAATAAATAATACAAACCAAATTTGTTAGTTAAAATAAAGTATATATCAAATTGTTTATAAATAAAATATCTGTGTCATAAATAATACAATAGAAATCCTGAATCCCACGTTAGTATTGGTGGAACATGGAATTGAATATTTTGCCAGACATTAGATTTTAATACCCATTTCTAAGGGATTAAAAACATAATCTAATAAGGTTGTCGTAGGATAATGGTTAAGATTAAGGTCGGAACAGACCAAAATTTTCATTTTAACGTACATACACTTAGAAGTAGTATTTAAAAAATAACTTTGCTGAATAAATTATATAAATTCAATTGGTTAGTTCAAATAAAATATAAATCAAATTATCTATTAAAAAAATTATTTGAAGAATATATAAAACTACTTTCAATTAAGAATTACTTATTTAAAAGAATAAAGAAAACAAAAAGTAATTAAATAATTTTAAAATACTTGTTTTATAAATATAATTATTTTAAACAGTTTAAAAAGACTTCTTTTGACCGCTCAAATATTTAACTTAAAACTTTAATTATTCATAATACTTTAAATAAAATAAATAATACAAACCAAATTTGTTAGTTAAAATAAAGTATGAATCAAATTGTTTATAAATAAAATATCTGTGTCATAAATAACCAACTGTTATAAATCTTGATCACTAAGTTAGTATTGGCGGTTCTCATCAAAAAAAAAAGGGTTATTTTCCTAATGACCCCCTACTTTGTGACCAGCTTCCCGTCTGGCCCCCTACTTTACGAGAAATACCCATATGGCCCCCTAAAACCGTTAACTTTAACTTTCCGTCACTCTCTCTCCTCCATCTCTTTTTCTCTCTCTGCCATGTCACGCCACCTCATCTATTAGGCCATCTCATCACCTTCTCCGGCAGAGGTCGCCGGCCGGCCAAATTTGGCCGGCCGGCGACCTTCAAACTAAAAAAAAATAAATTTTTTTTTTTTTATCTCTCTCCTCTCTCTCTCTCTAAGAACTCCGGCGAAGGAACCCTTCGCCGGAGTTCGTCTGTTCTCACGAAAATTATGAAAATTAAATTAGCTAGCAAAATAGACTTCCTACAGACTCATATAAGTGTTTTCAACAAAGAAAAAAAAAAGTAAAATAGATGTATAAGCGATCTCCTATCAACCGTCAGTCACTCTCTTAGCATGTGATTTGATGACTGCAACAAATGTCCTTTCATCTTCTATCTCACTTGTAATGTAGATAGAAGACACCACGCTTCCCCTCTAATTCTATGTGAGACTTTTTCAACTACATGACATTTCAAACCACATCACAAATGTTACTATTGTTTTAAGAAGAGACTGTAGACCTATCTCAGATCGAAATAAGAATCAAATGTCTATTCGAAGTGAAAATGTTCATTGAAAGAGAAAAAGAAAATTGACTCGAAAATAAAGACCATTGATTCATATAAGTCCGGAGTAGGCTCTGTCTTCTAGCGTCTTCTAACATTACTCTTGATAATGAAGTCGAGTCTAATTTCTTGATTACAAAACACAAAGATCTTTGTTCCCCTCTCTGTCTTATTAAATAGGTCATAGCTTTTATATCAGACCCATCGCTTCCCTCCTCAATTACATTTGATTTGATTTTTCTAAATTTTGATGTTTAAGTTTTGCTTAATGTTCTAAGAATTTTTTAAATGCTTTCTGGTTCCGTCTAATGTAACTTTTAGTATGATAATTCTAGTTTATATAATGTTATACTACGGGAAAGAAAGTGAAAACACAACAAATAACTTCTTTATTGTATTGAAAAACTTCCTTCATTTTTAAATGTATCGTATTTTAGTCCTTAAATAAATCCACACTTCATTCTTTTATGTTCATCGAATATATATGTTCAAAAGCGTTAAGTGTTCTTTGGGTGTTCCGTGCCGGAGCACGGGTTATACTCTAGTCTGGTTAACGATCGCTAATGAGTGTCTGTTTGTAAGAAGAGTAGCATCGGACGTAAAAAGACCCTTGTTTTGCTTTAGTATATAATAGTAGTTATTGTCGAATGAAAAAGCGCTTCCAGGATCCATATCTACTACACTTCTGAAGTCATTAGGATCGTTCTTTGTCTTAAGAAAGCTGCATATTTTCGGTCGAGAGAAGGATCTGCATCTCCTTTTCCAGTAAAGTTGTAGAGTCGATTGGACATGAGAAAACAATGACCCATTCCAATAGTATGTCCTCCACCTAATTGACCCAGGATTCAAAATCATCACAAATGTTAAACTATCATAATGTCAAAAACCAATAATAACAATAAAAGAAAGATTTAACAACGGTTTTCACCTGTTTCTAATGACAATACTTAGTGTTAGCATGGTACTCATTCTGTGGCAAAATAATGATAGGATAATCCAATACTCATTTTGTCTTAACATGATTCATGAACAGAGAATATCTTAGTATGTAATGGCATATCACACGTGACATTAATACCGTTTTAACCACAGTTTTAAAACCGTTGTTAGAAATGAAAAGCACAGTTATTTAGAACCTTCGATAAAAAATTAAACAACGATTGAAAGAATCTCCATTATCTTCGTTAAACAACTATTCAGTAGCAGTTTGATAACAAAAGGTACCTGATAGAACAACTAGGTCACGGAGATTGAGTCCTCTGCTAGTGAAACCTTGCAATTGTTGGGTAAAGTTGCCAAAAGTATTTGGGAGCTGGAGAGCTTCATTCACCGACGATACTTTGCCATCTCTTCAACCCTGCGAACCTTCCATAGCCGTCTTTGAAACTGAAAGAATTCCATGTGTGTGTGAGAGAGAGAGAGAGATCAACTTCAATAACAATATTATAAATATCACACTATCCACTTTGTAAGGCGACATTTTTATCTTAAATGACCATTGCCCTAAAATCTCAATAGAAAATAAAATGTCAATTATGTATAGTTAAGCTTTGGTTCAAGTTACTAATTACATGGATAGAGACAGCATCTCTAGCAGACAAGCAATGATATCTGCACAAGAAACTACACCGGGGCAGCGTTTCTCTATTTGAGTCTTAATCTCGTCGATGACATCAAAACCCTCCAGAAATACATTTGGAGGGGCGTTTTTCTCAGCTTGAATTTTTTTTGGTAGAGTTCAGTAACACCGATGCATCAAAACCCTGAAAAACGTTTCAAAAATTCGAGAATTATTAGATTTCTGGAATAGATGTCATTTTACGCGACAGTGAGCGAAGTACTGATTTCTGCACTTACCCTAACAAAGCAATCGTGAAAATTCACTCGAAGGAGTTTTGCGGGTAATACAGCTCTTCTAAGGACATGCTTCCTAGTAATCCTGTAAACAAGCTTTTCGACACCCGGGCAGGTTTTCTTATAGAAATTATTCTTTAGATAATTACTAAAACCATAAGAAACCGTCGCGAAAACTCCAAAAAGTAACATGGTTACAAGGAGGAGATTGTGCAGGGAAGACCTACTACTAATGATCTTCATCTTTTGATAATCCCTTTTATACAAATTTTTGTGAAGAATGTTTCGAAGGAAGTAATATTCATTAATTAAAAAAACAAGTTGTTTTTTTAATTGACTAATTTATTAACTCAATAATTGATTTCCAAACATCTCCTACAGGTTTACTATTCAAATGTATTAGTACCGTTGATTATGGCATGTGATGTCCTTAGCGGACCAATTTTTTTAAATAACATTAACTTTTAGCCACAATACTTCGGTGCCACCCGTTACTATAACAACTCTACGTCTGTACGAGAGTGTAAACAGTGCCCGATGGACACAGACAGTTCTATCGTACGTTACAAACAATTAGGGTTACTATAGGTTTTATTTGTATTTGTTTGTGGAAAAAAATTGAATATTGACGTAATTAAAGATTAACCAACTAGAATTCAAAACTATGTTCTTCGTGGTACACCAAATATTTAAGAAAACAATAAGTTGTATAGATGATAAAAAAAAAAATAAGTCAAAGATGAATTAGGATTATTATATAGAACACACGAAATAGGATGTTCATGAACTCTGGTTGTACTTTAGAATAATATAATTCTGATTGTGATAGTAGTTGACAAATTGCGATATAATTACCACCAACAATCCTGTGATTGATTGAGCAAATCTAACATACTATTGTTGTTACATTTTCCAGCTATCCAGTCCCTAAAACATCTAACAAAGAACATTGATTTTGATTACTCCGTAGGATTCTTAATTTCTTATGCTAACTAATATTTTCGTGTGAGGGAAAAGTCATGTCGATGTATACATTAAATCAAAATATGTCGGGGATGATATTGAAGGACTTTGTTTTGTACTAAAGAAATTCTCAACTTAGGCTCTGCGGGTAACCCTGTACGGCTATACAACATTAGTTTCAGGTTTGAACATTAGTTTTAGGTTTGCACTAGTAATACTTAAAATCGTAGAAAGAAAGAAAAACCATACCTTCTTGAAGCCTTGAAGGTCAAAACACCCACTTAACTGAAACACCCAGCCGCACCCATAGTGTCATTCTTGATGAAGAGGGGTCGGAGACGACCAGTGTTGTCGGGGATGCAAAGACGAAAAAAGATGAATCGAAGGATCTCAAAAGCTGAAGTCCAATTTTCTTTTAGATCATGAAAAGAACCCGGTGAACCATAGAAAGTACATTTTCAGGACCATTCTCATAGTTTCGACCCGCTTGAAATTGTGTCAGGCCTCCAAGGCTCCAACTATCTTCAACTATTATATAATGTATGAACATCTGTTACACGTCATTTCTTACCAATAATCCTTACAAGAACATATTCCATCTTTGAAATGGTGGAACCTGATTCGATCACGAACTACTATTTCCCGTTTATAAATCTTCGATATCAATTTCACTACATTATGACAGTCATTACAAAACCGAAGATTCTTCACAACCCTAAGCGTAGTCCCAGAATCTGTACTAATAAGGCCAAACCCGATGGCCAACTTTTCACTATGATGTCCAAGTGCTTGTTCTTTCTCTTCCTCCTCTACATCATACAGTACTATAGATGTCTCTGCTAAATACCCATCTTCACCAATCTTCTTTCCCACCTCCTCCAATTTTTCACAAATTTCAACATATCTCAGGTGCGATTTGTCTCCTGATATAAACTCGTAAATCATGTTACCAACCTCGATCGAACTAGAACCTGGGGTCTTCTTAATTCTTTTATCCTGCATAATCTTCCTCACTTTCTCAACATCTCTCCATCTTCCAACTGAAGCATATAAATTTGATAGAAGTACGTAATCTCCACTTCCATGAGTTTCCATTTCTAAGATAACTCTTTCGGCCAATTCAACATCCCGGTGAAGTCTACAACCACCAAGCAGAGCCCTCCAGATAACTATATCGGGCGTCATCGGCATACTTCTTATAAGCTCTTGAGCTTCATCCAAATGCCCAATTCTGCCAAGAAGATCTACCATACAAGCAAAATGCTCCACGATTGGGGCGATTCCATACTCTTTCATTGTGAAATAAAAATGCTTCTTTCCTTCATCTATAAACCCTCCATGGCTACATGCTAAAAGAACTCCGACAAATGTGACCTTATCGGGTATAACATTTCTACTAGTTCTCATCTGGTTGAAGATATCTAAAGCTTTTTCTGTGTGACCATTCATGGCCATCCCATTGATCATTGCATTCCAAGTGCAAGTATTCTTTTCCTTCAAATACCCAAAAACATCGAGAGCGAATTCAACAACCCCACACTTTGAATACATGTCAATTAGTGCAGAACCAAGAAAAGGGTTCAATTCAAACCGGTTCTTTTTAATAAAGACATGGATCCATTTTCCAGTTTCTAGAGCTCCTAGACTAGCACAAGCCGAAAGTGCAGTCGCAATTGTCACCTTATTTGGCTTGAAATTCTCCGCTTGCATTCGACAAAATAAATTCAAGGCTTCAACGGGTGCTTTGTTTTGCACATAACTAGAGATCATAGCATTCCAAGAAATCAAATCTCTCTCAGGCATTTCCTCAAACACCTCCCTTGCAGCCAAAATATCAGCATTACTAGCCAATCCAACAACCATGGCTGTCCAAGTAATTACACTAGGACAAGGAACTCGACGAAAAATTTGAAATGCAGAGTTCATATCACCTAATTCAGCATAGCCATGAATCAATGAATTAAAAGAGATAACATCTGGATTAGGCATTTCATCAAACAACTTCTGAGCATATCTTATCTGACCAGACAAAGCATAACAATTAAGAATTGAGTTCATCAAAGAGGTATAAAGATTAAACCCAAGCTTGAAAACCATTAAATGGATCTGGGTAATTTGGAAAAGCTTCTTTGATTTTGAACAAGCCTTCAGAAGGAATTGAAAAGTAAATTGATCAGCAGAAAGGAAGCGCATTTTGGTTGCGAAAAAGGCGAAAGCATCGTCAGGGTCAGAGGATTTGGAGTAAGCTAAGAGCATGGAGTTGCAGAGATAGAGAGATGATTGTAGGGGAGGGGTTTGAAAGAGGAGTTGGGCATGGATTTGTTTGAGATGTTTAGTTGTTGTTGAATGAGATTGCAAGAGCTTAATTAGGGTTTTTCTTTGGTTATTTAGTGCAGTTGAGGAGATGTGTTTGGGTTGAAAGATCATTTCTATCACTCTCTCCAACAAAATTAACTGTAATTTGAATATGAATACCAACCGTTATAAGATGAGAGGGCGCTAAGTTTACACCCCGCTTACACGCATTTATGTTATTTTGCAATGACTACTAAGGACTAAGGAGCTCTCTGATTGCTTTAGGGTTGTCCGGTGAATGTTATATGTTTATTTCAGCGAAAATGTTACAAAATACTTAAAAATTTGGCTTGAATTTTAATTAGACGATTGAATTCACGTCACTTTTCTCTCTCTTGATGAAACAGGATGAGTGTCAGTCGTTAGATCTCAATCCACGCCAACTTCACACCAAGACTTTTGACTGTTACATCGTCACTGCTATTTCATCTTTATGGCGTGACATAAGATGTAATCATCCTTATATGATATTTTAACTAATTCAGAGTAAGAACAATAATAACAACATATAGAGTAATAGTTGTATTATTCGGATATTAAATCAGAGTTATAAGTTTTGCATTCCATGGGAAAATATTAATAAGATCTAGTAAGACCCACCCACCACAAAAAATGCATTTGACAAATTAGGTGGAAGAATACTTTTTTTTTTTTTTTGTTAAAGAGGTGGAAGAATACTTATTAGATGATATAAATACACACAAAAAAATGTTTCAGGAATCAAAAAGAATTGGCCAATCTTGACTTTTAAAGACACTCAACTTCTAAGCAACTTTCCCAGAAAAGCTTGTTCTTCTCCACCTCACTCATCTCATCTTCATTACCCTTCCTTCCATCAATACAAACTCTTGGATGAGTTGGATCCTCATCAACTCTCTCTGACAAACCATCATCACAATTGTCTTCTTCATCCTCATCATAATAATCTTTATAATCAACATTCCCATAATCATTAACAAAACTAGTATCACTCGTGTCGTAACTACACGATTGAGCATCCTCATCTGCGAAAAAAACATCGAACAATCCGACATTAGTTGGGAGGACTTCTTCTTCCGAATCGCCCACCGTTTCAAGATGCAGAAAAGATGAAACATCAACTCCGAAGTTTTTATTCCAATCCATCCCTTAGTTTTGGGTGAATCAACGAAAATCGACCAGATTATAGCCTGGGTGATGGGACAAAATATTCTAATAGAATAGAATTTGAGAGGAGAAATGTATTTATAAGGTTAGGTTTACAAGTTTTTGCACAAGAAAAGCATAAAAGTTAAAAGAAAGTGTGTAAATTTGAAAAAGATATGATTAAAGTAAACAAGTGATGGCTTAATTTGTCTAATATAAAAAGTATTTTCTAGCTAGTTAGGCTAGAGTTCCTATATTTTATATATTTAGGTCTTGATTGGAAGACTCCTTCCTTCTAGAACGTTAGCTCCTTTTCTTCCTCCCTTCTAGAAGATAAGCTCTCCTTTCTACATAAACACATATAATATAGTTGCCACCATACTTGGGTAAACTCCTTGATTGATGAAGAAGAATGATAGTTGGCTAGTTGAGATGATCATTCATGAGATTCATGACTAGCTAAAGTTCATTAGTATTTCATTTCTAATTTACCCCTAAAGGTTCTACAATCAAATTTGTCCGAGAAATGCTAAAATCAAACTAATTTTGTCTGGCCAGAATATTTGTAATCCTTTTTTTTATCGGCAAGATTCGAATTCATTTAGACCATGAAGATATGTTCTATGTGTTACCATTCTACACTAATAAGCTTCACAAGAAAGTTGAAAAACTTTAAATAATATTATTTCGAAAAGAAATTATCCTACCCTAAACCACTAAAGTCCAACTCTAAACCCCTAAAAATCCAACCATATTATGAATGAGATTAAAAGTATACCATTTTGTTTGGGTCTCAATAACATGTGAATCACAAGATTCTCTATTTTTTCTTTGTGATTAACTAAATGATAGGTTTTCAACAAAAAAAAAACTTATTGAAAGGGAAATTTATTTTAAGATATCTTTGAAATCAGTCTATAATGAATTCCCACTCACCTACCCTCTATTCATAGTATTAAAAGTCAATGGCCAATTTCATCTTTACTTGCAAGTCCAACTACTATGTTTCTCTAAAGGTTGCTGCAATGCTAAATGTGAGAAAAGAAACCTACTTTTAACTTTGGTTGTTTTTCACTTTTGAATTTGGCCTATAATTCCATCCGCTTGGGGAGAGTATTTGATAGGTCTTTGTAAACCAATCCAAATCAGCCAGACTCGACCATTTACTAGCTAGCTTACCAAGCAAACAAAAATATGAACATTCTATGTGCAAATTAACTGTCACAATAAGAACAAAAACCCTTTCAATCTGTACAAGAATGTTTTTAACTAATTGAAGAGAACAAAACCGAAAACATATTGCCATTGTCTTGGCATCTGGTTTTGATCAATGTTGATCACCAAGAGACTAATGATTAGGGTTAACAAAATCAGAGTTGGGGTTATCCGACTTGATTAATGTGTTCCTGAGCTTGTAGCTATGGATACTCCAGAAGGGACAAAGTGTGGCTTGATATTTCTGCTTTGCATATACGTTAAAAATTGGCCAGGAAGTTCTTCTAAAAGAGCTTGAACTACAGAGACTTGCCCACCTGTTTATGAGACGGAATTCAAGTGAACGACTAATTAAACATTATAAACAAGAAATCAATAAGCTATAAGAAAAATATGTTGAATACTTGCACATAGATGAAGTGATGAATTGTGAGAGATATGTCAATCACATATATTAACAAATACGAAGATTTGGAACACTGAGACGTTTTAGTGAGTCGTTTGAGGTCGTTTCTATTGAGTAGAGACCCTCTTCTCGTAAGAATCTATTCGTTTTGTTTAATGTAGTAGACTTATGACAATCGAAGTTCACAATTTCGGAAGATCGGAGAAATAAAAAATCATAAGAATAATCTATAGCATTTAGTACTATTAATAATAACCCGAAGAAAGAAAAGTACGCACCGTGCATTTCACGCATTGGTACAAACTGTACAATGTCTCTTGTAGCTATCCGTCCTGTGCTGCTCTCTAAACGCTTTCCTTTGTCTGCATCCAAAATCTGCCGAATGATACGAGTAAAACATCAATATGTAGAACTTCAAATCAAAGTTAATCTTCTACGTTCTGTTTGTTATACAAGATTTCGTACATCCTGTTACAATGAATAATACGCTTACCTCCATTTGTTCAAAATCAGCACCACCGACGCCGACTATAAGAATTGACAAGGGTAAGTCTGAAGCCCGTACCAAAGCATCCACAGTTTCTTGAAGATCAGTAAGTACACCATCCTAGGAAGCAAAAGCGATAAAAATTAGTTAACAACCAAAACTAGGAAAAAAGGATTTGGTCCGATAAAAAGTTTCGAAGTCTTACTGTGATAATCAGTAAAACAAAGTATTTCGTTAGTGTATGTAAGGACTCGCTAGCAATTTGTGCAGCTTTATGGATAACTTTCCCAAACAAAGTAGGACCAGCAAGAGCAACATTATGGAGGGCACTTGAATAGGCAGACATGATGCCATTTACTCCTTCGACCTGTAAGATGAAGTTAGTAAAAGTCGATAAATACTGTAAAGATAAATGTTACGAAATCCCGATTTTCATCATATAGCTTTCCATCAGGCAAAAACCATAAACCACATTTTTCAATTAGGCAAAAAGAAAACCATACAATGAAAAAAAGTATCTTGGACTACCTCGGACTCGTATGAATTACTAGCACTTCCATTCAAGTTAAAACAATGAGATACAACACTTCCGACCGGCCGACCACCAAAACCCCAAGCAGGAAAACGCTTATCAGAATCATAAAACTGTATGACCTCCCCTACTTCAAAAATAGCCTGCACAAATTCATATACAATATAAAAGATTATCAACAACTTAACAAAACTATGGTTTGAAGAAATGTAACTACAATTTTCACCTAAAATTAGGGAAAACTACGTTTTGCTAGACTGATGCTTAGAAAACTTTCCCGAATAACATTTTTACTTTTTTAAACTCTAATAGCTTTTCAAACCATAAACCAACGTTCCAAATTTTGCCTACAAACTCTCTCTCTCAAGGAGTGTGATTCTGTGATTGTGCTATTACAATAGGCTCAACGCAATATTCACCTGCTGGTAAGCATTGTATCGACCTGACGGATCAATATAATGCAAGGACGTTGGGGACTGAGGGTTTCCATTTGAAGCTGCACAAAGAAACGGATACAAAAACATTTGGGCATGTCAGTTGACTATAATAAGTAAGCGCAACAGATTAGATAATCTCTCTAGAACATTGGAAGCCGGTTGTTACCTGTAAAATCAACAGCTACCATAAAGTTAAGTTCAAATCCACTTGAAACATAGTCCAAGAAACTATAAAGCGTTCTTTCGCTGAATCTATCCACAAATAGTTGTCCCTTCAGCATCTGTAAGAAATTGTTGAACAATTTGGATTTAAACAAGGAGTTCGTCGATGAAGTTATTACAAATTTTGCTCAAGTATATGGGACCACAACCTTCATCTGGTCTTTCCGCCTAGATGATTGTATATGAAAATTTTGTCCAGTTTTCTCACGGTGAAGTAGTTCCATATCTGCAACTGATTTTTGAATTTTTCTGGTGCATGAAGTATAGGTAACGCAATTATATACTGTACAATCGAAAATGTGAAATAAGTAGAGCATAAGAAGTTTCTTATTATTACCCGATAAGTTCATGATTTCCGCTGTTATTAAAATCAAAACACTCTATCAGTAGTGGGGTATCCTGAAACAAATTGAAATTATGTAACTAGAGGTCAGACTTGGTATAACCAAGGAATCATAATCTGCAGAGAAAATCCATTGATTACTAAAATTAAGATCGTTCAAAACTAAGACCATCGTAATAGAAGTAGCCTAAGGGTCGATTGAAATTTGAAAGTATAGACAACATACAGTAGAACGGAATATATATATTTAAGAAAACCACAAACTTGCCTTGCTCCCAAATTGCTGTTCAGTGAGGCATACAGGTTTCCAAGTTGGATTCAAATTGTTTTTCACCACTTCAGTTTTACAAATCGGGATAGTTCCACCTTCGGTAATTTTAGATATTCGTAAGAATGGGTCCTAAAATTTAGAGTGGAAGTAAGAGTTGGAGCAAAAAATGACCATGATGAGTATAATATTAATCTCAAATACAATTCTTCTTCTAAAAATACATACACTTTTAGAAAAGAGATCCTTGTTATCCAATTTGGAACAACGAAATATCATCTCAACAGACTGTCTTGAAGTAACTACTTCCTCTGCTTGGACAGTAAGCTCCCCTTGATTTTTAAGTCCTCCTTGCCCATTTCTTACCATAAGTTTAAGTGTCAAACTCTTATTATGTTTTGTCACTACCTAAAACAAAGAAAGAAAGGTATTAGACATACGATTTTACGAAATACGATCATAAAAAAAAGACCTCATTATCAAATTGCTATTACATATTAGGATATACCTATAACATATACGGATATACCTATAACATAAATTGCTTAGACAATGCACTAGTAAATTTGTTGTATTTAAAAGTGCTTCTTACCTCCGACAGAGCACACGTAGCTTCTCCAAGGAAGTCTTGCTCGTCCAAATTTAGTTTCTGCAGGGATTCAACATTATGGTAAGCTGCAAGGTCTCAACAAAATTTTGGTATAATGGGGATGTCGCCAATTCATTGAAACTTCTCCTCGATTTTTTTTCCAAACAGAACGGCAAATAGACAGTACGTCATAGAGATTAAACAAAATGGAAATTTTACAAATATAGGAATACGAATGTTTAAATTCATGCCAAGTAACAGTTCAGAAGAATCTGAGAACAATTTACACATGAGAAAAACAGTGTTGGGTAGGCTCTGCTCATTAATAGTCAGTAACAAAAACTAGTAATTAATGGCTTCTCATTGATACAAAGATTGGGGCTAAAATGGATTTTCCTATTGGTAAAAATTTGGTCCTTGAAGTTCCAAATTAGAACGACAAATTGAATAGTGGAGTTTATAAGATACCTTGATAGGTAAGTTATTGAACTTAGTGTCAACATCATACACACGAAACCTGAAATAACAAGAATACACAAGAAATAAAGTGAAATGATTAATTATACGAATGAAACCTTGAAGGTAAACAAAAGTTCTTTAGAGGACGAAAAGACACTCACACCAACAACTGAACAATCTCAAACTGATAAGCAATGGAAACTTTTTTAATCCAAACAGGGTCTAGTGTGTTCAGTATTACTTCAGTCCGGCCTATTTCTTCGAGTTTTCCATCTCTTCCTTTGGCATATACTACTGCCATGGGGTCACTCTACAACACAAGAGAGCATTAGCAACAGTTCTTACGAACATGAAACACCGAAAAGCAACTCCCAGTTACTTACATTGTATTAAAAAAACTAGAAACAACCAATTAAAAAAATTAGTTCCCGAATCTCAAAAGGCAATGGTAAATGTCTACTAAAGCGAAAGCGAATTACTAGCATAACCAATAGCTCAAGTGTTTATCGGAATTTCCAAGTATAGATATAGGAGAGTCAAAGGAATAAACATTGTATCCTAACAATGTACAAATATAAAGATTTAATTATATAGAGTAGTAATCTAGAGTCTAGACGATTAAACCATGGCAAGGAGTCCAGAGAGGGAGAGAAAAAATTAGATCGTAATAACAAACAACATAAAAAATGGAATAGTTGCAGTGAACTAGTTGAAACCTGTAACTACTAACAAAAAATTTCAGCGCTAAATATTACAATTTGGTTGCAGCGAACTGAAAATTATACCTTTGAGAAAACATCCAGATCACGTAAATGGGATGCAGATAGCGATAACTGCAATACAAGTTTGTGAGTAAATTGCGATTTCAAAAGGGTAAGTAAATGAATAACAAGTTAATAAGTAAGACTGATATATACCAAACTTCCAAACCCTTAAGTGAAGATAGGACGTATATACTGACACGTGAAGTGCAAAACAGATGCAATATCGATTTTGGTCTACCAATTTAAATATCAGATATAATAGCATAGGTACACGTTATTCTTGCATTATATCATCATATATGATGCAAGAGCATCCTTGATCCCTCTAGGGTGGCAGAGTAGCTCTAGTCTAAGTCTTCCACAACGCTACATCAACTCTATAATAAGATATTGACTAAATAGTTAATATCTCTTCTGCGCACGTAATATTCCAATAAAGAATCGTACTTATCGAAAGCGTGAGGTTGCCACATAAGTGTCTACTTCCTTCACCACTATCTCTATTTTACATACATTGTCTTCCACTTGTGCGTTGACATGCATCACTCTCATCTTTACCTAAAACTTTTTACGTGTTTATTAACAATCAATAGTTTACAAGACTAGACCACAAGTCAACTCATGTCCGAACGGATTTTTAAATCATTTGTTTAACTTTAATCAGAAATTCATAATTCATTTGCCAGCCATTTTGGTTTGCAATTAGGCCCAAATTGTTCTTATGATTACTTCCTATTGTCCAATTTATATCTAAAATGTCCAAAGTCCCAAATTGTTCTTATGGTTCAAATACTTGTTATAGTCCACTTAATCAACACAACTATTCTGGTTTCCATTTTAATCCCAATATCTCTTGCTCAAAATTTTCATACTCTTGAGTTAAATTTTCTTTGTTTATGTTATGTCCAATTCCATTGTCCATGTTAGTTTCACAAACCCTAGTTTCTCAACTTTAAATATTTAAGCTCACTATTTTTATGACCCTTTGGTACCAAACAAAGAAACTTCAAACCCTGGTTCATGGACAATAGAAAAAAAAACACAAACCCAAACTGATTATGAACATCAACTTCATACCCAACCTGTTTTTATGATCTTTTTTTTCTGCAAATGTCCCAAACCAGAACAAGAGGTCATAGCTAGAAAGAAAAGAACTGGAGAGAGAAGAAAACATAGAGAGAAAGAGAAAGAGATATAAGAGGACAAAACTCAAGGGAGACAGAGAGAATAAAGTAGTCCACTAGTAGATGCCTAGAAAAA
>BEHA01011547.1:828009-841745 GCA_002897215.1 Eschscholzia californica subsp. californica | reverse complement strand
GCTATTAGATAAAAAAATGTCGGGTACTTTTTCTAATAACAAAATACAAATTTGAATCAAATCTCAACTGTAAAGCCCAAAGCCTTAGTAGATCCATATCGTCGGATTCTTGACACACGCTCAAGAGCCAGCAACAGTTCTCTACACTTGATAAGCTTAATCGTGCATATAATCCAAACTCTAGATGCCCTCCCAAGTGATTTCGTATACAATTTCCTATAGTGGCCGACGAGGCATCCTTGATTCTGATCTTCCCCACATACTATTTTGTATTTATTTGGAGGTGGATGCAAGGGCAGAGCCAGAATTTGATTTTATACATGACTTGCCGATAATTTCTATTAAGAAAACTTGTACCTATGATAAAATATATACTCCGAAAAACTAACATATAAAGGAAATTTATTACCAAAATTATTAATTTGGTTTATCATGAACATTAGGGTTTAGGAGTAGTGTGAGCAAAATCAAACAATTAAAATCAATCACCAAAATAATCAAAATGAGTAACACAAACAATCACACAAACAGATGGACAATCAAAATCAGTAACCTAAAGGCCCTACAAACAATCAAAATTGAAATATTAGGAACTCTAGAAAGAATCAAAAATTACTTACCTGGATAGTAGTAGATACAAAGAAGGAAGCCTTTCCCGTTCTCTACTTCTGTCAGTCTGTTTTAAACCTAATCCCTCTTCTTCTTTTTTTCTTTATATGAGTACTTCCAAAAAAAAAAAAAAGAAAAAAAGAAAAAAAAAGCTTTTAAATTACTAAATTACCCCTATTAGTTTATAAAATTACAAAATGTAACCCGCTCTGTTTTTCTGTTGGTTCATCATTCTATTGGTTGTATTGTTTGTGTAAAATGAGATCTCTTTGTCGATGATGATATCTCCTTCTCCTTCTTCATCATTTTCCTCTCTTCTTGACGACGACGACGACAGATTTATATCTCTCTCCCCACCTTAGAAAGAGGGAGAAGGAGGGAAGAAAATGCAACCTGAACCAGTCTCTAATGGCGTCTCCACAGAGGTAATTTTTTTGCATCTTCCTTTGTCTTGTTCTATATTTTTTTTGGGGGTTTCAATTTGAGAAAGAACCCAAATTAGTGAAAGAATTACAAAATGTTGTTGTGTGGGTATTCATGATCTAGACCTCAAAACTTGACATTTAATGGCATCATTAACTACATTACTGTGAAATGCTAGAGCACCCATTTGACATTATTGTTATGAATTGGATTTCTTCTTTTGTAGCTATGGAACTGTGATTACCAAAAAAACACGTTACGAGATTGTTATTCATGGTAATCGCATTTCTTTCATGGGTGTCGATTGTCGTGGCTGTATAATAATATCATAAGCTAGTTGTCATAGGATCTAAGATATTTACTGGTTTAAGTTATGGTTGAGCCTTGCCATTCTTGTATCTAGTTCTTAAGCTAGAACAACTTCTAGGAACGTGCTTTAATTATCTCTCACCGAGAAGCCTCAAATGTTTGTTCTAGACTAGTTGAGTTTCGGTAATTTTGTGATCTAAATAATATTTCAATAAGAAGTAGGCAACCAGTTTATGCTATACGAGTTCACTATCAAATTAAACCGTAGTTCAAGCTCCCCCCTTTATGTCAAGAAGTCTTAGAAACTGAAAAATTCTGCAATAGTAAGTCCACATTTTTGTGATATACAGGCTGGTCAAGTAATGGAGTCCGATAATGATGAAGGTGTGCCTGCAGAACCCATAGGAACACACTTAGATCTGGCAATCGATATACCATCCAACACAGTCGGTTTTGATAATCTGGGACGCATCTTGCGAGGGTTAAGCTTCAAGAACACGGCAGTTGTCTCTAATGGGGAAGGAAGCTCCCTCCTGCATGAAGACTCCAAGGAGCCTCTTCGGAGCCCGGTATTGGATCGTATTATTTCTTCATTCCATTGCAAAAGATCCTCGTCGGTTCCTGTTATTCCCATATCAAATTTGTTACCTCCGGCATCGACACCTTCAAAAGAAAGCATTGGTGGCGAGAAAGAATCTTCATCTGTAAGTTTTATCTGGTATTTTTCTTGGTTTCTGAACACTATTGTAATCCTTCTTCTTTTTTTCTTCTTTGTTACTTCTTGTCCTACCTTTATCGTCTTAGCTCTTATCATGATTATTACTTTTTGGATATATCTTTTTTTTTTACAAGAAACTTTTTCTTGATGAGATTCTAGGATTGATTAAATTTAGCATTGCTCTATCTAGCAGAGTCCGGCAATTAAGGTCTCGAGGTCCTTGTCTGTACCAGTTGGAAATGTTGTAATTGTGCGATGTTTATCCTTCACCAATCGCAAGGAACCTGTGCAAACAGATATAACTGATGGTACCTATATCTTCTCTATCGTTGTAGTTTTTTGCTTCTTCAATCTCGTGTACTTCTAGTTGGATATGTGTAGCATGAATTAACTTGTTTAGTCACTGGTCTAAATTTACAACCTTACTCTTTTGCGCTCTCGTTTTTAGCTATGACATTTTTAAAATGCCCATTTTTTATATTGAAGTTAAACAAAGCATATTAACTACGACCAAGTTAATTCACAAGTTGACTTGTTAAATAATAGCTTTACAGCCATGCAAGTTAACTCCAATCATATTTTCTTCGAACTGATTTGGTTTGGCCATTTCTAAGTCAGATCATACAAGTCCTGTTGTTCTTGAAGATGATGACCAAGAGATTCCCGAAGAGGAAGCAGTTTGCAGGATCTGTTTAGTTGGGTTGTGTGAAGGAGGAAAGACGTTCAAGATGGAGTGCAGTTGCAAGGGTGACCTTAAGCTTACACATGAAGAATGCGTGGTAAAGTGGTTCACAATCAAAGGAAATAGGAATTGTGATGTTTGTGGGAAAGAGGTCTGCAATTTACCTGTTGCTGTGCTTCGAGTTCACGCTTCTAGGCAAAGGGTCAGACGTGGAGGGCCCAGACATGGCCCAAGTCCACAACCAATGGGGTAACAACTAATTTTTAAATAATCCGCAAAGGCAATTTTTTCATAACATTGGTGTCAATTCAACTCAAAGTATCAAACTTGATGCTTGTCAAGCAATTCAAAGCTTAGCCAAGTTCATTACATTCATCATGTAGTCATTGTTAATCTTGGTTAAGCAAACTTCCTAAATTAGATTAAGAATGGGCATTCCAAGTCCGTCTGGAGCACGAGTCTACGACCTTCAACCCGTAACTTCAAACAGACAGACTTGCTGTTAACATATCAATGGTATCTGAATCTGCTTCTTTTTTCGTTTCCTGTTTCTTTTTACTAAACTATGGACATTGTTGTTGTAGGGCTTGGTATGACTTGGTGGTGCTCACATTGATAAGCTCGATAAGTTATTTCTTCATCCTGGAGCAACTACTGGTACGATATGAAATATAATCTCTTTGTTCGGGGACCAGAATGTCTATAGTTGCCTTTCTTCAGCGACATTTATTGCAGGAAGAAAGAAAGTCTTAAATTTAAGTCATTGCAGTAGTTTTCACTTTCATTATCTCAAAGTAATCAAGTTAGAGCCTCTATGTATACGGACCTTTAAAAAGTTCCGAATGCGTTGAGCAAAAGAATGAGCGAGACGTTAAACTTGTATCTTGCAGTAAATAGAAATGTCAGGTAGTCTAATATCCACATAGGGCAGAGCTACCCTTGGAACCATGGCAGGTCATTGAGTGAAGTACCCTTGAAGGGCGATATGTATTGCCTACAGTCGACAGTCCGAAATTGCCGAAGAAGACCCGACCTAGATTACAAGCTAGCATCTTATACACACAGGCTAGGACTTCTGGGTGGGCTTGGTGCAGGGACTTGTCACATGTGAATCCTGAGTGGTCTATGATTGGCCCGTGCAAGAAAAACCTTTTATAATGTGGAGTTGCAGCGAGCGGGCCTTAGTGATGCCTAAAATCAAGGACAAACTTATAAAATATGTTTACGTTGCAGCGTAACCTCTTGTTTTTGCGCCAGATACACCCCGTCGTTTTTTTACAAGATATTAATTCTGGTGCTTAAGAGCCATCTTTTCTTCTTCACAGATTACTGACCTGAAATCTCAAGCCCTAATAATTGCAGCACCATTTTCTTTCAGCTTGGGACTTTTGGGATCAATGTTTGCCATCATCGTAGGTAATGTTGAAAACAATGTTGACATCAAAATTGCAACTAGTCTGAATGTATGTGTCGATCTACTTGTGAATTGTGATTTTGCTTATTGTACATGCAGCAATGAAGGAGTATATATGGACATATGCAGCTCTTGAATTTAGTTTGGTTGCCATAAATCTTCATATCTGCTATGCTCAAGTGAGTACTTCAATTACTAGTATAAATAAACCCTAACTAAGAGCATATTAAGAACTTCTAAAGTCATCATCGTGGTGGAGAGCACTCAGATAATTGTGTCGTATACCCAGATACTCAGGATCACACAACTGAGAACAATGTATGTTTCTTAGTACATCTTATATGTACTTGCACAAAATAATGTTAGGACGTAGGACCATAAAATACGACTCTAGGTTAAGTAACAGTCGTCTTTTGTGTATAATGTAACAATGGTTCATCCTAAAGTAAAAAAAAATAAAATAATTGTTAGTAGAAAACATGGGATCTAGTACGAAAGTGTCTGCGTTTTGCCCTTGTTCTACTCACGTAACCCAACTATTTGTACCAGTTTGTAATGCTGATACGGTGATACCTATACCTAGAGGGTGACATTTATGACACAAGATAGCGAAGTCATTACATTCTCTTGTGACACAAGATACATATACGTAGTGACGTTCAGCCCCCAAGTAGTGTTGTTTTTTAAGTATATTTCTTCTAGGCATTAAGGGCATCCATTTTTAAAGTTAGGTTTGAGAATCCAACGGATCCGGCCATCCTTTCTAGCTGTTAGCTTATTTGGGTTAGTGAAGGTTTGTATATAACTTGAGGTGCTATTTCTCTTGGCAGCTCCATCTGCGTGCAGTTTATGCAGTTCTCTTATCAGCAATTTTAGGTTTTGGGATTTCAATAAGCCTCAACTCGTTATGCATATATACATGTGCTCGAAGACCTCCTCCGAGACGGATCAACTCTAATTCAGTCTGATAAACAAGACATGACATTTCACGTTCGTTTTGCAACAGATAAAATCATGCAGCTAGAACCGGACATGGAGAAATGGGAAGATGAAGAGATAATGTAAATTTGATTGTTCTGATTTCCGAATCTGTGTATGTGTAAACATATACCTTAGCAATGAAAAACCAATATTGGTTAGTGATATATATATTTAATGTATTTTACTTATATATATTCAGAAAGAAATAAGCAACTAAAGAGAAAATAGAACGTAATCATCGAAAAGCTGGTAAAACTGAACCGATGCAAAAAAATAAAATGAACTTTGTATGTTTGATAGTAATCCAACACAAAAGAGATGTATATTCGTATTTCACAGACAATTTTTTAGTCTTCACCAATAGTTTAGTAGGTAATGGTAGCTCGAAGAGTATTTGATCCATAATGTGGTATGAGAATATGAAGTTGAGGAATTGGTAAGCCAATGAAAAGCTCCATTGAAAAAATATGGTTGGCGTAAATCCCTCGAATAGAATAAGAAATATCGGATTGGATGTTTCGCCATGAATTTGATCCAAAAATGTATATAGACTTGCACTATGTAACAACGGACAAATATGATTTCGTGTTCTCACCCCTGCTTCTGGATCAGAGTTGAGACGCTTCAGAGAGAGAGAGTTATATTGAAACTTATGGGAATACTTAAGAGAGAAAGAAGACAGAATGAGAAACACTAGACAAAAATTAGAAATAGAGGGGGCATTCCGAGAATTGAACTCGGGACCTCTCGCACCCTAAGCGAGAATCATACCACTAGACCAAATGCCCTTCTTGTTCTCTATTCTTCCGATAAGCCTTTTTTTGCTTGTGAATGTGGCATGTTTTGGCAATCCAATTATGGTGGCGCCATGTCCGGATTTTGGCAGTTTGGTGGTGATGGTGGTGGTGGTGGTGGCAACAGTTTAGATGCGTTAGTTGGGTAGGTTGTGGTTGCTTGTAGAACAATATATGATGTTTGTTTAGTTGCTACCGCAGTCGTGAAAATGGTGTGGTGCTGCCATCCCAGGGACAATAGAATCATCACAATTACTACGCGATCATGAAAGTGGTGGGTGGTGGTGGTGCTGTCGTGCCAGTGACAATGGAATCATCATATCATAAATAAATGAAACACTTGTTACATGGCTGCGGGTTGGAACCACGCTGGTAGTACTGGCTGGTAGTGGTGATGGCACCAAGCTGCATTGGGTGTTACATGGTTGGGGTAGTGGTGGTGCTGGTTGCTAGCACGGCCACAAAGGTGGAAGATGCTTAAATGAAACACTTGGTGGTAAGCTCTCCTCTAAGAAAAAAAAGTTGGGTGGACAAAGAATAACACTTGAAAACGTGGACGCAACAACACCTCAATAAATCAATTACACTACAAAAATCACACCCTAACTCTTTCTTCCTTCCTGAATTAAAACTTTGAGCTCTTCCACCCAATGATGGTGTAGCAAGCTTCGTCGTCGTGAGGAAAGCTCAAATGTTGTACCCTAGCCACATAAAATGAGGCAATCATATAGATCATGCAATGTTAGAGAGAGAGAGAGCTGAAAAGTTCATGTAAAGCTAAAGAAGCATAACTTTGAGGGATAGTTTTTCAAGTTCGGGAGAAAACGGAGTCTTTTCTTCTTACATGTACAACTGCACTAAAAGTACTCTATAAATCACAGCAGAAGTACTACATCTGCTGAAACAAAACTTAGAATTTAACATATCCTTAATACAGTTTTTCTTCCCCCAAAATGACCTACATTTTACCTACTTCAATGACCAAAAAGAAAAAACATAATCATAAGATATTAATACCGCTTTACCTGGCCAGGAAAGCGGGTGAAATTGTTAGAGACCCACGATAACTAACTGCCACCCAGAGCTGAATATACTGAGCAGAGATGATCAAAATCAACAAAACGGGATTTACCATACTTCGCTATCTGCAATGAACCAACCTACAAATTCTTATCGAGTTTTACTCATGACCAGGCAGATTCATACAGACATACTTTGTTGCTTCTTCAGTCTTTGGTCTTCACTTTGAATTAAAAAAATCCACAGGCAATGCTTTCGGATCTAGCTCCAAACATCCTTGAAGTCTTCCATTTCCTTCCTCTGTCAGACGGAATGCAGGAACTTGGTGAGAGAATCTAAGCAATTCGACCCTTGGTATGTCAATAATAGAGCCCTGCCTTGGTTCACTTTCACTTCGGAAAACTGTTTCATAACCAGATACTTGTTGTAATACAGAAACTTGTATTGTCGAAACTTTCTCCTGTAGGACTTCAACGATCTCGTACTCACATTTATTCAGATCTGAACATGACCATTCGGAATTGAAGTTCTTATATAATGCCCATACCTCTCCTTTCCTTGGGTAGATCTCGAACTTGGTTTTTTTACAAGTTGTTACCCCTCTTGACTGATGAGAGAAAGCAGCAGTGTCGTTAAAATCGTTATTATCACCACTAGTGAAAGTCCCAGAGCAAATAGGCATACCCTTGTCAAGCCACTGAATTGCATTCTTTGGTAGACTACTGGATTCAAGCCACCTGATATTCAATTTGAAATCAGGAGATAACTCAACCCTCTTTATCTGAGCGTAGAACTTGGGCAAGGCATCCAAATCGCAATATAAAGCCCATATCTGACCAGGCTGAAACTTATCATGAGATTTGTCGCCCTCAAAATTGTAAAACACAGTCTCTGGCAGTTCATGGGGGTCCATATTTTCGGATGAAGAGGCAGTCTCACGCGCACCACTATCTTTCGCATCTGAGACACCACAACTTTTCACCTGATCTGAACCACCAGACTCTTTCTCCATAGTGCCAGAAATGTCTTCAGTTTTCTGCTCCCTATTGCACCCATTTGAGAAAGGAGACCGATTTCCACTTTTTGAATCTGTGGCAACATCTCCACTTTTTGCATTCACATCTACAGAATCAGGCATTTCTTCCATATTAGCAGGCAAGGAAGCAGGATCAAGTTCATAATACCCTTTTGGGACATCTTCACGTTCTGTACCATTCGTTCTAAATGAAGGAACCCTGTGCGCAAATCTGAGCATTTCCTTTGGTGGTATCTGAAAGGAAACATTCTGATCTTGTGCAGTTGGCTTAAAAAGGCTAACAAAACCTTTTATCTTAACCAAATACGCAACGGATATCCCTGCTTCGTTGTTATAATCTGACAGTACTTCCACAAACTCATACTCGTACTTTCTATGATTATCTGGACAAGAGCTCCATTTAATATTCCAGTTTTTAAATAGAGCCCAAGTTTCACCTTTTCGAGGATATATCCCGTAAGAACCTCTAGAGGAGCCTTTTTCCCACTCAACTCTATGAGAGAACATACCAATATTTTCAGTTTCTTCCGTTTTCTCATGTCTGTACTTACAACATGCAACGGGTAATTTTGCATTGATCCAAGTAACCTCATCTTGCTCATAAGAAAAAGGTTCTAACCAAGTGATTCGAACCCTGAAACCATGTGGGAACACTTTTCTGATTATTGCATAAAATCTAGGCATGCCATCTAAATCATCATAAACAGCCCACATTTGATCTACTGCAAAGCACTCTTCCTTCTTATCCCGATCAAAGTCGTAGAAATCTGGATCAGGGACTTCAACGACATCTGGTTCAGATTCATTGGCAGATTCAGTTCCCTTATCGTCATCCGAACTAACAGCTTGTTTTCCGTTTTTCTTACATTCCTCAGTTTTTTCATTTCCATTAGGAAGACCTTCTTGAAGAGATGCACCCACTTTCTGTTTCTCCAGCTTGTCTTCATTGAAATCAGAAGAGCTATATAACGGCTTATCATTTCTACTAAAGTCTGCTCCTGTAGATGGTTCACACCTTTCTCTTGTAGCATCGGGTGGTATATTCTGCTTTGTCTTTTTTGAGGAACCTCCAATGTTTTCGTCGTCACTTGCTCCTTCATTATAACGAACCTGCTGCTTCTGCCGAGACGATCTCCGAGGATTATCTCCACTGGTGAATCCTGTAACATGGTCAATATCATTTTCAATGTCAGTGCTACTTTCAGTGTCACAACTCTCACTTGACTCCTCTCCTGACTTCCTCCCCCGCTTCCTGTTTGTGTTTTTAGAAGGTTTAGGTACCACGGGTATCTCCTTTCCTTCCTTTCCATCTTCCGTCCGAACATTGACTTCATCTTTTACTTTCATCTTAGAATCCCCACCGATGCTTGAAGTCCCTCCTGTCTTTGGTTGTGACACTTTTTCCATATTGACATGGCTTCCCTGAGATCCCGTATTAAAAGAAAAATTCCTAACCGTACTTTCTGGCCCTATCTTTTGACCATCTCGACTAGGACCCTCTTTATTTTGCACAAAAGGTGGATTCGTAGCCCCCTGTGGCATTCCACGAGCATCCAAATCGTAAGCAACAAAAGTCTTCAAACAATTTTGACAGCGCAGAGCTCTATTCACAATGTTTCTGTAATATTGGTACCTTATACTACAATAAGGACACGAAGTCCAGAACGTCTGTTGGTTGGAGACCCCCGGTTGAGTTTGCTGCTGTTGTTTTTGCTGGTGAGGATTCATGGTTGTGAATTGCGCAGTACCAGCACTGACATGATTTTTAGGTACTCCAGGTTGTTTGCCAGCGTGAGAATTCCTACTTGCCGGTGGCTGAGACTGCTTAGGTAAAGCAGTTTTCTGGGTGGGTTGAGTACGTTTCATGTCATGTAATCTCCGCTTTGTGGGATCAGAAAGAAGCCTTTGTGCTTCCCCAATAAGTTTGAAGGCAGCTTCTGCCCCAGGAAACTTGTTCTTGTCAGGATGGAGTAGGAGAGCAAGCTTTCTGTACTGTTTCTTAATGGTAGTCTCATCCGCAGTCTGCTGAATTTGAAGGACTCCATACCAGTCCGTCTCGGTCCCCGCTACCTTGTGCTCAGCAGAACAATGGACATCACACACTGCTTGCATTTGGGAGATGTTTTCAAGACTTGGATAGAGTTGTTGAGCTTTAATGACAATTCTTCTGGCTGCCATAAAATCCTTGGTTTCCATCTTCTTTTCTGCAAGTTCCTTGGCTCTTATTGCCTCTTCTCTGTTGCACTCCATAGTGTATGCAGAAGCTGAATAAAACCGAAACTTATTTTCACATAGGTAGTGTGTCAGATGATGCAAATCTTATGCATGTCTGGTTGAATAAGGCCCATTGCCTTCTTAAAAAGCTTTTTGTAACACAATGGCTTCAGACTCCAATGGTACGCCCACACTAAGCAGCAGATAAGTACAGATTTTCTGCACCAATAATGAAAAGAAACTCAGTATCCAATTTGATTGCATCAGGAAGAGAACGCTATACAAACAGAAATACGGATGCTTGTTTAATGATTGGGAGTTCAGTGTACAAGTGACTAGATTTTTACCTGAGAACTTAAGTCCCTGAATGTTAATGGTCTTAACACAGTTGAGGGAACAAACGCCGCTCACGGCCTATGTCCTCACATATAGCTTGTTAATGTAGCAAAAATAACCACAGACAGCAACCAAGTGGGTAGAAGGAGCTCCAAATTAAGCACCGAACTTCTGTTCAGAAAAATCAAAAGTTGAGTGATAAATTTGATTTTATTTAACTTCAAGAATATTACAAAACAAGATAAAGGATTAGAAGTACTAGAGATCTACAATAATGTAGACCCAAAAAGACACTAAGGCAAACTCCACGGCCATGAGATAACTCACACTGTTTTGACCGACGCATTTGAGAAAGTAAAACACCCTATAGGACACATGATGCATACATTGTTTTCGTTATACCAGGGGGAAAAGTAGAGAGTAGCTAATTTAGTTTTCTCAAATGCCATGTTACCACCCTTAAGGATTGCCTTATTCAGATCCTTCCGAACTTCCAAATTGCCAACACGGCATTGGGAATCATGTGCAATAGTTTTCTCCCCTTCTTAAAACCGCTCATCTTTTACCAAGCAAAATAGAGAAAATTAACATCAATAGGGATGATCCAAACAAAATATTGCCTTGTTTAGTAATAAATTTTATCAATAAAATGAAACCGAGAAACACGATCTGCAAAGCACGTTTAACAAACACAGCAAAAATCCAATAAGCAAAGCAACCCATACAATATAACTATCAATGTGATTGCAGAGTAGATTTTACCCAAGAAACTAGTTGCTTTCACTTTGATGGTGGAAGAAGCTACAGAAGAAACCACAGCCCTAGATTGCAGAATCTGCGAAATCCCAAAATTTTTACAAGTCCGAAGAAACTAGTGAAATGGTACAGTTTATAGAAAAGCAACTATAGAGATTGTAAGAAAAATTAATTTATTGTACTCTAGTAAATGATCACAAGTAAATGAGTATCGTGAACTATCCACTTCAAAAAGATAATATATTAAAATGACAACAAAATAAATACATAAGTTGATAACTGAAGTAAAGGAGCATGAACAGGGAGAAGGAATCTTATCAGTTAATAGTTACTAAGATAGATCATTTGTCATTAGAGCGCCCCAGGTAACAACTTCCTTCTTTAACTTACTCTCCTCTAAAATATAGTCTACTAATTATAGTTATAGATATTAACTAAAGTCTAAAACATGTAATCAATTTCAATACCAGTAGGGTCCTCATTTATACCCAACCATCAAACACGATATAGATATTTAACATATGAATGTAGTTTGTAAACTGCGATGTAGTTGACTGGCAGCATGAAGCGCTGCACCCATACTATACATATATAGTTATTAAAACTAAGGGTTATAGGGACATGGCCATCTAATATGCATTATATTATATATATGACAAATTAATGAATGGAATCATAGATAAAGATATACTACTGTGTGTGTGTGTGTGTGTGTGTGTGTGTGTGTGTGTGTGTGTGTGTGTGTGTGTGTGTGTGAGTGAGTGTCTGTACAAGAAAAACTTGTCTGAGTGACCAAGAACTAAATCTCTTACACCACTCAAGAAGGCGCTAAATCCGAAAGGTGGGCGTTTGAACACAACATGGAATCCTTTCAACAGAGTGGTGTCAAAGGGTGGTTGCCTGAACATTGGTCAGCTAGTTAAGTCACACGGCATTACGCATGCACACTATCTAGATCATGGTCTAACCTTCGGCGCGCACACTCTACCTTTTCTGTTTATTGCCATCTCTATAAATTTACATGTACATGGTTCTTTCTATTCATCAAGGCAAGTTATGTCAACTTCAGCTTGCGCACCCCAATAATATCTGTGTTTTTTGTTGGAACTTGGAATCAGGTGTTATATAATAGTGCAGAAAAAACCTACCCAAGCACTTTTGTAGGGAACTTCACATCGACTTCCCTGACCTCTTATCTTACATCTTACTAACTACATGCCACACAATGCAATGTATTGAGTATCATGTTCTATTTACAAGATCTATACGATAACAGTTTGTCACCATATTTAATCACAATAAACAGAAGAGAGGAACACAAAACTGAGCATGCGAATCTCTATAAATATGTGACCAAACATTGTCAAGAAATAGTTGCAGTTTTAACTGAGGGTGAAAGAGAACCCAATATAAAATTTAAAAAAGAGCCAAAAACCTAGCTTACAATCCTAGTTGGGCCAAGTTGGTGTGTATCTACTCCGAAAACTCATAGGTCACAAGTTAAGTTCATAATGGAAGTGGAATCTGCCATTATCAACTTATTGACTTGTCTTAAAGGGATATAAATAAAGTAAATGCAAGAATGGGCTCTCATGCCCCTAGGATCGCCTTAAGGGTCTTTATATGACCTTTAGGGCCCAAGATGTCTTCGATGATGGTAGTTATAGGGCTTATCCAATTCATGTATTTATTCATGCCATATTGATGTAATGACTTTTCGAGTCCATGTAAAAAAAACAATCTGCAACACTAAATCCTGTTGTATTTCTGGAATATACAAAAATAAGCAATAAAGTAGATGAATTGCATGAACAGATTATAAAAACATAACAATATTTTGATGGAACACCAGATACAAACTTTCATCATGACACGGAATCGGAACTTTTAGAAACCAAATACATATAAAGCTGAATTAAATCTTCCACTAAAAGACCTTCATTTTCACAAATATATAATCTCCTCAATTAATTAGTAACCCACAAACGAAAATCAAAAGCAGAACAAAACCCTAGACCTAAACAGATCAAAACCCCCAAGTCAAAAGCAACAGTAGTAGCAAGTCATTAATATAAAGTTACAAATAGATTCACCCATGCAAGTCAAATAAAATCAAACAGACCAGAAGAAAAAAAAAAAATCAACCTAACTACTAAAAAGCCCTTTATACAAAAGTAAACCCTAAAATGAAACGAAAAGGTTGAAAAATAAGCGGGAATGTAATTGAAACAATAAGAGAAACTCTTGCAATTTAAAACCCTAAAATGAGATTAAAAAAGAAAAACCCTAACAAATTACGACATTGTGACGAACAATAATAGGAAGCAGTTATTGAAGAAAACGAAGTTAGGGCAAAAATAACTTACTAGTTTACTTGTTGAAGAGAGAGAAAGTGTTGTGTCTCTCTCTCTGAGCGAATGATTGGGTAGAGAGAGAGAGAGAGA
>BEHA01011547.1:783205-827081 GCA_002897215.1 Eschscholzia californica subsp. californica | reverse complement strand
AAACAGTTGAGTTAGTTGAGCTTCAAGTTTTGTTACCAACCGAAAATAGGTGAAAAACATCTGCCCGTTTTTCGTCTTTACACGTTACTTACTAATGGACCACAAAATATAAACACCAACAACACCTTGTAACAAGACAAGAAATTACGGTATAGGTATTGGATTAGATGAGCGAGGGTTCAACTTGTCGACTTCTTCCTTTGGATAAATGAATAATTTTTGTGCCATCATTCGAAATTCCCTATAAGCAAACAAATGATCTATAAACAATTAGGAGAAAGAACGAACGAAAAGAAGCAAAGAGACAGGGAGAGAAAGGGAATTTGGAAGATATACTTAACTGCCACGGGTAATCACCAATAAGCATTGTGTCCCCTTCATTGTCAATGTATATGACATTCCACCCATTATTCGGTTTGATCAGTTCGCCTTTGAAATCAAACATTCGATCTAGCTCGCTTATAAGTTCATCATATCCGTTGAATTTCATAAGGTCCACAGATCTACCAAGAGCTATTCCATACTTGTGAACCTAAAAAAGAAGTAGCAAATTCGAATCGAAAACAGATCACGTGTATTCCTCAAAACACAAGAAACACAAAATGATTGTGTTTTACTACAAATAGCAGTTTGAAACCATTGGTCATGTTAGAGATCTTTACCTTGGTGCAACTTCGACTGGTGAACGAACAGTTCCCACGCTCTGAAGCACTTGAATCAGATAGCATAGTAGTCCTCGACGGGTTGAGAAGTTGGTCCGTCTCTGTGGTATCCGGAGGTGATAGTGATGGAGGAACAGCATCTGGTAATTCAGACTCAGATGGAGAAGTATTCACTAAATCAACACCAAAAAGCATGCACTTGCGAGGTAATTTGCTGAAAGGTCTCGGATTTGATGGGTCATCCTTGTTAAAGTTGAAGATACTCTCTGACTCCACCGACTCTACTTGAGTCTGACCTAACTGGTGGTTCGGTGGAGATAAGGATGGCGGCACCGATGCATCCCTGATTCCCAACTCGTTAGCGCTTATTGCACTTTCTTGACCTTGCAAGACCCCTGAGTGTCTTTTAGGTGGTGGTGGCCCAATCGAACTCTGTGATGAACCTGAGAAATTGAACCAGTCTAGGAAGATTAGTTTCCAATAAGTGAGTTGTTTCTGCATACAATCGAGCAACACAAAACTTCAATAAGAGAACTATAGAATGTTATCTTACTACAATAACCGTAAACTTAAGTAAAATTTCAAAAAAGAACAGAGAATACGATCCAAAAATATTCTAAGAGCTTCTTATTAATTGAGCACGAATCCGGACTGAACTTTTTGAAGGGTATATCTATTTCAGAAAGGAAGGTAGATCAGGATAACTAACCATCTTCAATCACAATACATGATTCGACGGATGAGGAATTACGAGTTCGGGTTCTTTTTTGTTGTTGGGGTAAAATCGAAGCATTCCTCTTGTTAGTGACTATAGATTCTTCAATTTCCCATGACGAAACTCTTTCTGGACGAGCGTTGATTGCAGACGCTTCATCCCATCGAACCTACACATATGCAAATTTTAGAGCACAAAATGTCATAAAAAAATGCATAATTTCTAGCTCAAGTACAGAACTAGTAGTTACCATGAGACGTTTCCAATCCGAATTGGGCCACCTTACTGGATCAATATCCACAATACCAACAACAGTACCTGCAAATCTGATTTACCACCATCCTGAAGTTCCAAATTTATATTCACAACCTAAAGATGAATCTCGAAAACCCATGTGTTGTTTACCTTTGTTCAAGACATTCTACCCCCTCAAACTTCATTTTGAACCTTGATCCAATAGAATAGTCCTTAACTGAGTTCATGTATTGATCGTAAGGAATTATAAATTCCGAGGGGCTTATCCTGTGAAACGCATGTGAATAAATAAAGTTCAAAGTAAGAAAGCGTTCAAGCCAACTCCTGAAGTTGAGATTTCTTTGCTCACCTCGGGCGGTAATATATAGTGAACATGGTTCCAGTAGAGATAGCATGAGATGCAGTAGCAAGCACCCCAAGCTGCATACTGTGACTCGATATAACCGATGTAGAAATATTTTTTCTTAGCTTGATTGCACGTCGAACCCCAACCCGAAGTTCTCCATTTTCGCCCCTAAAAGTAACCAACCCAAGAGTGTCAAATGTTGCAGTAATACTAAAGCTAGGCAGTCCGGGTATAGGAGGAAGGATCGCGAGAAAAGGGGCAACCTTAGAAAAATAAAAGTATCCCCAGCAACAAGCATCTTTGAGCTCACGAAAGTACTCCATCCAGATGTAAGCAAGTGTCGTTTCGGCTGACCTGAAACCGTTAAAAAAAGTCAACAATCAAAAAGCTATTAATAGACATCAGCATGAAAGAAGAGACTAATTTTAAAGAGAGCAATGAAAAACTCGCAGCTAAAATGTATAAAGAATTTAGTAAAAATTTTACCACGATATATATGGCGAAAACGCCACTCTATCCCATGCAAATCCCTAGCCACGAGCTCCTGTGATGGTGGTTGTTGTGACATGTCCTGCAACAAGAAAAAGTGAACAATATATAGCTCGGCTTCATAAACCGTCGAATTAGCTTCATATGGTAAACAATATTTTAATTGTTATCTGAAAAAATACGTAGATACCTACCAACTTAGGAAGGCATTCGTCAGCATGTCGCTTCAAAACAGAAAATCCACCATGGGTACTTGTATCAGATGCAGTTAGTGACTTGCAAAAGGAGTTCACACAGTTCTCCGCCACAGGTTTTGGAGTGTCACTCGCAACACTAGCCTCCGGTTGTTGCTATAATTTCTCTCATTAGTCGATAGCCATATACATATTGAAATAAAAAAGAAATCAAATAGACCAAGCAAGTATATCAGACTTTTGTCTCAGGAAGTAATGTCACTTGCGCAAACACTTCATCAGTCTCCAATTCCGCCTGAACGAACAAAATTGGATAACAAGAATCGTCAAAAGCGAAGTTAGTAACAAAAAAAATATCTGTCTAATGAAAATAACACTAGGTTTTAAAAATATTTATGTACCTTTAGCTGCACATTTACAACCTTACAAAGGATCTTGGAAGGTAAATTGTACTTCGGCATTTGCATACTAGCTTCTTGATTCGTATATGCTTCGACCTATATCAATGTCAAAGTCGATGCAAATTGGGTCTAGGAAAATAACAAATAAAATTGAAAAATAATCATGCAAATCAGAAGTACAAAAGAAGAAAAAAAAGAAACAACAATGGCAATATATGTGACAAGAGGGCATTCAAGATTAGAATGAACCTGTTCCAAGTGACCTTGGGGGAAATAGAAAACCTTCTCTCCAACTCGAGGAACGTTAACAAGGGGACCCGCACAAGCACGCCAAAGTTCGGCATAGAGATCATCGTTCTCATCTAAGATCATAATAAAAGTATACCATAGTTAGATAGAACAATTTAGGAACTTCATCTATGCTTCATCTTCTTAGCATTTACTAAATCCTAACTAAACAAGAAGTACTTGCCAAAAAAATAAAGAAAACTTATAAATGAGAGAATCAATAACCTAAATGAACACCAAAAATTCAATCTATCATCTAAGAGTCTAAGTTGGTGTTTTCTTCTAGTTGTCCGAATCCAACTCGTCTGACTCAAATGGCCCAAAATCAGCCCAAATTAGCCATTCAGACAATCAAAGCCAAACAAACACAAACATTCTGAAATCTGACTCGAGTTATTTCAGACCTTCAATCTGATTTTAGATCTGACTTAACACTAACTAAGACCATTTCATATACTGTATATTGAGCCTGAAATGAGAAAACTAACTCAAGTGAGGGATCTCATTTTTAAACTTCAAGGAGTAAAGAAACACTTAGATGTTAGAATGAACCCAAACACTACATGAAAACATATAGTACTAATCTTTTAAAATACATTTTTAACAGATTAAGCTTTTCAATGTCTTTGATTAAAGAAAGCAAATAAGATGCAGGAAAAAAATCTTTTTAGAATTTTTAATGGCTTTAGCCAAATCATTTACTAAAATAATATATACCCATTTGTGATTTTGTTTTCCTTTGAACTCCAACCTCAAGTTTCAAATCAAATAGAAAACAAAAAAAAAACAGAGAGTTAGTTACCTTGATTTAGAGGAAGCAAACCTTCTTCTTCTTGGTAACTAGAACCTTCCATTTTTGGAAACATTGCTTCCAAATTCAACTCATTCACTACTCCAACTAAACCCATTTCTCTTTCTCACTCTAGAAACAAAATGCAACAAAAATAAAGAAGAAATTGAGATTTACCCTTAAAATCTTTCTCTGCAATAAAAAAAAAAAATCAAACCCCACTTATTAGTACTATAAAACTATTCACCTTCCCTCTATTTCTTTCTTCAATATATTTCTCTTCAAAACAGTAAAGTTTGTAACTTTCTCTCTCTAAAAAAAAAACTCTTATTACCCACTCTCTTTCTTTCTCTCTCTAGAATTTTCAATTTTGTAACGCTTAAAACGCTTCTTGCCTTACTATTCGTTGGTCACGCTTCACTTGCAGCAAAACCTGCTCTGGAAAGGGAGGGTACCTGCTGCCATTTCTCTGCTGCTTGCTGATGTTGTTGTTGCTGCCTCTTCTCAACCGTACACACGCGTCTTCTTTAAACCCCAAGAGTTAAAAATTTCTTCTTCTTTTTCTTCTTTAAACCCCAAGAGTTAAAAATTTCTTCTTCTTTTTCTTTTTTCTTTCTTCTTCTTTTTTTTTTTTTTGTATTGCCAAGTCTAAAAAGAAAATTTGTACTCTACTTGAAACTTTATAGTTTCTCTCTCTTGTTTCTTCTCTCTATTTGGGTATGATTCTTTGTCATTTGATATCTTTTGCCGATTTGTATCCGGATACAAAATCAGATATCATTTTCATTTGTTTAAATTGGTGTCTTAATAAAAAAGAACCAATGACAAATTGATTTGTTGTGTCCATAAGCTGCCACCACAGTCCACATAGTCTAGAAATTTGGTTAAAGGCGAGTATTAATTAACAAGTCCATACAAATGGCTTCGACATCCCAAGGTGCAAATATATTATGACGAAGGGCATTTGCTAAGTCGAACTAAGTATAATTACACATCGGACTGTCTAATGTTTTACAAACTTTTTTTTCCCGTAGAATCGTTCCCTCTCTTTATCGAATAAAAGAACGACTTCGCACATATTCTTGCTCTAGAAAATATTCAAAATCAATAAATAAAAACAAAGAGATACTTGATTGGTTGAGATTTTTAGTCTGAGGAGACTCGTTTTAATTTCTAAGTTCGTACTTATAGATAATTCTAAGTATTAAAATATGTCAGTCGGTTATTTGTCAGATAAAATTGTAATTGTGTCTAACCCTAAAGACATGATCTCATGCCAGTGGCAAAAATTAGGGAGGGGAGTGTGTAAGCCGAGCATAACTACTTTTTTTTTTTTTTTTTTTTTTTTTGAAACCAAGGAACAAATTCCATTAATAAGTGATTGAATCACAATGTTTACATGGATGAATTCTTATTTCTCTCCTCTGAAAACTTCATGAGAGTTACATACCTTTAAATGCAAAGTGCCTCATGAAGAGAAAGAAATTGGACTAGACACAGACACTATTGGGATCCTAAAGATCCAAGAAAAAAGACCCTAAAGGTCTGACAAAAGGATCCTAAAGATCCGTGAAAGGAGACCCTAAAGGTCTGACTAAAAGCAAATTACAACAATAATAATTGAAAATACAAATTAAGAAAATACTAAATTTACATCCCCTTCGTTTTCGCCGGAAAACTGCCATTGTCGTCGGAAAACCGCCGCCGAAAAATCACCGTCGGAAAACCGTCGTCATCACCGGAAGGAATAATCAACTCAGTAAGTCTCAACGAGTAAATTCCTTTTTATTTGTTATTGATGAAAGTGATTCCTCGTTCTTTCAACCCTCGCCGAGCATAACTACTGGTTAGAGGATGAGGAAGGAGGAATGTGAAAGTGACACGTGCATTGAAAAGGTCCAAAACTCAATTGATGATGAAGGCGACTTTTCCGTTTACCCACTATACAAAATAAACGGCGCTTTTAAGAGACTCAAGCATTTAACGACGTTACTCCTTTACCTTCCCACTTTTACCAACTTTTGTGTCACCTTTCTTTGTCTTTTACCTTTTTACCCCTTCAGTTAAAAAGTCCATAAATACTTATACTGGGGACCTTTCTGCACAAGGCCTCTTCTTAGAATTCGAAAAATTAGAGTATTTGTTTACTTTATAGATAGATGTTCTGATATCGAATTCAAATGTAAGTTATTTCTGCAGGTGAAACTACTAGTGGAATTAAGATAAGAGTATCGTCATCGAGGAGAAACATATATACTAGTACAACCGCATGACGTAATTGAAAATGAAATTTTGCCCCCCATAAACTCACATGAAATATTTTTATGCTATATATGGGTTGACTTTGAATTTCGACCGATGTAGTACAATTCCCATACAATTTTGAAAGAAATGGGGCGACTTCAAGTGTAAGGCAGAATATAAAAGAGCTAGAAACAACTACTGCAAAGTGCAAAGGGAGAGGGTAATATAAAAGAGACATAAACAAACCACACAATTTATGAAGTACAACAGAGTTTTAGTTCTGTCTAAACCCTAGATTGTCCCATTCCTTTTATTATTAAAAGTGTTTCAATACTAAACTAGGTATCGATCTCTACACATTTGCATAGGGTTACTGGAACAATTCAAAGAGACAACAATCAACCTTGCAGACCGATAATACCTGCACAAAGAGATAAAATTAGTGATCCCAATTGAATTAAGGCTTAAGGTTTAGGAGTTAATAAGGTTTAAGAGAATGAGGTTGTAATAGCTTACCGCAGGCGATTCTACCACCAGCATTTCCAGTGGTCTTGCTAAGTTCATGTCCACCTGAAAAATGTATGGGTTAGTTTAATACTGATCTTAAATGTTGTTTAGAAAGTAATAACATGAAAAAGCGCCATGTATCATGGTACTCCACTTTAGTGTACTCTATGTCTCACTGGATACTCTGTGCCGGAATCACTTTACTGTGCTAAGTGCACAGATTTGTGGTAGGGTCAAACTAATTCAAGGGCTTACGACTTCACAATATCGTATATATCAGGCAAAAAATTTAAAATGCAAATCGGGACGTATTAGTTATTCGGTTTGCTTGTTAGTTATCTTTTATATATGTATAGTTTAACCCAAACAAATTCTTAATTCAGTAATCTAGAATTTTATTTATTAGAAAGCAAAAAAAAAAACCCAGAAAAAATACCTTTCCCCAGATCATCAGGATCAGCATGGACAACAACAGCCCTTCCGATAATGGAGTTTGGCCCAGCTAGAGGAATCTATAAACATAACGCTGTCCTTGAGAAACAAAATTATATAAAGAAAAACTAGTTCAACATCACCACTGAGAGGAATCGAGAGCGGCTAATCACCTGTTTGTCAACAATAGTGAAAGTAGCAGTACCTGAAAAACAAAACTCATGTTCAATAAGCCATGAGTGAATAGAGAACACATAAAACACCTTTTCCAAACTCATTTAGCTTTCTAATCACTCTCTTTTAGCTTGATGGTTATGATAACAAAATAAGAATTCAGAACGATGTCTATGAACAAAACTGATACACGGGTAACTAATAGAAACAACAGTTAAGGAGTAAGAAAAGAAAATAAGATCGTATACCATCTTCGGAGGCAGTGATATTGCCAAGGTCACCAGCATGACGAGTCTCATCTGTAGGAGCACCATGCTCTTTGCCAGCGGGATTAAAATGAGGTCCTGAAATTGACAACTTTTTTAGACACTTAATTTCTATTTTCTGTTTTTCTTCCTAGCAAAGAGATAAGCGATGGACGGTACCAGTGGATAAACAACCGTTTGTTGTGTCACCAAGAGCATGGACATGGAAACCATGAAGTCCAGTTTTAAGACCAGTGATGTTTCCAGTTACAGTAGTTGGACCTAAATAAATGAAGACAACACATTTCAGTTTATTTGATTTCTACAGAAAGGATATGGTATACTGATATTAGTATTATGTGTTTTGAATTTAAGCTTAACTACCATCTCCTTCTTGGGTAAATTGGATGGTGCCAGATACACCGTCACTGCTCTTCAGAACCGCAACTGCTTTCACCATTTTTATCTGTGATCTGAAAAAACAAATAATTAGGCGCGGTGCTGTGAGAAATCTATTCAATAATCAATATAGAAGAGAGTAAACACTACTACGTAAATGAACACAAGTGACACTTAACAAAAGGAGAACGAAGACGATTGTTTGTGAAAGATTCCTGAGCTAAAGTTGAAGATTTGGTTGAAAATAACATGCTGCTCAATTCATTTGAAATAATTGCATCCAGGTTCACATGCTTGTTAGATTAGTACCTACATTATGCTTATATTTCAAGCTTACCCAAACCACCAACTTAAACACGAAAAGTTCTTCACTTAAGAATGTTTAACAAAAGAAACCCAGGCTGAATAGTTAATCAATTGACATTAACAAAATCGAAAACCAAATATCCTCTTTCAGCATATTAAAAAGAAAATGTCGGGGAACAGAAACAAAGAACAAGATCAGATAGATTGGTCTAGTATGACAATTAGATGCAAAACTCTAAACTGTAGATTAAAAAAGTCTCAGGAAAATGAAGTAAGAGTCACTGAATTTAGGAAATTATGCTTCAAAGTTGTAAATTCAATTAAAAAATGAGAACCAAGAAACAACCCAATCAGATTATGAGACTTCTTTGTTCACATCAGATTCTCAGTAAATAGTTAATTAAACCAGTACAGCTAAAAGAAATACTAAGATTAGAGAGATGATGACTCTATAAATTAGATCCTATTAACAAACCCTAGATCTAATAGTTCAGAGCTAGAATCAATTTTTGAACACAGACTGAAATGAATCATTAATTGAAATACAAAAAAAGAGAAAATAAAAAAGACAACAACAGATTAAAAGAGGAGAAATTGTAGCTTACTGATCAAGCTATGTCAAAAAGAAGGATCTAATTATCACACATATATATATGTAAGAGTAAAGAAGAATCAAGATGATAAACCCTAGAGAAATATTTCTTGAAAAAGAAGAAAGATGAGGAGGGCGTTTTTACCTCAGAACACCCCAGAGAAAGTCCGGGAGAAAGTCGGTAGAGAAAGAGAGAGTATAGTTGGCTCAGGCCTCAGTGTCTAACTGACCGTTTTATTGGGTCCCAATCCACAACCAGATGAAAATTTCCACGATATACCCCCAATGTGAAATAGGATACTGTTCCTTGAGTTGACTTCTTTATGGGCAAATTAGTCATTAGATACGATATTTTTTTATTTATTTTTATTTTATTTTATTTATTTTTGGGGAAAGATAGGATATTTGGAAACATAGATCTACTTCTTTCTTCCATGTCCCTGTATAAACAAGTGATAGACCAACAATATTCCATACAGATTTATGTCAGTCGATTTTTCATTGACTCGCATCAGTCACATGTTAAGCAAGGTCTCGGACTGCCCATTCTAAGAGCCAAAGTCTGGACTATCCAGTCTAAGACATCTCAGACTAGTTCGGACCCGAGAGTATGCTTACATTGTAGGGCTCTCCGGTCCGAGAAAAAGTGAATCTATAGATATTTTCAGTCTAATTAGTTACAACATAAAAATTGTGGGGGCCTAACGATCATGCAATCTTCTAAGATCCAAAACGTCATGGGTTTGATTAGATGTTTTTTTTCATTTGACGTTTTAATGTAGTTATAGATATTCGTGCATAAGTGGTTTCCACTGTATAAAAGATTTTCTCTCATGACAATTTGTATTATTCAACGATTTAATTATGTTGTATCAAGTCAATACTCGGTTGCCGCCAACAATCTTTGGTTTGAGTAGTAAGAGGTATAGTCTTCCACCTTATAAGTCAAGGGTTCGAGGCACACGTTAAACAATTAAAAAAAAAAATGTTTGGTTGCCCAAGTGGTGGATAGTGTTGACATAAAGTCCAAAATTCTGGAGGTCCCATGTTCGATCCCCAAAAAAGTGAAATTCATGGTTTATTAAACTTGGATTATTAAAAGGTAGAAATAATGTATTTAGGTGGGCTTTAGGCCATTTAATTCTTTGGACTTTAGGCCAGTAGCTCAGTTGGGCTTTAGGCCTTTTTGTTTTAAGAAGTTTAATTTCGATTGTTATCGTGCTTATCACATCTTTGATGTATCTATGCCATTGTAATAACTTTGTAAGTCACTTTCAAGAAAAAAATTATGTTGTATCAAGTGAAATTGTGAAATAGAAAATACGAAAGTTGTGTAGTACAACTTATTCATTGAAATGTGAAAACAATTGTTATTACAGTTCTTCGTAACAACCATTTTAGAGTAAACTTCGCCCTGTTTCAAGAAAGGAGGCATCCGTAGTCCTTGAAAGCTTGGTCAACTAGGTAAACTACCTACAAAGGCACAGAGCTATCACAATAGAAAAAGATAGTCATTCGCATTGCTGCCAACCCTGTCTTCCATGAGGGCACCAAGCACATTGAAGTGGATTGTCATTTTATTTGTGACAAGGTCACATCGGGCGAGATACCACTACTCCATACACTAAGGCCAACGAACAAGTAGAAATTCTCACAACAGCTCTTTCCAACTTATTGATTGACACTCTATGTACCTGTCACCTCAACAAAAAAAAAAACTCTATGTACCTGTCTAAGTTGGCCATGTTTGACATTAGTGCTCTAGCTTGAGGAACTAGGTGGGATACGAGAATTGATAAAGGGAATAGAGATGATGATAGAGACCATACTGAAAAATTGAAGAATTCCATACGTGTACAACTCTTATTTGAATTTAAGTATAATTGGCTAAAATTTCACAAATATTTTATCTCAAATAATACAATGTTGACATTGCCATACTCACACATACAAATTACAAACCAATGACCAGTCCACCTTTCTCTGATGTAATTTAGTAGATTCCTTCTTAATATTCCCCTCCAACAATTAAGAATTAACAAAATTTTATCAAGAAAAGGAAAAGACACCAATAAATTGTGTAGGTCATAGTAACACCTTGATATCATTTGCTATATTTTGGGCATCCATGGCACCTCCATATATCCCTCTTCTGGCCAATCCAGCACAGTAAAGACCATTTTGTCCCTTCCAATGATTAGGAAAAATTGACTTTGAAAGTCCATTTTCACCAATAAGGTAGTCATCCTAAAAACAAAAAATAATCAAAATTTGTATGGATTTTGTTATACAGTAAATTCTAGGAAATAACATGGCAATTCAACAAAAAATTATTTATTTTTAGACTATTGAATAATGTATCAATAGTATAGCAGTGGGATTATTACCCGGAGCCAATTGTTTATTGATCTTCTAAAACCAGTCGCAAAAACTATAGTATCGAACTGATGAGTCTTTCCATCTGTGAATTCGATATTATCTCCATTCACACTTTTTATCAGCGGCAATACCTGATCACATGAAATAAATAAAGATATCGTTACAAATCATTCATGTATAGATTCAAAGCTCCTTAGATAAATACATTCTTAGTTCAATCAAAATAATTCTATTACCCTTCAAAAAAAATATTACAGAAAGTAGTTGAAGATTGTACCTGGATATGGCCCGACTTGATTTTGTCATAAGTACCAACATCAATGACAGGATACTTGCCATACTTCCCTTTCATTAAGAAAGGACCTTCCTTGGGTCTAGCAATTCCATACTTGGTTGTATCACCATATGTTAACTTGCTTAGAATTACTAGGAGCCCATCTACCACATTGAGTGGCATGTGTTTTAGCAGCCTCAACCCTATGTAGGCAATAGACTTGTTCAAAATATGAACCTGTCCACATCAATTAGAAAAAATCAACTTTCATAAACATTATCTCAAAGTAGTTGAAACCCTAAAAGAGGTCAATCAAATGTCTCTGTTACAATTTACTCCTCGAACGGAATCAGTATTTTGTGCAACGTGCCTATGTGTTAATCCATTCAGTGCATCAAACAAACAATAAATAAGTGAGAGTAAGTTAAAGAAGTTTACCGGGCTTCGAACAACTATAGAAGTCTTAGCACCGAAATTTTCAAGATCAAGAGCAATTTCCATACCAGAGTTACCCGACCCAACTACCAAAACATTTTTATCAACAAACTTTTTCCCATTCTTATACTCTGTAGAATGAAAATATTCTCCTCTAAAACTCTCCAACCCTTCAATTTCCGGTATATACGCATCGGTCGTTTCTCCTGTCGCCACAACTAAAAAACGGGTGGAATACTCTTCGAATTCTTTCGTATCGTTATTTCTTACTCTCAAAATCCATTTTCCCATGTTCTCATTGAAAGCAGCCAACTCAACGGTTCGCTTATATAAAGGACTTATTTTGAAATAAGACGCGTAATCAACCAAGTATTTGACAAATTGTTCTCTAGATAAATATTTTGGGTAATCGGTTGGGATCGGAAAGTGAGGTAACTCGGAAAATTGTTTAGCTAAATGGAGATGAAGGCGATCGTATGATTTTTTGGTCCAAATAGAAGCTAAACAATCCTCTCTTTCGAGGATTATATTTGGAATTGAAAGATGATTTAGACACCCTGAAGTTGCTATTCCTGCTGGACCAGCACCAACTATTATCACCATCTCTTCATTCATTTCTTAAAAGAGATCAAAAGTGAGAAGCAAAGGGAGGAAGAAGTAGAGAGAGAGAGAGAGAGAGAGAGAGAAAGAGAGATAGAGAAGAGAAAGAAGGAGAGATGAATTTATGTTTTAAGTAGTGGGAGAGATGTAAGATTGATAGCCTTAGAAGATAGTATGATGGGTGATAATTATATAAGAGGATGGTTACTTGCCTTGCAATTCTTTGTATAAAGAGAATATATATTTTATATAACAAGTTAGTCTTAGTCAATTGGTCTTTCAACAAAAAAAACTTTCAACAAAAGTTAGTCAATTGGTTTAAATTCTTACCATCTTAAAGATAGAAAAATCCAATTATGTGTTAATACAAGGAATTTGTTGGACAAGTTGGATATTGTAGAGTAATGGAACCCTAATCTTGGATATAGAAAAAAAAACATATTGAGTGTTAGTTTGTCCTGTACACATCCAAAATCCTAGACACTTTGCTTATAAGATTTGAAAGTTGCAATTTACCACCTACACTTGGTGAAAGTAGAGTTTACAATTTTACATACATTCTCTATTTGAAAACTTTAAAAGCCCTAGAAATTTGGTTTGTAATGGTCATTTAATCTAATCAAAATACAACTCAACTTTGTTAGTTGCCTAACTACTTCCATTTGAAAACTTAAATTTTCTACTTAATAATTATATAGTGTCTCTTTGGTGTATAAGAGATGGTACTCACTGCCTTTTTTTTAATGGTTGATTTGTTAGGCAACTAAACTTCGAACGTCTTAAACCATCGATATTGTATTAATGAACTTAAAATGTCTAAGATAAACCAACCGTATAAACATTTTTTTTATTCTTATGTGTATAGAACTTGTCTGGTCTGCATGTGTAGCACCATTGATTCCAACTACCTCTATTATAGATCTATCTAGTTCACTGTCTTTTTCGAGCCCATATTTGTTTATTTATGGTTGTCATTTTAAATTATTATATACTACCAAGCAGATGAATTTTATACTTAATAAGAACTTGTCAATCATCAATATTAGTGAGAATCATGGTTTTATAAAAACAATAACAACTTAGTGTTGAAAATTGTATTTGTACTTCCTCCGGGTAAGTAATTTGTATGAACAGAGGCCACATAAAGTCTGTACACAGACCATGTATAATCTGTCCAAATCAATTTGTATAATCATATGAAGTTCTAAAAACCACTCCCACACCCCTTTTAACTTATTGAATAAGGTTTGAATGTTATTGGTTAAAGGAGCCACAATCGGTAGATTCGGTCCGACTCAAGGTCTAGTGAAATCGATTTCAATGTTCTCAGTTGAAATTGGTGGACTCTGATCGTATTTCGTTATAAAATTCGCTCAAGGTCTACTGAATTCAACTCTAATATTCAGAGGTTAAAAATCTGATGTAGAGGAATTGACCGAAAAATACATAGAAGAAATAGACGCGGCCAAGTATAAAGGTGACAGACTAAAACGGCCAAAACCGAAGCTACGGGTGTCGGAATTGAGCGAAATTTTGAGGGATGGTGCGAAATAGCCTTCCGGTCATTCGATGTCGCTTCACCATGGCCGGCCCACTTTGAGGGTCAAATTTCATCGTTTAGGTCCTCAAAACGGACTTTTAGTAGTTTTTGTATTTTTGGGAATTGTTTTCATTTTAAGATTTCTGTTATTCTAGTGTTTTATTTTATTACGAGTTGCTATTTGAGCTTGACTAAGATTAGGAAACCCTAGGCCTATATAAAGAGGGTCTAGAGTTGTTTCAGTCATTCAAGTTTATCAATAAAGTTCAGTTTTTTAGTATTAAATCTTCTTAGTTTCGGTTCTGTAGTCTTTAGACGAAGATCTAAGCCTTTTCAGAGATTTCCGCTGCGTCAAAATCGGTATATTTTAGCTTAAATTTGTAACAAAGATTTGTTTGAGACCACTGATTTGACTTGTATTCAGTAGTTGTGGTATGGTTCAACCACAAAATTAGTTCGAACTCATCGAATGTTTATCAAAAATCAGTTTGGTCCTACTGCTTAGCCCTTAATCAATCATTCTACAAGCACTTCCTTAACATCAATCAAATCAATCAAGTTTAAGATAGTTAAGACTAACTGATTTCAACCAAAAATCTAAATAAAAATAACAAAAAACATCTTCTTTGAACTCATTGAAGAGCCCTCAACTAATGTCAACCGAAAATCCAACTTAAAACACTTAGATTGTCTAATTTGGATCGGTTAAGTGACGTGTTTAGAGAGAGAAAAGAGAGACTTCTAGCATTATCTTAAATTGAGAGGCTTTGTTGCTCATAGTACGAAATTAAAGAGAGAAATAAAGTTGGTTACTTAGGATTTGAGCAATAAAGAATCGTAAAAGAACAAGAAAAAGTGCTGAGTCCCTTTGAAATTGTGGACTTGTGTCGATCTTATAGCCATGTCGCATTAAATTCACCGATTTAATATAAAAAAAAATAGTGGAAGTGTCTGTTTTGAGAGAAATATTTTTAACAATCCTAGTGATATAACGGAGGGGCGCCAATAAACCTATAGAGAGGTGTCGGTAACACTATTGGGATGTGCCTTTAAAACTTTCCATCAAATTATGTTCCACATACTAAATTTCTTCAATGCTAGTTGTCTTAAATGTAGCCCTTTCAAAAATTATACTTAAACATATGTTTCCCTCTCAAAAGTGTGTCATACAAGTGGTTCCATTAGGCCAAGGAAAAGCCTTTCTTAAGGTTGGATTTTGGAATTTTAACAATATATTCTCACCCACTTTCATAGAGAAAAGCCTATTAGAAATTTTCAAAAAAAAAAAATAAGAGTGACAATTTCTCAATCAACCACTCCAACAAATACTCTAATTTGATTTAGGAGTGAACACTTTATTTCTAAAGAGTCAATGTCTTTGTTTTCTCTCAACAAGATATAATTTAAATAAAACTAAGTTCTTTCAACAAAAAAAATAAGATTAAGTTGTTCAGTCCGTTTACTTCTGTTAGACAGGTAAATATTTATTTTTTATATAGTCTCTCAACAAAGATTATTTCAATTTTTTAAGTTATACATAAGCAAACACAATATAGAACCGTAATAATTTTATATTTGTAACTTGTTCTTTTATAAAAAGTTGAAGCAGAATATCTCTTAAACAACTATGATCTATGTAAGTAATCAAACAACCCTCGAATAATAATATCGTCAAAAGTTGAACTTCAAGGTTAATGTATGTTCATTTGGTCAACAACTGTTTGGTTAGTTGGTTGTGCATGTACTTCAAAAAACCGAAGATCACCCGTTCGATTCACCTAGAAGTGAAAATCTTTGTTGACTTGTGTTGAAGGACATAAATAAACTAAAGGTATGAATAGTCTTTCTATCCACCAGGCTTTGGTGGAGTGGTTGGACACCCCTCTTAAGCGCATGAGGTTGTGGGATCGAGTCTCGGTGGAAGCAGTTTGCCATCAAGATTTATCCTATGTAATTTAAGTTATAGCAATGTAATAATTTGTCGGGCTTTAGCCCTCTTTGTTGTTGGGCTTTAGGCCTATTTCATTTTTTATTTAAATTAGGCGGTTATCGTCGTTATTACATCTTCATGATGCATCAATGCCTTGTAACGACTAACATATATCGTAGTCGAATTCTAAAAAAAAAAATAGTCTTTCATGCTCCTAAGATGGCATTAAGAGTCTTTATAGCCCAAGATGTCTTATACTTCAAAATCCAAATATCTTTCATGATGGTAATTATCGGACTTGTTCAATTCATATATTTATTTATGATGTTTTTATAGAAATTTACACAGATACAAAGAAGCTCAAGTATGAAAGTTATTATTATTATTATTTTTATTTTTTTTGAGAATTCGACTACGGTCTACGTTATTCGTTACAAGGCATTGATGCATCATGGAGATGTAATGAGCACGATAACCGCCGAATTTAAACTGAGACAGAAAGAGGCCTGAAGCCCGACAACAAAGAGGCCTAAAGCCCGACAAATTATTACATTATTCATAGCTTAAATTATATAGGATAAATCTTGATGACAACTGCTTCCATCGAGACTCGATCCCACGACCTCATGGTCTTAAGAGGAGTGTCCAACCGTTATACCAAAGGGTGGTAGACTATGAAAGTTATTATTTACAAGACCTAAGTTGCTGCCCTAAAGGAGACTGGGATTAAAACCCTAACCTAATTCTAGAATAACACCAAAATCAAGATGGTCCAGGCACAACAAGTTATTCTCCTAATATTTTTACTTAACAAACCCGTGAGTGACGGGGACACCACTATCATTTTCAACATTGTCTTGTTGGTATTATAATGTTATGTCATTTTTCCGTGACACATTAAAAGGTTACTTGTTTTTGGTGAAAGCCTGATAAAGTATTAAAGAAACGAAAGAAAGAAGACAAGAGTTGTTCCGATATTGTCAATAATGTCAAGCTCCCCAACTACACCTTTGGTTCACAAAGGATTCCAAAAGCCACATCCGGTATCCAATGACCCATCATGGTTCATCATCTGCCATGACTCGTGAACCGCACAACAACGACACAACCAAACTACCGTTCACAATGAATTCAAACAACCAAAACCATTGTGCATTGACAAGCCACAACTCGTGACCAACTATCACTATTGGCGGCACAAGATTCTGACAGTTACCCATCGTCACCTACCACGGGTTGTTATCTGGCACAGGCGGCGCGACATGTTTAGCTAGGTCACACCTTCCATTATGTTGATCTTAGACCATTGAATTAACTAACCTAAACACCCCAACACAACCAAGTTAGAGCCAAAGAGAAAGAAAAAATGGTACTAATACTAGAAAACAAATATGAATCTTGTCTCTTAGCCCAGCATCCCCATGTGTATTTTCTCATCACCACCTAATCTATGTCAACTTTCCCACCATTGTTTTTTTTTTTTATCCTACTTTTTAAAGACCTTTCCTTCCCTCCTCATCACTCACTAACTCCCCTCCTCTTTTCTCACTCTAAAACTCTCTCTCTCTCTCCCACTAACTTCTCTCATCAGACATATTTATTGCACTACCCTAAAAAACTTAAAGAGAGAGGGAGAAAGATCCTAGAATCAATAATGGCTTCCTTTTCATTTATTTTTCTTCTCTTCATTACTTTCTTAAGTATCTCATCACTTTCATCATCTTTAGAAACTTCTACTATTTCAGCCTCCCCAGCAATTCTACCTGGTCCAGCAGATCCACCTTCTTCTTCTTCTTCTTCACCAACTTTATCTCCAGATATAACTCCTCTTCTTCCTTCTCCTGGTGGTGGTTCTGATCTTTCCCCATCTGGGTCTTCTTCATTTCCTACTATTCCTTCAAACCCTAGTCCCCCAAATCCAGATGAAATGGATTCAACTACCAACCCAATGTTAATACTTTCACCTTCTGCCTCTATTGCACCCATCTCTTCCTCTGCCTCAACTTCATTTGGGTATCTGAACTTTTCTAGGTTTCTTCTTGGTGTCATTGTAATTTACATTTTACAGCTTATTGGGAGTTGAAAATGACAGAGGAGGAGGATTATTGTTTGGTTGTCTTCTCAAAATTTGTGCTTCAATTATTGTTATATTATTACATTTCTTTTTGTTCATCTTTTGGGATTTTTCTAGTGTATAAATAATGGTGTTAGCTAGTGGTTTAGGTGAAGTGAGGACTATCAATATATAATTGTTTTCTCTTTGTATAATCTAGTACTACAAATTCTGCAATAATTCTTCTTATAAATTTGCATTTTCATAAATGTGTTCGATTTTGTATCCCCACAATTGAATGCTCTAGATGTCGTTGACTTTATAGTATGAATTTGCTTATTACAACTACTAAATCCTCATTTAAGGGCAAGTATGAGTGACAAGAGTTTCTATTCTACTTATTTTATTTATTTTTCCGCTATAGCAGTCATTAAAAGGTATTCATAGATCACGAATAGATAATATAAAAACACATGGAGATTCATAAATTGAACAAACACTACAACTGTCTGATTTTTAAGACATCATGAACACCTGTAAAGGTCATCCTAATCGACCCAAAGGCCATCTAACACACCTTTAGGTTATTTATATCGAAATTCTGTAAATCTTGGATTTCCACATCCATTTCCACATCCATGGGAACGACCCGAGATCTCTGGGTTGCCAAATGAGTATGAAGTGCAATTGCCCAATCATTTTTGGTTTATATTTGATATTCATGGGAATTGCTCTTATTTAGCCCAAGAAAGTATTCATTTTTGCTACATAAAAGCTTAAATACAAGCAAAACAGGTCCATCCAAAGTTGACAACAATTTAAACAGAAATAGGAAAAAATAAAGAAGGAAAAATACTCTATTGAATATGACAAAAAAGAAAAGGAACCACAATATTACATATAACAACAGAAACAACTCCTACAAAGAATATGAATGATAGTTAAATTTTAAGACCTAGTTTAGAAAACCCTGAGGTGAAAGAATTCACTTAGAACTATATTCAATTACTCAGAGGCAGCAGCAGCAAGAATCAACACAAAAACCCCTAGGGAAGAAATCAATAACGACGGCCTTTCTTCGATTTGTGTTTCTTTTGGTTGATTTTGGTTTCTTCTAAAGTAATTGCATATCATTCAAAGCCAACTCCTCTCCCCTCGAACCCAAACCCTCCTTCTATGCTTTTTTCCTTTATGTGACAAATATACCCAAGAAGTTCCTTACTAGTATGAACTACACTTTCCTACTTTCCTTTGCCCTAGAGAGCTACAAGAGTAGTAGTAGTCTTAGAAGACCCTGCAAATATCTTCCCTGAAAAGAGTCCCTTAAGTTTGTTGAAGTCAAAGTGATTCTTGTTCTTGAATGATTCCTTGGTCTTGCTCTTACTTGAATTCAAATTCTCTCTCAAAATCTCCATTGACAAACTAAGTTGTCTTATAACTTCTCTTTTCTCTTCATCTTTCTCCATCAATTCCTTTTCTTGTTTCTTGTTTTCTAATTTGAGTTTCTCTAGTTCTTCTCTCAACTTCACAACTTCTTCTTTCTCTTCACGATCATCAACTTCGGATTCCCCTGAAAAAACCTCGCCCTCGATATCTTCAATCCCTTTATGAACTTGGGTTTCTTCTTCTGGATCGTCAACTTCAGACTCTGCTGATATTTCGGACCCGAATGCATCATCGGAGTAACTATCATAAGATTTCTCTGGCTCGCCTATAGTAAACTTGTTCGGTTGGTAATTGGTTGATGAAAGTGAAGCTAATGGATGCATAAAATGGGTTTTTGATTCCGTCTTGAGCTGATCAAATCGCTCAGCCAATGACCGATGAGTTCGGTAGAAATCTTCAACCATGTTGATTAATTCTGGTCGTTTCTTATAGTACATTTCCGCCCGTTGAGCAAATGAATCTGCATCTTCCTCTATTATTTTTAGCATTGTTGTTGTCTTCGCATCCAACTCTGTCACATTAGAGGATCAGAATAAATATAAATTCTTACTTGAATCTCGTTTTGATATTATATTGCTATTAACCGAAAATCCACATATCTCAGTACATTTTTAAGACAGGGAAAGTGCTTCATTTGTAACAATACTTGTCGAGTTATCGTTAAATGGGGATCCTTATAAAAACAGATATTTTTGAGTCTAAACTAATTTGTGTAGATTGTCATGTGATACAAATGGATATAAGAACTAACTGCAGTCGACAACCATGTTAGGTTGCCTGCCTACTTGACCCCATTGACCGTCTGGATAAATCATGAATTGACTAAAATACTGGCTCAAAACCAACTAAATTACTTAATTTATATTCAAGTTTAATAAATCATGAATTTGTACATGGCTTCTCAAACCTCTAACTTCCGTAACGGGGAGTAAATACACTACCAACTGGTTAGGTTTTCCTCCTTGTGTTTTTTTTTTTTGAGATTTCGACTACGATATACGTTAGTCGTTATAACGCATTGATGCATCATGAAGATCTAATAAGCACGAGAACCGTCTAATTTGAACCAAGAGTGAAAGCGGCCTAAAGCCCAACAACAAAGAGGCCTAAAACCCGACAAATTATTACATTATTTATAGCCTAAATTACATAAGATAAATCTTGATGGCAAACTGCTTCCAATGAGACTCGATCCCACGACCTCATGGGCTTAGAGGGGTGTCCAACCATTGCACCAAAGGCTGGTGGAGGTTTTCCTCCTTGTCTCGTCATTACAGGGTCAAGATGACCATACTTAGGGGCTAGATCAGGCCCATAGTATCCTAAGTGGCTATTTTGGGCTCTAATGTTACTTAGGGGCCCTGAATCTGGAACCAGAGACCAGTCTGGGCTAAACTGGTTTATACTTTATAGTAAGAACTAAGAAGCTCAAATATCACAAATGGGTGGGCCAGGCCCAGCAAAGATGGGTAAAAAAGAAAAGATGAAGAAATTACCAGAGAGAGTGGATTGAAGCCAAGGAGAGCGTTTAGGGCTACTATGACCTTGAAACCACCATGAGTGAGAAGCTTTCTTCTCTACTTCTACTACCTTCTTAATCACCATCTTCTTCACTTACCTTCTCCTAAACCAAAACAAAAAATCAAACCTGGGTTACCCACACATAAAGTTAATCCAACGGCTCATTTTATGGTCAAATTAGTCATTTTCATAAGAGATCCAGAGTTTGACCAACTGCCCTAAGCAACATGAATTGGACGGTCAAGATTTTCTCGATCGCCCCATTTACGCATGAATGGCCATTTGAATTTAGGCTTGGAGAGGGCGCTCTGGACCAATAATATAGGGCGCGTATAGAACCGCCCTCTCCCTATCATTTATCATAGCTCACTTGACTGAAACCCTAGTCAGGGAAATTTGACCGTTGACTCTAAGGTTCATCGTTGAGGATTAGAAATAATTTACTACATGTTTGGTACATCAAGTTTGGAAACAGATGCCGTAAATCCATAGCACGATGGGAGGGCAGATTCGAAATTCAAACCCAATGGTTTAAAGTTGAAAACACAGTAAGAATATTGTTTGACCAAAATACCCTTGAAAAGAGGGGATAAACTTGAATGATGAGAGAGAGAGAGAGAGAGAGAGAGAGTTGGGAGTTGAAAACCGGCGAAAATGGTCGAAACCTAAGGTTAATGGCAGAGAATAATGGAGTAGTATTTTGTTAACCATGTATTAACGATTTCAAACTCTCAAAGGAGAATAGGAGATACAAGAAGAGACTTGGAAATGAAAAAAAGGAGAAACATTTACTCATTACCAAAAACTAAACATTTCATGGAATAGAGAGAGAGGGAGAGAGAGAGAGAGAGAGAGAGAGAGAGAGAGAGAGAGAGAGAGAGAGCATACCTGATGGGTCTGAACGTCTTCCGCCGATGGGACTCCAAAGATGGAGCGAGCAATGGGAAAAGATGAGAAGCGAAGCACTCTTTCTCTCTCTTCTTTTCACTCTAAAATGTTAACAGTGGTGGTGAATATGTAGGGAGAGTAAATGCAGCAGATAATGGAAGCCTCGGGAGTCCCGAGATAAGCTATCCCAACACTTGGTAGTACTGGTTTTCTAACTCAGACTAAATTACCCTTTGTTATCAGTTCTATTTATGTCTCTCTTAAACACTTTCATTGTTGTTTATGAGAACTAAGTCATTTGAGCATGAAGTGGGATTAGTGGTAGATGTCGTAATTTTCGGTTAAGTTGAGGGGTAAGTTCGAGATGTTAAGTGATGATGAACCATTTTGGTTGTTTTTTGTGTGAGAACCATTTAGGGAGTTACTCTTCATTTATCTGTCAAAACAAAGTGTGAACTTTGTATCACGATTTAGGAGCGTCATGGTGTAACGGTCGGAAATTCAACTGGCCCCACCACTTCTAACGTTAAGACAAAGATGTACTCAAATGTCAAATTTGCCCCTTCACTCTAACTTTGTTTTGTCATGAAAGCTGCAGCCTCATCACAAGTATCGCCATCTGATTTCGATGGGTGCCACGTGATCACTAAGTTTACCGCCTTTATTGCCACATAAGCAAGCACTTGTCCAAGGACGGATCACCACCACGAATCACCGTTTTATGGGCTGGCCCGTTTGGACTTCGGTCTTACTTCTAGCCAGATAGGGTTGGGTCGAGTGTTCTCTTATAATGAACAGTGAACACTCAGGCTATCAAGTCAGATTGGCCCGGTTCTCCAGGAAGATGGTGTATGTGATATCCACATACTATATAGCCAACCATCACCTTCTTTCCCCAATTAAGTATCTGGTTTAGTATACACAATTTCTTTCACCCTATAAGTGAAACAAAAGGGTTAAGTTTTAAAGACACCCTTCCCCTCACGAACTCCTCGTTCCTCCTCGACTTTGTCTTGGGTGAGGCGTTTTTGACATGTCAGGAAGCGCCTTTAAAACTTCACTTCAGATAATGGACTTATGCCTAGTTCTGGTTTCATGTTTGCTTTGTGTGGGTCCCCAATGTAATATTTACACAGTAAACCTAACCATATCTTTCTTTTTTTTAAGAGTTTGAGGGAGAAAGATATGGAGATGAAGATTAGGGACCAAAAAAATAAAATATCTAATTTTCGGACAAAAAATAAAGATGTCCATGAAGTCAATTCTTTTTGACCAAAATCTTTATTCCCCAAGACTTTTGTTTATTCCCCAAAGCCGCAACCTTTTTTATTGTCAACGTACTTCGAACACTTGACCTCTAAAGTGAAAGGTTAAACTTTTTACCATTCCTATCAAGAATTGTTAGCCCTAACCTCATCTCTCTCCGGTCTAAACTCCTCTAGAAAGAGAGAGTCCAAAAGTGTACGAGAAAACAGAAGTATGTAAGTTATACATTTCCTAAATTGTAAGGGTAAGTTCATTTGTAACTCTTGGTTGTGCTAAAACCATCCAATCTTTGCACTGTAAGCACACGACTTATTACTTTGACTAGGGTCAATGAACACTGACCAGAACAGTATAGACACCTGCAGATTTTAAGTCTTCCTCCATCTTTTTCTTCCTAAAACTTACAAAATACTAATCAACAAGGGATTTCAACAAAACAAAAATCAACAAGGGTAATTTCCAACCAATTTTCAGTTTTTGATGTTTGAATGTGTCACGCATATAAAGGTCAACATATGCTAATCGAAAAAACCGAGTGCTTGTAGACTTCTTGAAAAATAACCTGGGTGCTAATAGAGCTGTCTGTTTATAGCACAAAAACCAAGTGCCTTTAGCAATTCCAATAACTGGCCCAGGGGTAGAGATAGCTCCACCTTGATAAGTTAGTGAAGAGGTTTAAAATAGTTCAAACGACAAATATATCAGGAACAACTATCATCAAGCTGGTTAAAGACTTTGAAAGGGCCATCAAGTTTCTGATCGAAATTGTTTGTCTAATCGATATTCTAGATAGAGGCATTGAAGGGATCACATTGTTTGTCTACTCGGTCCTATAGATAGAGCCATTGAAGGGGTCACCCGGGACAAATTGTATCTTGTTGGCACCCGGGTTTGATTGAGGGGGAAAAAGAAAGAACTAACAACCAGGTTTTAAACTTTTAACAAGGAGCTACTCAATTCAATCGCAACTTCAAAAGTTCTAGGTTTTGAGAAAATTCATAACAAACATTATAACCAAGGAAGTTTAAAAGAACCCTAACTGGCAAAGATCATAACCAAGGAGCATCATCTAAAACATACTAATAAATAGTTAAAATTAAGACTTCTTCCACTTAAGCTTTCTTCTCTTCACAGAGTTTCTCGATCATGTCAGCTGCATCTTGAACGGTTGCAATAGCCTGTGCACTCTCTTCCTCTACGCTTATTCCGAATTCTTCCTCAAGTCCCATCACTATCTCAACCTGTAATTACCAACACCAAAACCCAAAACATTATGTCAACAATAACATCTTAGGATCGCAGATTGGAAAAAAAAAAAACAAGGAAGTTGTAGATGCAATTTAGTGTCCTGAATTGGGAGAGATGGTTGGGACTAATCAAGAGACAACTAAGAGATACCGGAATGGGAATTCTAGGGTTCTTAACCTCATTATCAGTTCGGAATTTTCCCGAACTGTATTCTAAAGTCACATGTTAACTAAGAAATATCGAAATGGGGAAGTACTTGAACACTTATTACTCTAAAAAAAATTATCTGTAAATTTTGCATACTGTGTCAAGAGAATCAGCTCCCAGAGCGGAGAATTTCGATGCGCCAGTGACTTCAGAGGTTTCTGATAGTGCCAATTGCTTTCTCACTATTTCACAAACTTTCTCCACTGTCTCTGGCTTTGCCTGCTCAAAAGATATTACAATCAGTCAGACTAACTTTGAGATTATCATACTGAGATTTTTGACACACCCAATGTAACCATGTACAACTTAGCGACGGCAGGTTATAGCATGGTATAGTGACGAAGCAACCAACATTTATCTATATACGAGAGAGATCTCATTGATGGAACGTTTCTCTCCGACCAATAGATGTTTCACAAATTAGGTACATAACCATAACACAATTGGGGCCAGAAAAATTGTCATATAACCATCGCATTTAAGAGTTACGATAAAATCAAGTAACTTTTCTTCTCCCAAAGGCATTGGTTAAAGCTGAAGGATCAAGTTATGTCTAGTAAAGCTTAAAAATGTATCAGGAAATAAGCCATAAAGTGAGATAATCAAAGAAAAGTGAACTAGAACTTCTTGTTCTTCAGCAAGAGACAACAAACTACAGAAATATGAAAACTAAGCGTTAGAGAACATACAGCACAGGAAACCCGAAGAGAGCGCGACTTAAGTGATGGAAAGCTTTTCCTCTGGAAAGAAAGTGATACCGGCTTCAAACTAGAAATTCTGGTTGTCCCCTGCTCAAAATGTATAAAAACAAGAACTTTGATTCATATCAAATGAATAGAAATTAAATTAAACTAACAAGTTGATTCACTTTACCTACCAATTTTCATATACTAACTCTCAAAATTGTAAATCACATAAAAATATTAATAATAGGGAAACCAAATCAAGAACAACAACAACAAAAAAAAAGGCATATAAATTAGTTGATTACGAGTTAGGGATACATAATTTTTCCATCATGCCTCACAAAATCACTCAGCCTTCATCTTATGGAGGTAAAAACCATTTATGCTTACAAGAATTCAATCTATAAATCACATTTTATTGAAGCACACAAATATAGATCTCCACGATTAAATTAGGCAAACTGATCCTAATTTCTACAAGAAGAGATCCTAATAAAAAGAGAGAGACTAAATCTTAGATCAATAACTCACATGCAAAAATGTTACTAGAGAAAAATAAACAATCTTGAACAAATTTCACAGATCAAATCAATATTGATTACAAATCAGAAATAAATAATGAACACAATCAACAGTTTATAGAAATCAAAAGGAAAACAAAAAAGAAAGAAATCGATTTACAAATCATTGAAATGAAAGAGCTCAAAAACAATTGACACAATACAAATCGAGTCCAGATCTAAAGTAAATAATCAACGAAAATCAGAATAAAGAACAAACAAATGAAACTTAGAATGAGAAGATCGAGAGAGATGGTTATACCTGAGTGGCGAAAGAACGAGCTTGTACAGAGACAGAAGTAAATCCAATTGAAGCCATGGATCGATCTGAAAGGATTCTAGAGAGAGAAACTGAAAGAGAGAGAGATCTGAGAGTCTCTCTGTCTAAACCCTAAAAGAGATGAGCGAGAGAAAGAGACGGAGAACACGAAGAGTGTGAATGAATGAGCAAATGAGTGTTAAAATTGTGTTCTTTGTGCCCTTTTTATATGAGAGCCAGCTTTGTTTTCATCGAAAGTATCGATCTGTTTTGCCTTTTAGGTGCTGCGTGAGCAAAACTAATTTCATCATTTTACGATATCAACCCGTTTCAACCTACAAATAAAAAAATCGAAATTTAATGTAATTACTTTAACAATGTCTTGTGAAAGAAGTAAATTTTGAAATGTTGCAGTCGGAATGACCAAAATATATCTATTTCTATGTCTACCGAAATTTCCATCGAAAAAAAACTTCTCGAAACCTTTCTTTCATTAGACTCTCTCTTAGGGACGGATCTACAGCCAGGTTAAGAGGGGCCATGGCCCCCCTTGGCTGCCTGCAAATCCATTTAAGATACCTCATTCATTAATAAATAACTTGCAAGTCACTGATTATACAACTATGTGTTATGAGCGAGATGGTAATGGGGGGAGGTAGGATTTTGAGGGACTCGGGTTCGAATCTTTGGTGGCTCAATATTTCTTGTTAAATGTTTTGGTTCAAACCCAACTAAATCAATTCTTGTTGTTATGTTTTTTCTTGTAATTTTTCTTCTTAATGTAGTACTTTATTAGGCATCAATTAATTAGTCAATTTTATTTAATGAATCAATTCTAAGATAAATGAAAACTCATATAAAGACACAAATTTTTCATATTTTTATTATGTTTTTCTGATTCAAGTGAAATTTTTAGACGCAAAATTTCAAATTTTTTTAAAGGACAAATGAAATATAACAAAAGGTTATTAATTTTAGTTCATTAGAGCGACTGCACTTCCTAAGACCAACAAGTTGTGAATTAAATTGTGCTTTAAAATTTAAATCATCAATTTTATGATATAAATGCATGAATATTAAGAATTTGATTTAATATCGGCCCCTCTTGACTTCTAGTTGTGGTTCCGTCCCTGCTCTCTCTCGCAAGTGTATGTAATGTATATGGTGTCAATGGGTTATTTTCAGTTGAGGTATTTCACTATACAGAACTAAAGTCTATTAAAAGTTATTGTTACGGTGTCAAGCTATTTCAATTTGGGTTCTATACTATAAGGATCTCTTTAAGACATTTACTTATCATTTTTACTAATTAAGAAGGTTATAATTCATTTAAAAATTTACTTATTTAATGAGAGACAAACAATTGAATCAATAAGATTTTGTAACAAAATGTATTATCATATGTTCGAAGTTGTTAAATTTGTTATGAAATATACTTTAAGAATGTTTTATTGGTAATAAACTCAAATGAGGTAATTAGAATATAATTAACATATAATACGTAATTTACACTTTTTTTTTTTTTTTGGAAGTCGACTACGATCTACGTATGTACGATAACCGCCCACTCAAACACTAACAGAACCGGGCCTATAGCCCAACAAGACATGGCCTAAAGCCCAAACAACATTATTTACACTCTAATAACCCCAATTCAAATAACCAAAGATTCCACCTTCTTTGGGATTCGAACCTGGGAGGTCCAGGGATTTCTAGAGTTTATGTCAACACCTTGGAACCACTTGAGCTACCAACTGTTGACAGTAATTTACACTTTAAAACATGTAAAAGTGTCAATTAGTCACCTATTACCGTCGGTTATCTAGTATCCATCGTGTTCTTGTCTAGTGTTGAAATTTTATCAGTTCCAATCGGCTAGTACCCATCAAGTTGTCAGGTATAAAAATAAAGATCTAGAACCAACAAAAATAGTTCTGGTTATGGTTCGATTCCGGATAAAACTGGTACCCATTTCCAGTCCTAAATCCTAATGGTGGAAGAGAGTGAGACTAGGACTGTTTTACAATCAGTGATGCTATGGGAAGCTGGCGTGGTATGCCTATTTTCTACTCCCTCGCAGGCCACGTCACCTCTCAGGTTGTGCACGCACAAAATTTTAAGCTATCTAAACTTGTTTGTTCAATTGTTGTTCTTCTGATGTTGACCCACTCAGATATTAAATTGGAAGAAAGACCTAGTTTCGTGTTTGGTCTTTCGATGACAAATAAAATGATATATTTTGTGTTTGTTCAAGTTCAGAGACATGCTAACATAAACTAGGAAGTTTTAATACAAAATTGTGTAAATTTTTGCAGATCATGCAAAATGTGTGTTCTGTACAAATTCTATTCGTGCAAACTTTATGTAGATCGAGCTTAAAGGATGGATGGACTATAATATTTGACAAAAGAAAAGTCTATTTGGGGAGTTTGAGTTTATTTTTCCTAATTCAATCCGTTGTAAAGAACACTTTATGAAAACTCTTAACCACTCTAACATCACAAGTCTATTCTGAATATAACTATTTCTTCGAAATCGAAATAGAAAATACAAAAATAAGGCCTTTTATTATGTCGGGGTCAAAAACGACCGCTTTGGTGGCTTTGAGCCCCAACCGCCCTGCCTACAGGCCTTGAACTAAATCTCCCATTGGTATAAAATTGTTTGATTACAATTTAACTCCAAGAATAATATAAGAATGGAGTCTACGTTTGAAGCGAACTTTGTTTGAGCGACGATATGCCTGTATTTTTACTGTGGATGCTAGAATCTGATTGTGCGAATCTCACTATATCTGAAAAAGATATAGACGACGTAATAATAATATCTCATAAAGATAAAGACTACATGTTGCTAACTTAACATATTTCTTTTTTGTTGAAGTAACTTACTAACTTAACAGAATCATCATAGGAAGACCACATGAGAATACAATGAAGGGAATGCATGAATATCTAGATATATTAAAACCTGATCGAGAACAACAACGACGCTTTGGCCGAGTGGTTAAGGCGTGTGCCTGCTAAGTACATGGGGTTTCCCCGCGAGAGTTCGAATCTCTCAGGCGTCGTTCATACTTCTTTTTGTGTTTTTGTATTCTAATCTCTCGTGAGATTTTTCCAACTTTTTCTCTTCAAACCTTATCAAGGAAATCTAGAAAGGGCAACCAATTCACATCTTACTCATGAGTCATGAGTAAGTTTCTCAATTATAAAGCAATCTTCCTTACCTATTTGGAACTTTTGTTTGAATTTAATACTCTATATATTTCTATATGGAACATATATTTACCAAGTTGTTTGCCATAGATGCTTCATCAAAAAAAAAGTTGTTTGCCATAGAAATGGACAATTTTTTTTGTACTCGACCTCTGTAATGTATTATTTACGAGTTAGGAAGATCACGGAGGCTTTATCTAATTCTCACCAATATCACAGTTATTGGCTACACTTGTCTATGCCCGCAAAGAAATAAACTTGCAGAATTAAAGGATATGGACTTCCGACATTTTGTGCTTAAAATTAAAATAAATGTGTTACCAAACTACAATTATCATATATTCATATGTATAAAGATGTTGCACTAGTTAGAGATGCGAAACTAAGAAAACTTCTGATCCTTCATCAAAAAAAAAAAAAAAGTAAACTTCTGATCAATTCTGTGAGTCTTAAAACTATCATTTGTATTTATTTTTTATACGGGCTTGAAATTTTTTACATCATTACGTGTGATAAATAACATGAAATAAATAAACTTTGTAACTACAATCACAAGGTCATCTTGGACCCTAGGGTCATGCAAAAATCTTTAAGATCCACCGAGTTTGAAAGATTCCGGTTCAACCTTATTTATACCCAAATTTCACTTTCATGAGAATTGAATTTGGAATCCCCTTAATAGAGAATAGATGTCCAAACACGACACTAAATAGTGACGAACCTTCAAAAAATTATTAGAGTTGATATAGATCAGTGAACAAGCAAGCTCTATTCCAATGCCATAAGGCGCACACCATGCCCTCATAACACTTTTGCCACTATGACGTTTCTGTTTAAAAAATAATAATGATGAAGCAATCCGATCACATACCACAATTTAATCAATTGACAAATATGTTTTAAAATCTAAAAACATCTGGAAGATACATATTAAATCGAATGCCTCACTTCTTGAATCTATATTGGAAAATGTTTGAATGTATTTTGTACAAGAATTTGAACCACAATTTTTTAATGATACCACCATAATTTGGTTTTTTTATCACGACAAGGCAATATAAATTAGAAAGGTATAAAAAGGCGGGTAACCAACCGTCGTCGGTTTTACAACTAACATTTACTGATAACACAACTAACATTCTCTCACTACATTTTCAATACTTTGTGTGTCAGTGCACCACCAAAACCACTACTAAAAACCCTAAAAAATTCCACATCACTTCCATAGTTTGATCGATCGATCGATCAATAAATGTTGCTTTTCACATAAACTCCAAATCAAACTAACTTTACCATCACGTCATTTCTATCTTTGGTAATTTCTCTCTCTCTCTCTCTCTCTCTCTCTCTCTCTCTCTAAATACTTATTCCTCTGTATATCTTCGATTACTATTAGGGTTTCTTCATTATACATTTTTCATTTCTGTAATCCTTTCTCGTGCCTTTTCCTTATCGGTTATTAATGATTCTCTCTGAATCTTGATTCTTGATCAATCTTATTAGGTTAGGTTTTGTGAAGTTAAATCTGTTTTTTTTTTAGTTTAATTTTTTGTTGAGTAATCATAATTAGTGGTTTAATTAAAACCAAATAAGTGGGTAGGATTTAGGTCATTTCTAGATTTGATTTTCTAATGTTATATGAAACTATTCCTTTATCAATTTTGTAATTTTTGTGATGATCTTTTTTTTCTTTTTACAGATTTTGATTTTTCATTTTTGCAGGTTCACAAATTTGGGGAAACAATAAGAAGATTTGTGTTAGGTTTTCTGTGAAGAAGGATAATAATGGGTTCAGAGATATTGGGGATTCAACCTAGTGAACTCAAATTCATATGTAAGTTTACTACAAGTGATGTTTTAGAACTATTACTTCAAGATGGTGAAAATTGTGATTTTTTTGCTTTGCTTTTCCTTTAGTTTGATTTCAGTAAATTGGTACTGATTGTTGTTGTGGGTAGCTTTAAAATTTCAGTTTTAACAGACAAACTTTCCGAATCTGCTCTTCTGAACATCCTTAACATCGATCGAATCTGCTCTTCTGAACATCCTTAACATCGATCGGGCGTTTTTTTTTGGATCAACCTATTGATGTTTCAAATTTGTAGCATTTTTTGCTATGTTTTATTGTTTCATGGATAATATAGTCCGATAAATTCGAGATATTAACGGTTTATTGTTTCTCTAGTTGAGTTGAAAAAGCCTTGTTCATGTTCAGTTCAGCTCTTCAACAACTCAGATCAGTATGTTGCGTTTAAGGTGTGTGACCGTTTCACTATACAGTTCCTCGATTTCCTAGTTATGTCTTGCATCGTTTACTTGAAGTTCACACAGTTTTTGCTCCTTCCATAAAAAGAAATATTTCATAACATATATTTAACTATGCAATCCAAATGTGAGACAGAAAAAGAATAGCTCCCGAAATTTTAGGGGATCACAGACTTCTATCTTTCATTTGTTTACTAACATTTGTAGTAGAAGGCGTTAGTACTGTATATAATGGGTTGTAAGAAGATTATATCTCCAAGGGACATTTGTGGTAACGATTATACATACACATTCTTTTTGCAGGTTAAAACCACGTCTCCTAGGAGATATTCGGTTCGGCCGCACACAGGTGTTATTTGTCCGAAGTCAACTTGTGATTTTACAGGTACATCAATTGTTTAAATTGGTCTTTTTCATCCATACAAGAAAGGTTACTTTTTAATGGCTGTGCTTTCTCGAAATATGGTTGGTTTTACTTCTTAATCTTGACTTTTTAGAAATTTAATGTATATCTGATATCACTTCTGAAGTAGGGAAGGTTTGATGAGATGTCAACCTTTTGAGTTATTCGTGGGTTGGGATCGGAGGCTTGTAAAGAATTGTTTAGTACTAGTTAACAGATTTTAAGGTCAAATTCTTGTTGCCCGATTGCTTATTCATCTTCTTGTTCTTTTAGGATCTATTAAGAATAATATTATACGTCAGTACGTCACATAACTCCTAGCAGAGCTTTCCAAGCAAATATTGTGTCTGCTTAGTAGTAGAGGATTATCTTATGCTATATAACAGTTGGATGCTAGTATGGGTATCGATATCCTACTCAAAAGTATGGGGACGGTGAGTTAAATTTCGATATCTTCTTAGGCTCATACCACGGCAGGACAAGTGAAACCAATAATGTGAAATGCTAATAGTTTCAGGGCACTCTTTGCATCTTATAATTGCTACTAAAGTAAAGCAAATTAGAGGTTTAAGAGCTCGAGGTGTGGAGTTCAAATACTTGATTGCGTTCACTTCACAATAAAATAGAGTTGAGATGTTCACTTGCATTCAGTTAAATCAGAATAGTTCACTTCCTGTTACTAAAAAGAGAGACGGGCCGACGCTGATGTTACTAAACCAGCAGATGAGCAGCTGTTGCCTTCACGTACAAACAGAAATTAAGAACTTCGAAAGAAAGGGGTATAATCAGCATTTATCACTTTGACTAATCTCATACTAGAAGCTAAGTTCTAGTTAGTTGCATTGTGAGGATTACAAGAATTGGGGTTGTGTTCCTCTTAATGGTGGCACTATCCTCCATCCTTCACTGATTTAGCTGTGATTTCTTTTTTTTATAAGAAGACATATTTATTTGTACGAGTAATTTCAAGAAATTTGTGTTCTTGTCAAATGCAGTTATAATGCAAGCCCAACAGGAAGCACCTCCAAATTTTAAATGCAAAGATAAGTTTTTAATCCAAAGTACGGTTGTTCCTGTCGGGACTAATGCAGAGGATCTAACATCTAGCACGGTATATATGCTCTTTTATGATGGTCATTTAGAATGTAAACCAATATCTCTCGTTTCATTTTAGTCAATCAATAAAGATTTTGTTTCGACAGTTTTCTAAAGATGTGGGCAAATGCATTGAAGAGCACAAGTTGAAAGTGGTTCTTATCGCTCCACTCATGTGTCCTATAGTGCTACCAGTAAATGGAACTTCGAGGCAGGAATTGTCGTATGCTTCTTCGGTTTCAAGATACCGGGAAAATCTCCCTCTACATATGGTAAAGGATGGTCGCTTAGCCTACTTGTTCTACTGAAAATCCACATTTGCACACACAAATATAGCATGTCCTTCTTGCAGTCTGGAAGGCAGGCAAGTTGATTATGCTTTTTATAACAGGCAGCAAAGGATTCGAAAGCGTTGCAGTTTACCAAGGTTGGGAAGGTGTTCCAACTCTCTGAGGATCTGGATGATTTGAAACCGAGTAATGAAGTGAAGAAGTTGAAGGCAGAGCTAACTCAATTGGAACTAAAATTAAGTGAGGTAAGTCTATCATCCTTAGAACTCAATTTCTGGACATATAGGCCTTGCATGTACGAGTTTCTTCTTAGAAATGTGGATATCTGTATTTTCTACCAGCATCAGATAGTGATACGGAGTATCAGACACGATGGGCTGAAAACGCCATCTCTTAGTTGTTGTGTCATTTATTTGTACTCACAGTACCCATAATTAAGTTATTAACGTATTAGGTATTAAAGTGTTTTAAAATATTTTGCAGGCAAAAATTACCATAAGAACACTGGAAGAAGAGAAGTTCACAACGACAGAACAAAGGAGCAAATTGCAAGAAGAATTAGTAAGTAGACTGAGTGACTGACATATTTCGTTTTTTGCCAACTACACCAATACAACCATGGCCACCAGCTATGACCTGTTTTTTGTTGATTATCATGATAAATACCTCAACTAATCCACATTGCCTAAATGACTGTAAACCTCATTACCCTTTAGAGGAATCGAACTGATAACTTTTAAGGAGTAACCCGATCTAATGTATTCTTTAACGATCACGCTCTGATTAAATACTAATGTGATTAATGATTGAACTCCAGGGTCCGCATTAACTTTTTAGATTTTGGTACAAGTGCCTATTACTGATATCTGGTTGTATATAAGTGGATTTCTGAATATTTGCTTAATATAATTTGCAGGAGATATTGAGAAGAGAGAATGGTGCAAGAAAAGTTCAAGTAGGTTTCCCTTTCCTATTTGTTTGTATGGTGGCTATTGCGTGTCTCAGACTCGGATACTTTCTAAAACCCTAGGCACAGACTTCAATTTGGTATGTTGTATATAGGTGTGTGTGTGTGTGTTTGATTGGATATTTTAATACAGAATAGATTTTTGTTGTTAGCATTTCATGGAGTAAGCATATCACTATTCTAGTGTTTCAAGATCAGTTATAATATAAGAAAGAAAACAACAGTATTTCTAGCATTCCACTTGGCTTTTCTATTATCTCAAAATCTCTTTGGATGCTTTTTCATTGTTATTTATTATTCTATACAAATCAGGACCCAAATCAACCATTTAGATGAGTCAGTCGTCACAAATTTGACAAAAATAAATATGACGACTCAAGGGACTTAAAGAGAAACAAAACACACACTACCTGCGAAGTGACTGCATTTCTGCTCGTCTTTCTTCCAGAACTCCCACTAGAGTAGTAGAGTTCATTTATGCCATGAAGATCAAATTCAATTGAGCTGTTGTCTCGTTCTCGATATAAAACAAACATGACCAAAGATAATTTTCAACCTTATTTTGAAGAACACCAGATACCGAAATCCAACGGCAATTTCTTCCATCGATAATATAACAAAGGGGAAACCGAAATTGAAGAGAAAAGCTACAATACATTAACCCCATCAATCCAAATTACAATAAATAAACCAATCCTCGATCTTGGAAAAAAGGTTATCAGAAAGAAAAGAAAACAATACAAAGATCTAATGGACTAACCCTTCCTCTTCTTCGCAGACACTCCTTATCACCCGTAAACTACAAAAGAATATATATGCTACATACTACAAACATACACACAAACACTCAACTCATATATATATATATATATATATATATATATATATATATATATGTAACTAGCACCACTTCCAATCACTACCCAAATTTTCACATTGGAAAGATCATTAAACCTGAATTCGCCCTGGAAATGTGTCGGAGTTTACTTCATCAAGATCTCTGTAAAGTTATTGGTGTTTGTGGTTGTTCATCTTTTTCATGTATACTTTGTTCAATTGGAGAACCAGGAACAAATGGGACAAAACCTCGACCACCAAAAACAGGTCGCATGAATGCATTATCGAATTTACGCCAATAATGGTGAACAGTATGGGTTGGGGTAGCAAGGAGCATGCGTATGCTGGATGGACGAAGGAGGTTCACAGGGTTGACGTCAGGACCTTGTCCGTTCTCAAGAAGTGGAACGATGAAAGATTTTGGGCTCGATGGTTCCGAAGACAACATACTACTGAAGGGTTTCGGTGAAGGTAGTAAGAGCCGTATAAGAGGTTTAGTCATCAGACCAAATACCTGAATCACGAAAATAACCATTAAAGATACATTAAAAATTACGAAAGAATTCACGAGTTCAAAACAAATTCGATATAATGGTCGATTTTAACCTCATGAGAGCCTGAAGGCTCATGTGTCTTGGATTTTGTCCCAGATTGTTAGGAAATACCTTTCCAGGTCTGGGTTATAACATATATTCCCACAGAAGGTAAGAGCCTTTGGGTTGCTGCCTAAACTGATCATGTGGAGAATAGAATGGAGGTCTAGGGCATGGGATATACTAAGACAAAACCATGTTACTATCTGGAACTACGCCAAGTGGGCTAGGTTATGAGGTAGCAGTTAGTCTTACATATTCGCTACATATTCTTACTGATCAAGATGAGGCCTAAATCAGGAACAATGTGGTTGATTTTTACGACAATTACATCGTCAGAGTAGTGGATCATGGCAAGCTACTTAGTTTTTAAACTTAAAACAAGGATAGGACATCTTACCACTGTGCTGAAAAGAACAACAGTAATTGTACTGGTTATCATAATAGCATTTCCACGTAGTTGAGTATGCCCTGCCCTTGTGAACTGCAAATGCAACAAATATGTACGCCTTCATTACATCAGCAAATACAAATAGCCTATAGACCCAATGTAAAATCCTTCGAGACAAATACAAAATTAAAAAGTGTGTTCGGGGCTCCATACAAATAATTGAAGTTATAAATATATAAAAACTGGGATGACATTTAAAACATCCAGCTAAAATATGAATAAAAATATACTTATTTAGTTTTGGCCCTTAGAAATTATAGTTCTAATGTGTACCTGGTTATAAGCAAGTGCCATAGACACAGCGCCTCGCATCAAACCAGCCCACCATATGGTAATCTGCAGGAGCAAGATTTTAGTCGCTCAGTATGTAAGTTAGCTAAGGAGGGTGAGAAACTTCAAATGACAAGAATTAAAACCATTACTTGCTGATTGAAGGTGATCTTTTCACCCTGAACTTTCTTAGTTAGGTTGGACAAAAACGACAGAGGGAAAACAAAAGCTGCTCTTCCAACCAGAACCAAGCCTAGCAGTATTGAACTCACTCCAATTGATTTTCCAGGACTGCAATAAGAGAACCCATGAACTCATGTGAGTACAGTACAATTACTATGACTCAACATGCAACTTATAATATGAAATGATGATGGTACAAGAAAACAGTGATAGTAGAAATGCTGGGGTAATCCATCAAACACGATAAAAGAGATAAATATACCATACCTGCTTCTTACGAATCTCCACTTCTCGATGTCCAATGCATCCATGCCGACATAAAGGAAGATAAATATCTCAGCCATGAAAGACAATGTTGCAAAAGCATGCCTACAATGATTGGAAAAAAGAGAAATTGAAGTTAATGAATTCAATTGTGCGACATCGATGCTTGCGAAACAATAACATAGAACAAACGAATTTCGATCATTTGAATTGACATACTTGGTAGTGACTCTGGAACTCTCGGTAACATTATGCCAGGTGTAATGCGACATGACAATCCCGCAAAAGAACACAGTGAGAATTGAACTTAAGTGGAACAACTGCAGGAACATCGAAGTCATCAACTCAGAGGTAAATTTAGAGCCAACTGAAACAATATAAAATGTACGGTAGGTGTTCCACGAGTTGGGAGAGAATTCTTACTTCAGCTAGCATGTAAGAAAGGTAAGCCATGAGTATCATAAGCGCGATCTCGCGATCTGTAGAATGTCTGAAATTTGTGAAAACTTAAGGGAATTAGAAACTTCAATAATTTTATTAGATAATTGGTTGGGAATATTATTATGGTGTAAAATTGTGCTTCAATCACATCATGTAGTACTCAGAAGTTCAAGTATTGTTGTCCTGCATTCCTGTCTATGGGGTAAAGAATTAACGACCCCATGGTATAGTAAAACATGTGCCATCAGCAGGAAGATTACCTGACCCACCCACCACCAGGTGCATCATAAGCCCTACTACTTTACTGGTCAAAGTGCCAAACAACCTTTCAGTCACCTAGGAAAACAAGGGAACTACTATGTTTACAAAAAAATCTCAAGTGTCCCTGACAAACCAAGACACAACTTCGACGGTCATAAGACAACAATGGACGATGTTACCAATAACCACAATGTCAAAAACAAAAGAATTGAAGCAAAAGTTGGTAATTGCACAAACACCATGTAATAGTTCAAATACCTGCCAAAATACAACTTTTTTATAATGTATGCACTCAGAAGACCAACCTGCAGGGGGAGAACGTAAATTTCTTGTAAGAGATAAACTTAATTTCGTATGCAACCATACGACACATCTATGCACCCAAGCAAGAATGGTTCGCGGAAGAAAGACTTACAAACACACCCAGTGCCGTACTTATGATAAATAAATATGAGAAGTTGCCGAAAAACTGTAATGCGATCTTGGAATTGATTTGAGTAAGATCAAAGTCCTGGATTGCATTGAAGAGCACAATAGAAGTGGCATCATTAACAACACCTTCCCCGAAGACCAAACTGTATAGAAGAGGTGTCTCATCCTGATTAAGCACCTGTTCAGCAAATACAAGAAACATCATTAGCTACACAATTTATCTTATTAGCTAGAAGCTAAAATCAGTCAAGCTCGAAAGTGGCTACCCATACCTGCAAGGTGCAAACAGAATCTGTTGCAGAAAAGATTGTCCCAATTGCTGCAAGTCACACGTGGAATATAGTTAAGAGCAAGTGGAGAAGAATAACAGAAACAGATGAGAGCTTAAACAACCCGTACGAAGAAAGAAGGTAATGTATAAGAAGTACCAAGGTAATCTCCCAACTCCAAAGGACCGATATCCAACTTCTTAAATATTTCTGTAGCACCTGCATTAAATATTTCACGACAGATCACATACCGCAGCAACTTATATTCTATACGGAGAAACCGCCAACACATTGTTGCAGAGGTCAATATCAGTTAGCATGTTTTAATACATACATTACTAAAATATTGAAACTTGGACTTGCCAATAATGTCAATATGTCACGTGCTCTATTACAAGGCTATAATTATTGTGGCATATAGCCAGAACTGGTATGGTTTGCTTTAGAAATTCACGTCATTTTATCAGCTCTCTGGGTGTTTATTACGCAGACACTATTACTTTGCGAAAGAAATAACAAAATGGTAAAACCAAATCGCATGTATAAACTTTAAGTGACATACCTAAAGAAATGGTGGCAAAGGATATTAATGTGCCAACTACACCGAACAGAATGATTGTCATGAAGTTGCGGAAAAAATGTTTCTTCTTAACCTGGAATCTAGTCACCACAAAAATTATAAAAAGAAAATTTTTAATCAAAATCAGTGAGCTTGTGAACTTCAATTGGAATGAAACAAACAATCAGATGACGAACACAGCACCTAACTCATAGTGAAAGTACAGACAGATGTGAAGCATAATCACACAAAATAATCGTTAAAATAAAAAGAACAAAGATTAAGTTGGAAAAGTTCGCACTCTGACTACAAAGAAGTAGCAAATAATAGTAAACTTTAACCATAACATTGTGAATCTAACTTAAGTGCGAAAAGTTTAACAAGGCGAAACATAGCGTATGACAAAGTATCTTCCAGTAACTGTGAACAGTTCAACAACCGACAAAAATGTCTCGGCTGGAACCTCTCCAAATCTACAGAAAGCTACCTTCTGACAACGATGAAACTTGACTGATGCAACTTTGCATCAAGACAATTCAAATTTCAATAATTTATGTAGTTTATACACCTCTCATGTAGTTAGTTGTCGGCAATTAGTATCTTCACCAAAAAAAAAGAAACATGGAGACACGAGAAGCTGAAACATACCCAGCATTGAAGATAATAGGTGGAAGAAGATATATAAAGAAGAGATCTTCACTGAATACTAAAATATGCGAGCTTTTTCCTCCGGTAGTCAATAGAATTACAACTCCAGTACACAAACCCTGTCATCAATTTCCACCCAAATAGAAATAAAATTCATAATACTAATTAAAAATTCAAATACCTCATATTAAGAAATCTTAACTATCAATATCAAATTTTGTCATACCCAATACTGAATTTGCAAAATTTTATCCTACCCAGATTCTAATTTCGAAAATACATTTCAAAAAGGGTATAATAGAAGAAAAAGCATGAACAACTCACAATAGCAATAGCGGTACTGGATTCATTCATCCATCGATTCTCCTCTAGTAAATGACCAATCACTATACACGCGCAGAGTAATGTAACGAATAATGTTACCGAAACGACGGTAGCATGATCTGATGCTTTTAATATCTCTAAATTAGAGAAAACAGAGCCAAGCTCAAAAGCCATAGTAACAACTTCCTAAACCAAATTAACTTCCTAAAAACAGATAATTTATAGTATCAAATTCTCTTGGGCGGCTCGGGTTTATCTTTCCGAGCTGTCCATCCAACAGATTTTTCCTCAAATTCAAATCTAATCACAACCTGCAAACATTCAAATACCAACAATAAATTCAGATCAAACAAATAATTAATCAGACTCATAATAAAAAATTATTTGCCCAAATCGACAAGCTTAAAAAAATAAATTAATTAAACAATTAGGGTTTTTTTTATGTTCAGCTAATAATCCGGAAAAGAAACATTAATTAAAAAAAACCATAGTCCCATAAACACCAGCTAAACAAAAGAAGTTTCGGATTCCATCTTCTTAATTCTCAAAGATAAAAGCAAAAAAATAAATAAATAACCAGAATTGTCGAGCTGGAGGAGTGATCGCTGAATCTCCATTTTGAACAATTTCGAAAAAAATTTAACAAAATCGATAAAAAAAAATCCTTTCATTGTGATAGAATGATCAGTAAAACTCATCAAGAACAAATTCCAAACACATTCAATTTAAAATCTCCGACAGATTAAAGGAAGACGGGAGATTCTGATAAACAAAAAGTTGAATGAGTGAGGAAATAATGAAGAGAGTTAGAGAGATGGAGAGAATTAGGGTTTTGAACGTACCTTCTTCTAGAGAGAGAGAGAGATACAGAAGAAGAAGCTAGAAAAAACAAGAGAGAGAAAGAGATGAGAATGATGGAGAAGTAGAAGAGGTGTAAAGAAATGAATCTCTCTCTCTATTTATAGTACGAATATGTTCCATAATTTTTTTTTGAATGGTGACGTAAGTAAATTTAGTAACAAAACAATGGCAAAAACTAGCAGTAGCGAAAATGACAATGCTTCCAAATTATAGATCATTTATGACCCTTGGGATTTTGTTTTATTACTCTTTTACCTCGCTAGCAATGGCATTTAATTTATCTTTCTCATTTATAAACTAACTGCCACCTCATGCAAGATCTCAGAAATTTCCCTCTTTCCTCTCTTTTTTTAATTTGAGATTTTCAGAATTTTAGAGTTTATGTCAATACTTTCAATCACTTGACCAAACAAGTGTTGACGCTCTTTTAGCTCTTCTTATTTGCCAAGTTTTCCAAGGGTATAATTAGTGTTTATGTCGCATGAATAGTTCAGTAGAGTATAAGGTATGTAATTTTCAATCATGTGACTACATCCCTCGACAAAAAAAAATCCAATATTAGACTACGCTCAGTTTTGACTCTCGGAAAATAGATCTTTTTGTACGCTATTTGAAGTTGGAAGATTCTATTAGTTATCTTATGAAATTCTATCCATCATCGGGACAGGAATGGAGTGACCGAGGAGAAGAAGTTTCGCCTATAGATATGAAAAGAAAGAAAACTAGAAAAGAGGCCCGCTTTAGCGGGGGAATATGAGATAACGACTTTATTTATTGACCTTCATGAGCATGGGTGGCTGCATCTCATGGGTGGCTTCATTACTGATTGAGAACATTATGAATCATCTTCAAGTCCATTTGCCATCAGCAAGTAAGTCTGCCCGTCTTTCAGGAATCACAAGAAAGACAAATTTTGTCACCTGGGGCTAAGAAGTTGGAGAAAGAAAGCCACGGTGGATTGATAGATTACTAATCTGGCCCCAGTCAAAGACTTAGGAAGGGAACCCAGCAAGTCAAGTCAAATCCAAAGACAACCTTCATTTGATGAAGTCAGAAGATATTGATTGGCAAAAGCCCATTGTCAGAGAGATGAAAGAAAGCAAAGGATCCGAGGAGTCGTCCCATGATCTAACCGGGATAAAAATAGAAATAAAGGGAAAAAGGAGAGACCAGAACAGATGCGCCAACTGTCGAGATTTAAACATTACTTGACGTTGCAAAATACATAATCTGAGGTCAAGCATGAGCGACCACTGCGATGAACCAGAAAGAGGAGCAGAAGTCACTCGACTGATAAGGAGAAGATCAGAACATGAAAGTAGGGATTGGCCCCCTGGGACTCTTGAGGTTGACCCGCCTTCGAAGAATCGGGCAACAAAGACTCAATAAAGATATGTACATATATCTCCACAATACAAAGGTTTGAAATTGTGTCAATCTAAGCGTTGTAGTCGACTCTTGGAGGTCTAGTAAAGCCTGATAAAATACCTAAGCCTAATTAAACCGACAAGGAGAAAAAGGGGCTTACTTGGTGGCAGGTTGCCTTCTTCTATCCTCTCCTTATTAGTCGAGTGGCTACCGCTCCTCACCTTGTTTTCTTTAGGCATGGGATTACTATCTCCTTGTGAACAAGTTTCTGGTAGAGTGAGTCCTAAAAGGCTGGGAAAATAATCAGGGACTAAGAACCTTACGGTAACACGCTTTCTTTATAGATCATATATCCCCTTGGAGTAAGAACCGATAGCAAAAGAGATTCTAGCGAAAGACTCAAATACTCACTCCAAGTATTTCGTTCGTTAGGTAGGCTCAATCCTTATTAATTCTAGATCTAAACCCAGGGAAACTAGGGTTTGCCCATTCTCATACAACGCTCTTTTAGGGTAGGTTTACTCGTATCATGTGGGGATTAGTTTAACGAAAACTGACTTACCTATCCACAAGGACTAAAACCATGGAATGAAAATCTTTAACACTGTCTCTTCCTTCTAGCCAACTAATATCCACTTTCTTGGAACTCGGGACTTACCTTCAAGTAGCATGTTGATTTATAAGCGTACTTTCTTTCTCCCTCAAGACTGGAAAGATCTGAACTGGGATAGAGCTAGAACGTAAGTTACCATGCGCTAGAGGAGCCGAAAGAAGAAATTCAAGATGAGAAATAGGAGTAGGAGCGTAAGCCACTCGACTGATAAAGAGTAGGAGTTGCGATTGCTTCTGTTGAAGGAGTTTTACACGAAAAGTATAATTTGTCCTGTACCTATAATTATCAGTAACTCATTTTTTTCTTAACTATTGGCTACCTCTCTTCAACTGACTGAGTTGATGATTAGGACAAATGTGTATCATGGGATGACTTTGTTATAAAAAAATGTTCAATATATATCTGGAGTTGCATCCTCCTTGACCATGATCAATTTGAGTTGACTCCAACACAAACCATTGTTGCTTGAAGCATTAACCTTGTTGGGCATGCTTCATTAGCTATTTGTTTTCTTTAGTTATCTATACATTTTGTCATCATAACTATTCTCACACGCCTCTTTACGTGTGACATTTTTTGAGTCTATCACGTTTTTTTTTTGTGGCAAATACGTGTGACTTTAGTTCAACAAAAAAAAAAAAATACGTGTGACTTTTAATAAAGGGTATATCATTTCGCATCCCTAGATCAAAATCCTGGATCCGTTCCTGCCTCTTAACCTATCATATCTTTTCGATTCTATCTTCTTTCTATCTTAGTCTTTTTTTCGATCAATTTTGAGAATCTTAAAATTAAGGGGGGGCAGTGGAGCGGGACTTTCACAGACTTTCATAGACAAAATGTCCCGTAGACATTTCAAGACATTTCGGATGAGTTATTATAGACAACATGTGTTCATAGACATTTTCAAGACATTGAGAGTTTGTAGACAAA
>BEHA01011547.1:730286-764983 GCA_002897215.1 Eschscholzia californica subsp. californica | reverse complement strand
GACATTTTCCGGCGACCTTATGTAGACGAATATGACGTGGCAATTGCTTAGTGAGGTGGACAAAGAGAAAGAAAATACATTTAATTTACAGAATTGCCATAAGGGTATAATGGAGAAGCTTACAAAAATATGTTGGGGCCAAACAGGAAATTGGGGCCAAAACGAACTGCCGGACACTTATAGGGGCCAAAACGGCGAGTTGGTCACAAATCGGGGGCCAAAACGGAATTAACCTTTTATTTAATTATTAAACATTTTTAATTAGTAATCTCGACATTTGCACTATATATAATTATCTTACGTGCTAACCAGCTCACCTAATCATTATTTAAATCAATTAACTATCAAATTTCGAACATTTGCGATTATCGAAAGATGCTAACAACTTTTTTTTTTAATACCATAACAAAAATCTAATTAGTTTAGTGACCCTAAGCAGTTACTAAACCGAACTATTTTTCATATACATTCAGATTCGTGGATCTTTTAGTAGACATCTTAATATTAATATATTTTTTAGAGTAATTCATGAACAATATGTATAGATGTTGTGCACGATCCAATGATACTTAACCGAATCACATAGATATATAGTTTACGAGGAAAAAAAGAACACCTTTGTATATATTTGTCAATTTTTCTTACTAAATTTTTGTAAGATAGGGAGTCCGAGATCAAATATTATGTTATGTGTTGAATTACATATTTTTATCTAATTGTAAGAGTAAAAACGAAAGTGTAAGTAAAGTGAAAGACTAAAATGTAATATTGTTAAGTTTAGTGGGTTCCTTAAGACTAATACTAAGAAATGTTTGTTACGAGTAACCTAAATAGTTATTCATTTTCCTTTGGTTGTAACGAAGAGAAATGTAATCTCAAAAAATATTCGAAGAGAAATGTAATCTCAAATCAATCTGGAACGAATGAATTTTTCTATTTTCTCCTTTGATTTCTAACTTGGTGTCAGAGTAGAGGTAAACTTTCCAAATCTTGCATCTTTCTATACGTCAATTTCAAAAAATTGCGAATTTTCTGTAAGAGAAACAAGATGGTGTAATTTTCTATTATGGAAAGATCAATCCAAAATCATAATGATGAATATTGATCTTCTAGGTTATGTTGACGACTCCATTAAAGCACCTAGATAATTGAAACATCAAATCCAACTTTCATTCAATGGCTAAAGGCATACAACTTTGTTAAATCGTGTATGAAAGCGCATTTACAAGATCTGTATCCTCAATTGTATTAGGTTACCTACATCAAGAGAAATCTGGAGATTCCTTTAAATGCATTATGGTAGGGAATATGAAGCTAAAATCTCTTAGCAAATTAAGAGTATAAAACGAAGTGAATCATCCGTAACTGAATATCTTCAGAAGATCAAGGGACTATTTGACCCTCCAACTAGAGTTAATGAAAAAATATCTGACATTGAACCAAATAGAATAGTTTTAAAAGGTCTAGGAAAGGTTTATCGTCCTTCTGTTATAACTATTTATAACAGAGAGTCAAATATCTCTTTTATTGAGTTAAGAACACTAATTATTATTTTCTTGTGTTAGTTTGGGTTTAAAGTTAGCGGTTGGTGTCTCAACAATAATTTGCAAGTTTAGGTCAAAGTCTTAGTTGAAATAATATAGTATTATCTAGTCATTTGTTCAAAGAAAGTCATACATACTTTTATAGTAAGAAAGTATCAAAAATTAATTTCATTTTGTACCTCAAATTTTTAACCAGTTAAAACTTTTAATTCGGCATTCTAATTTAGTCTCCCAGTAAGTATTTTTATTAGTCAAAATTAACAACCAAAATTCTTCCTTTTTCTATTATTTCTATTTCAATTGTCATTTACGCGATCTTTTGTCTTTCTTAGTTTGCCGAAAAAAGTCGTCTTACAACCTTCAACATAAAAATTTTAAATCTCCTTTTTCTTCGTCATCTCATCACCACCACAAGTACCATTTCTCTGTCTCACTAAAGAAATTCTGACGTTTTTTTTTGTATTGTGGTGATCATAGTGGGTAGGATGAAAGAAAGAAAAGTAGAGATCTATTTTCTTTGGTTAAGATTTTTCAAGCAAATAACAACAGGAGAAAAAAAGACTCACAAAATAATTTATTTAATTTGGGACCAAATTAGACATTTTGACAAATATAAACCCCAATATTACATTTTATACATCACTATTGAATGGCAAAAGGCTTTTTAGCATAACTTCATTTATGCGGCTGGCTATGAATATAAACAACGGATAAGCACGCCGTCTCCACGACTTATTTTTCCCATCAATCAAACGTCCATTATTAGTTTATAACACGTGTCTTAATCTAATCCGATCATAAACAATCTATATCAAACTTAACCCTAGTCCTTAACTCAACCATAGTTATTAACTTAACCCTACCTATCATCTATCTATGACCTTATCGACTTATCTCAGCTCAATCGTTTCTCTCTCTCTCTCTCTCTCTAAAAACTCGCGTCCGATCTAATGGCGTCTTCTCAGATCTTACTTTCTCTCTCTAACTTTGCCCTAATTTAACCAAACCTGTACTCTCTTCTTTACTGTTGTATTATTATCAGCTCGTCTTGAAGAGAAACTTGACCTAGTTTTAATGGCGTATTCATTTCCTGAAGAAGTTTTAGAACACGTATTTTCGTTTATTCAATCAGATAAAGATCGAAACTCTGTTTCTTTAGTTTGTAAATCTTGGTATGATATTGAGAGATGGTGTAGAAAGAAGATCTTTATTGGTAATTGTTATGCTGTAAGCCCTAGGATTTTAATAAGAAGATTTCCTGAACTTCGATCTGTTTCATTAAAGGGGAAACCTCATTTTGCTGATTTTAATTTAGTTCCTGAAGGTTGGGGAGGGTATTTATATCCATGGATCGTAGCTATGGAAGAAGCTTATCCTTGGTTAGAAGAGTTGAGATTGAAAAGAATGGTAGTTACTGATGAAAGTTTGGAGTTAATTTCTAAATCTTTTAAGAATTTTAGGGTTTTGGTTCTTTCATCTTGTGAAGGTTTTACTACCGACGGATTAGCTGCCATTGCTGCAAATTGCAGGTTTATTTCAACTTTTCTTTGATTAATAAGTTGCTTTTTGAACTTTTGATACCTCATTATTTTCTTCTTTTGACTATTTCCTGTCTCTTTTAAGAGATTTCTTGTTACTTATTTCATTATTAGGTTAAAGTTTGAGTTTTTATTTTTGTCATGGGTATGGGTATGCATTCTTTTGTTTTTTCAGCTTTGATACTTGTTTAAAAATGGGATTTTTTTTCTCCCTCTTGAAACTCTGTAATTATCTCAAAATAAGGTTTTTTTTTGGCACCCTTTTAGATTGATTTAGCAAAAAATTCAGTTATAGTTAAGTTGGGATATTCTGATTGTAGTTGGTCTTGATGATATTTCTCTAACATTTGAGGGTTTGAACTTCTGGCAATGGGCAAGTGTAGAAAGTTAAGTCTGTTTAATTTTGTTACCTTTTTTTGCATCTTGTGTTTCCTTATGCAATAACATTATGTGGGGTTCACTTGGGTATTTTGTATGGTTTGCTCTGGGATAACGTGGATTCTTTCGGATTCCCAAATTCCATTAGCTTTTTGAACTTTATATTATTTTTAGAAGTGGGTTGTGATTTGTGTACTCCACTCTTTTTAGGATAATTTAATGTTATACTCCCCATTTGCGCGTTGAATAACTCATTTGCCGGATTAGTATGAATAAAAATCTGAATATTTTAGGGTTTTGTTATTTTTCGTACTTGTGTTTGGCCTGAGGGGGTCCAGGAAGTGTTTATTTGTGATGGTTATTTGGTATTGGAACGTTTTTTGGCTCCAGATTGCGGTGCCAAATCTATGTATGATACTAAGCTATTGGCTAGCTGTATTTGTAACTTGGATAACAAAGAAGATAAACCTAGTGTTGACTTTGATTTTCAGTGAAATTGGTTTTCTTTACATAGTGGATTTCATTGTTTTCCAACTCTTGGTCTCTTACCTATCCGAATTAACAAAAGAGATGAGTTAATTGTTCTGTGTTCTGATCTACCTTTATGGTGTTCGATAATGTAGAAATCTGAGGGAGCTGGACTTGAGAGAATGCGAAGTAGATGACAGACGTGGCAGTTGGCTTTGTCATTTTCCTGATTCTTCTACCTCTTTAGTTTCCCTTAACTTTGCATGCCTTGATGGGGAGGTAAGCTTCTCTGCTCTGGAACGCTTAGTAAGCAGATGTACAAACTTGAGGACTCTTCGGCTAAACCATGCCGTGCCTCTTGACAAGCTACCTAGTCTTCTTTCTCGAGCCCCACAATTGGTGGATATCGGTACAGGGGCTTTCTCTACAGATTTCCGCCCAGAAATCTACTCCAAGCTAGTATCTTCATTTAGTGGCATTAACGGGCTCAAGAGCTTGTCTGGGTTATGGGAGGCGGCTCCTGCTTATGTTCCAGCAATGTACTCAATATGTGCTGGACTCACATCGTTGAACTTGAGCTATGCGAGCACCCGAAGCCCGGATCTCATTAAGCTTGTTAGCCAATGTCGAAATCTTCAGCGATTATGGGTAGGTTCCACCAAACTCAACTGTAATTCTTTTGATGTTCCATTAAGTGTTTATTGGCTTCTTAATTCATTTTCACCTGATGAAAATCATCTACCCAGGTCCTGGATTATATAGAAGATGAAGGCCTTGAAGTCATTGCAGAATCTTGCAAGGAACTGCAGGAACTGAGAGTGTTCCCTTCTGAACCATATCAGATGGACCAGAATGTACCACTAACTGAACGAGGCCTCGTTTCAGTTTCTGAAGGGTGCACCAAGCTTGAGTCAGTTCTTTACTTCTGCCGGCAGATGTCTAATGCGGCACTAATTACTGTTGCTAGGAATCGCCCCAACATGACCCGTTTTCGTCTCTGCATCATTGAGCCCCGAACACCTGACTACTTAACTTTGCAGCCACTTGACGAGGGTTTTGGTTGCATTGTTGAGCATTGCAAGGATCTTCGACGACTTTCTCTCTCTGGACTTCTTACTGACCGTTGTTTTGAATATATTGGGAATCACGCTAAAAGGCTTGAAATGTTGTCAGTTGCTTTTGCCGGGGATAGTGATCTGGGTCTCCATCACGTGCTTTCAGGTTGTAAAAGTCTTCGGAAATTGGAAATTCGAGACTGCCCTTTCGGTGATAAGGCTCTTCTAGCCAATGCAGGGAAGTTAGAGACAATGCGATCCCTTTGGATGTCTTCATGCTTAGTGAGTTTTGGAGCTTGTAAGCTTCTTGGTCAGAAGATGCCTAGGCTTAATGTTGAAGTTATTGATGAGAGAGGAATCCCAGATTCAAGTCTCGATAACTTCCCCGTCGAAAGGTTATATGCTTACAGAACAATAGCAGGGCCCAGACTCGACAATCCAGAATTTGTTTGGATGACAGATGATAATCCACCTGGTGTTAGGCTGGAGTAATGAAACCATTGTTCTTTCAGACCTCATTTATAGGTATTGTTTCTCTGTTTCTATCCTCAGTTTTGTTTCCATTAATCTTCAGAAGAAAATTGCAGATATTGGGTTATGGATGAGAAGTGATAAGTAAAAGCGGATATACACACAGAAGGGGTCATATCTCCCTTCCCTTTCAGGTAAAGTCAGGAAACTAGATATTCTATTTCACTTGAAATTTGTAGCAGAAGGTGGGTTTTGTATACTTGATTTGAGGAGAGAGAGAGAGTGGGGCCATTAACTTGTAGACTTGTATACTTAATTTAAGAGAGAGAGAGAGAGAGAGAGGGAGAGAGAGAGATCAACTTGTTGTACATTTGATTTTAGACGACAGAGATGTGACATAGTTGCAACTTTCTTTGGTAATGAAGCACAAACTTGTTGTAAACTGTCCAAGTTAATCCCCTATCAGTGGTATTTCATTTGAAACTAACCAATTAAAGAAAATCTCAAGACAATGTATGAAATCATAGTAATTTGTCAATCGAGGACAACTTATTTCTACTTTGTCAATGGAGAAGAACTTATTTCGCGGTGATAGTTTTTTTTTTCAAAAAAAACTGAAAGCTATTATTAAAAAGAAAATAATGAATAACAATAACCCACAGCAAAGGTACTGACTAGGATGTAGAAGTTGATACACTTGATTTAGAGCTCTTTCCTCATCCTCTGTTGGTTCGTCTATTATAAAATCTCTATCCAATAAAGACCCATTCCGCATAAACGCCTTCAGAAGTTTTGAGTACACAACTTTTGTCAAAATCTGGAATTTCTTAGATACCTTCTCCGTATCAACCTGAATGGAGGAGGTGGTGGTAGTGTTCGTTGTCGCAATGGCAGTGATGGAAGAGACACTCGTAACAACTACTGGTTTATCACCGATGGCGGTGAAGGAAGAGACACTTGTAACAACTATTGGTTTATCACCCACTTTGACTAATCCGTCCATATACGCCTTACAAGAAGTTAAAATAACTTCAGCACGATCACGAAAATACTGAGAAACAAATACTTCAAAATCCTTGGGTGGATTATTAAGAATTGCTAAAATTGATTTACAACTTAAGATATAAGCATACTCATTATAGGCCAATGATGCTTTTGGAGAATGTTTAATCAAAGTAGGTTCATTAAGATTTGGATCCTTGTTCAACACTAGAGCTTGGATTGATAATAAAACTTGTAGTATAGTAGAATTATTTGGTACCCATTTCTCACTATCTTCACCATGCCAAGTATTTAAAATGCTTAAACAAACCTTCCCATTAGAATATAAGTTTGGATTTAATCGAAATCCATATGAATGATAATGAACTTTTGGTGGTGAATTAGGGTAATCTGAAGGAAATTGAATATCAAAGAAGAAGAGACAATCATGATAAGGAGTACCTGATGGACCAATTATTACTGCTCTTAATAGATCAATACGTTTTTCATAAACCCTAACAAAGATTGAATCAGCTGGTAAACATTCTTCTAAGATCTTCCACTCTTTCATTATTTTCTTATATGTTTCTTTACTGTAATTTGATGAATCACCATAATAATGATGATCAGTAATGGAATGATGATCAGTAATAGAGTTTTCAATGAATGGAATAATATCAAATTGCTTGAATTCTGTTCCTCTTGAGTTTCCCGCTGCTATCGGTTTTCCTGTATCTACTACTATTTCAATCATATCTTCTTCTTCATGATTTCTCATCTTTGCTTTTAGATAAACTAGGGTTTAATACTGATAAACCCTAAAACAGATTTTCACTACCTGGTTCTATTTATGGTCTGCCTTTGATAAACCCTAAAACAGATTTGCCAAAGAAAATGGAAAGTCGGTAATCTTTTTTGTGGAAAGTCGGTAATCTTAAAAAAGATTTTTAATACTCCGTGTAGGGGGTGGCAATGGGTAGCCATTTACCCTATAATCGAACCGACCCAAGTCTTATTGGGTAGCTTCTAGGTATAGATTTAAGACCAGCTAAGAAAATCGGGTCCTAAATGGATATACCTGACAATACTCGATTAAGAGGCGGGTCTTAATCGGGTATATCCGTCGGGTACCCGAGATAATACGAAAAACTATCTTAGATTATTCGGATTGTTTTAAGTCAGGATTCCTCCCACCAAGTTACCAATTCACCAGGCCTCCAAAATTTAAAACCTAAAACTTACTCAAAGTTGTGAAATTTCTCAAAATTTTTTTTTCTTGGTTGAAAGCTAATTTATAAAGGCCAGTGCTTTGGGGAAAGCTAAGATTTTGGAATAGTTTCCGGAGTGCAAAATTTTAAAAGGAATATGCAAAATTTTGGAAATTTTTCGGAGAAACATATTTTATGGGGAATATGTTTCAAAATAAAAAAACCCTCCACCGCACCTCACTCTCTCACCACCTCACCTCTCACTCTCTCTCCCCACCCCTCTCTCTGCCTTCTCCGACCAAGTCACCGACCGACGACCTGAAAAGATTTAAAAAAAAAAAAAATTCACCCTCTCTCTCTAGAAACTCCAGCGAAGGGGTTTCCCTTCGCCGGAGTTCCAATCAGTTGAAGAACAAACCGATCTGGTCTGTTCTTCAAGAAACAATTCAACGAACAAAGTTACTGATTCTTGGAGACCTAAACTGGAAAATGCGACCTAGTCGGAGAAGACATAGAGAGTGGTGGGGTGAGAGAGAGGTGAGGTGGGGAGAGAGAGTGGTGAGGTGGAGAGAGAGTGAGGTGGAGGGAGGTGAAGTGAAGGGTTCTCTATTTTTATTTTTATTTTTATTTTCCTATAACAACTTACAAAATAAAATTGTCAAACAAAATTGACCAATTTTTTGCCAAGTCTTGACACCCCGGAAACTATGTTGCTTTCCCCAAAGGTGAGTGGGTTAATATAACATAAAGGTTCGATTCTTCTTTCTTGATTTTCCTAATATCTAATCTCTTATACTCATCAACTATTGTACCAGAGATATTTTCTTATTTAAGGATTTATGTCGTTTATGGTATTTCTTTTGATTAGATTCATGCAAATTCTTCTACTTTAAGAAATGTTTGCTATAGTTTTGTGAATACCCAATGGGTACCCGAGATATTTAAAGGTTCCGGTTCTGAATCCTTCTGTTGAGGTATTGGTACCGGAACATTCAAGAACCGAAACCGCTACAACTTATAGGTTCCGGTTCTGGGTAGTTAAATACTCGAACCGGAACCGACCCGTTGACACCCCTAACTCTGTGTAGTTGTTTGTTTATAGGAAGCTTAGCCCCCTAAAGTAGACTAACTCGTTAATATGACCCTACGAAGATAACGAGCAGATGACTGACTGACAAAATTGTCGACGACCTTTACCAATTTTTTGTCTTTTACATCTTGCTACTCTCTCCTCCTTCAACCACCAACACCTCTCTTTCTCTCTCTGGAAAAGCTCATCAAAATAAAAAAGAATAAAAATACTAGTAATAAAGTTGAAATATGAAATATTATAAATCTAGATTAGTTTTAGAAACTAATTATATTTAGGGGACTATTTTAAAGAATTGTTTAAAGGATCAAAATAGAATTATCCATATAAACGAAATTAATCTACATGTATTTTAAGGTTAGTGTTCTGTAGAATTTTCCAGGGTAAAAAGTTTTTGGTGGAAACAAAAGAGGTTTTTTTTTTGATGAAATGGAAACAATAGAGTTAATAATTGTAAGTTGGATAAGCCATCTTGCACCATACCCCATCTTTTTTTTGTTGAAAGATCATAACCCATCTTGATTAGTAACATAGAACACCAAAAGAGTTAATAATTGTAGCCACATTGATTTTTTCAGTGACATCGATTTTCTCTGCATAGTGGATTTCACTGTTTTTGAACAATTGGTCTCATGGTGTTCGATAATGCAGAAGTCTAGAGAAGTTCGATAAGGTCTCATGGATTTCACTGTTTTTGAACAATTGGTCTCGTGGTGTTCAGAACTGGCTTTTCTTTGATAAGGCTCTTCTAGACAATGCAGGGAAGTTAGAGATAATGCGATCCTTTTGGATGTCTTTATGCTTAGTGAGTTATTGATGAGAGAGGAATTCTAGATTCAAGTCTCGATAACTCCCCTGTCGAAATGTTATATGCTTACATAATAGATTAATAGTAGCAGGACCCAAACTGGACAATCCTGAATTTGTTTGAATGTTTGTATGACAGATGATAATCCACCTTAGGCTCGAGTAATGAAGTCATTGTTCTTTCAGACCTCATTTATAGGTATTGTTTCTCTGTTTCTATCCCCAGTTTTGTTTCCATCAATCTTCACGAGGAAGGTCAAAAGAAAATTGTTGTATACTTAATTTAAGAGAGAGAGAGAAATCAATTTCTTGTATAATTTTTGTTAGAGAAGGCAAAATAGTTTCATTAATTAAAGAAAAGCAGGGTGGAAGTTAAGGAGGCCCATCCCTGAAACAACAAAAATAAATAAATAGAAGATTAGATTTGAAGTGGCTTAGAGCCTGGTAATGACATCTCATTTACTAACAAATTGACTCAAATGAGTATTGCTAATCCAATTCTGATTCCATGTCCAAAAGTAAATTATGCTCTGCACCTTGACGTCTGTATTCTCTACTGATTGTTCAGTATTCTTTTCTTCTTTCAAAATTCGGTGATTTCTCTCTAGTCAGATTGTCCATATAATGGCTGGAGGGATACATAACTGAATAAAAGACTTTCTATCTGTAATCTTTTTTACTTTCCAATCGCTATGAACATGAGAAATGGTAAGGACATTAACGCAGAATGGAGGATCATAATATATAGAATCCAAAACTTTAGATGTGAATGGACAAAGGAGAAAAAGGTGAGAAGAGGTTTCATAGTTTAACTTACAAAGAGAACATATGTTTGGCACAGTAGATTCTCTTTTTATCATCCTATCCATGGTTGGGACAACATCTAACACAATAGTCCAAAGAAGAAATGACACCTTTGATGGGATAAATTTATTCTAAATCTATTTTGGAATTAAACTTTGGTGAGCCATGGATTGTTGTTGGAGCTCTCTACAGAAGGAGTTGACGGAGAAACCACACACTACAAAACAATCAGGCTTTTGTTACACATTTTTAACTATGGATTATGCATGTTGTAGTTATTTGTCCGCATTTGCTATGGAATTTTAGATGTTGTAGCAAATGAACACGAATAATTATGGAACTTTTGCATATTTGTTACACACGTATCTGTTGTATTTGTCATTCACGTTTTTTTACTTTTCTAATCAGACGTCATGTTTTTATTACGACTAGATGGCCATAGCAAATACCTCGTATTCTCTACGACCTAACCATAACAATTATACAATATGGCCGTAGCAAAAATACGCCCAAAATTAGGCGCACAGTTTGGTGCCGATATTTCAATTTTTAACGCTTAATTCTTTTTCGGCCGACCAATATCTTTTTCTTTTATTCCCAAAATTAGGCACACATTGTTTCAAATATCATTCTATAAGCACCATAAAATAAGAGATTCGAGTTGCGCAAGTATCTAGGATTGTAAGTTCGCAACGATTCTATTTTTTGTTTTCGCCGTCAGATATGATCTGTTGTTTCATATTTAGGTCACAGTGTTATTGTAGTGTTATGTGACACAGGAAAAAAATAAAATTTATAACTAATCCAGCAGTATGTTTCTTTATCGCTATTCACTACGACATCTGTTCGCAAATACATGTATTTATGAAATTTCTTTTTATTGTGCAGGGGTTAAGATCTATGCGTTATGTTGGAATCAAAACTCATGTGGTTGCGTAACAATAGTCATTAAGGTTTCAACGGTTGATAACAGTAAGTTTGAACGTTTCTTAGTCTTTATTTATTCTTTTTATATTCCGCACTACATTGCTAACACTTTTAACCCTATACAAGGCGTGAAGCTAAAATAACTCCTTATTCTTGCAGGCTTGTGTGCAATTTCGTTATTTGGAGAAGAAATAAAATTATATCAATTACAACCGAATCTGGTAAGCACTACAATCCTTTTAATTTTCATTATAGAATATAATTCTTTTTTCTATTTGTTTAAGATCCAACCTGAAATTGATTCTCCAATTTTGAGACGGGCAGTTTTAGGGTTTGAGTGGTCTCTACCTGTGTATTTTACTTGACATTTGTCTGTTTCCTTTTTTTGGATATCAGAGAAATTTAACTTAACAAATTTTTGAGTTTTAGGAGGCTTCAAATTTGAGTTTGTTATCTTAAATCTTGGCTGATCAAATCTTTATTTTTTCCCATTGTTTTGACTCTTTTGTTTTAATGTTTAAGTTAGGTCGCGGCTTTGGGGAATAAAGAAAATTCTCCGGGGAATAAATTCTCGAGGGAATCCAGATTTTTTTGAAAATTCTCCGGAGAATAAATTTTTATGGGGGAATACAGAATACATTTTTTTGAAAGTTCTCCTCCATCTCATCTGTTTTCTCTGTCACTTCATCTTCTCGACACCTCATCATCTTCTCCAGCGAAAATCGCCGGCCGACGACCTTCAAACATAATTTTTTTATTTTTTTTTCCTCTACTCTCTCTCTCTCTCTAATTTTTTTTTCTTTTCTCTCTCTGTCTAGAACAGATCTAGAGAGAGAGCCTTCAAAAATTGGTCCGTAAGTAGACTAACTCCTTCGCCGGAGTTTCTAGAGAGAGTGAATTTTTTTTTTCATGGTCGCCGCCGGGAAAATTTTTCGGCCGGCGACCTAGTCGGAGAAGACAAAGAGGTGAGGTGGAGAGAGAGTGAGGTGAGGTGGAGAGAGAGTGAGGTGAGGTGGAGTGTTTTTTTTTTATTTCCCCGGAAAATTTCTAAAATTCTACATATTCCCTTTAAAATTTCACACCCCGGAAACTATTTAGCTTTGCCCAAAGCGCTGGCCAAACCAGCAGATGACTGGCTGACAACGTTGTTTACGGCCCTTACGATTTTTTTTATCTTCTACATCTTGCTATTCTCTCCTCTTTCCACTACCACCACCAACACCACTTTCGGTGGTGGACCCAAATTAATTTCTTTGCGGGGGACACATTTAGTTATAATAAACAATTGTAAGTTGTCTTAAAGTATTGCTGTGACATTCGAACGACTGATTTATAAATTTTACAGTGATATTCTCAACCAAACGCGACTTTTGCGTTGACTGCAACTTCAACATAGATAGTTGGTCTTATACACATTTGAATTATACAAAAAGAATATATGTAAGTTCTATATCAAATAAATGAAAGCCATTTGTGTCTTGAAATTCTATGTCAACGTGGCACGTGAAGAAGAGCCTAAAATAAATGGTACAAAATCTACAATATGTAAGATGTTGGTTTTGTGTTTTTTAACCTTGAGAAACTCGAAAAATAAATCTTGTATAAATAAATGACAGGTTGATTTTATGTAAGAAGTTTAACCTAAAAGATCTGAGAACCCTTACGTCGTGAGAGCCAATGGCGTAAACCTACAAAATTTCAAAACTTCCGAGTTAATTGCGAATTTGCAAAACTTATATCAAATCTTCAATAAGCATACAATAATTGAGACTTACTTACAAAATTTAGCTATTTTTCAAGCCAAAACAAAAATCCTCTTCAACATCATCTCTAGTTTTATGATTAGAAAATAGTAAAGATTGTATAGATTTCAGGGATTTGAAGGTCCCGAACCCTAAACAATAAAACAATGAAGAAAAATATATATAAAGATATGTCGAAGATCTTAAAGGGATATCTGATTTCGCTAAAGATGCAATGAGAGAGGAGAATGAGGGAGAAAATAAAGGTCGGTCCAAATTTCAAATTGAAAAGAGGAGATGATTGAATATGGGCGAATTTTCAAAAATTCTAAGTGACACTTTAAGCTTTAGAGTTATTTGAGATGTTGCTAGAACCCGTTTCCTTTTTTGAGTCTACTCTTTTTCCTTTTTTTAACAATAGCAGATTATTGTTAGACTAGGGTTGGGCACATAAATCTTTATATGCATGTTACGCAGTTATCGTCAAATACTTTGGTAATTTATGCACGTTATGCGGTTATCGTCAAATAATTTGGTTATTTACAGATATTCAAGTATTACAAATATATATTAAAAATAATAAATTGTAATTTTTAAAAGAATAATAACGGATATTAGATTGGGCTGTTTGAAGAGAGAAATATAACCGTTTTTCAAGAGAGAGAGAAAAATAATGTGTGAAGTTATAGAAAGTGGGTAGTTATTTTGATTTTTAAAAATCTTTCTTTTAAAGACTCTTTAAAAAGAATCGTTAAGATTTACAAAAAAAAATGGGCGACCGAGATTTATAGATGCAAGTCATGACATGATAAAAAAAAGCCTATGTAACTTGTTATATAAATCTACTTTGCAAGTTACAAAAATACCGAATAAAAAAGAGAATGGGCAAAGCCCAATTTGATTAAGTAGTCACATATCTAATTTCTACAACGAAGTCCAAGTTCAAATCTACTTGCAACATAAAGAAAGTCCAAGTTAGAATCTTAGTGCATCTAAATAAGTTTCTTAAGTCAAACACTTAGTTGCCCAAGTGGTCACAGTGTTGACATAAACTTCAAAATTCTAAAGATGGCAGGTTCGATTCACAGACGAGGTGGGACCTATGGTTATTGAACTTGGTTTCTTAAAGGTACAAGTAATAAATTTGTTGGACTTTAGGTTTTTTATTAAGTTGTTGGGTTTTAAACCTCTTTCATTAATAGTTTAACTTCAGCTGTTATCGTGCTCATCACATCTATGAAAGAATCCAGTTACCATGTTCTCTCCCAAAATGAGTGAATCCTTTCTCTACTACATATCATTTTGAGAGCACCTTATAAATGAAAAATACATTGAGGGGAGTTTCTTTAGGGGCCCCTGATTTGGCTATTACATACACCCCCATAAAAACAGACTTAACTTTTTTTTTTTTTTTTTTGTAATTGTTAGTATACTTTAAGTGGTATGACATTGTGTCTCCAACCTAGGACCTCAAGGGTGGAAATCAACTTGATAACCCCTCCAACTCAGGGATGTTAACCAAAAAAAAAACAGACTTATCTGATCCCAAACTATTATGAGAAATGATATTTGATCCGAAAATGGGGGCTGACCACAGTCTGAAAACTGATGTTTGACTCTCTTTGGTCCATGCATGTGGAGAGAAAAACGTCCGGACTAATGAAAGCCAACCACATCAGTTTTCGACTGTAATCGACCCTAATTTTTGGGCCAAATAGAATTTTTCAACTATTGTACCAAAGCTACTAGAGTGGCGCCATATCTAGAGTACCATTCCTCATCGGAGTTGCTCCCAAATATCTTCTATTCCATAAAAAAACTCTTCACAAAACAATTCGGAGAGCTTGATGTCTTTTAGTTATTTACAACCCACTCAAGAAACATAAACCCTAAATATCAAAAGACAAGATTTAGCTTTGTATAAAGAAATATAAGCCTGTGTGTTTAGATATGAAGGAGTAAATACAACAAGAGAACCTAATATTCCTCAAACTTCAAAATAAATATGCAACTCTATTTCTCACTTGTTTCCATTCTACATTATGTGATGCACGAGAGGAAAACAAAAATGGAGTAAATACAGCCATTGAAGCAAATGTTCCTGTTATCGCTGAAGGTGTATAAACAAACAAGCACAGCCGAAAAAAGAAATAACACGTATTCATGTAGCAAAATTAGAACCTTATTTAACTGTCTTCATGTAATACGGTTTAAGTTAATTCATAGAAATTACACATTTCATGTTCAAGTCCGCTAATGTATATGCATGGTTTTTCAAGCAAAGAAATGGCTAAGAATAAATCGTGGAACTTATGGGGTTGGGTGAGTTTGGGTTCTCCTTTTCCTTATGGCTATTGATTAAATAATTAATCGTCAAACTTAATCTCTATTTGAGGTATTTTTTTTACCAAACTAAACAATAAGAGGAAAGGAAAATCTCAACTCTATATATAATATTGTAGTAATCTGTCAATCAAGGAGAACTCATTTCATGCTGCCGACATTTTTCAACTACGAATGCTATGAAAGAAATGCCAATAATTCGTAACAAAAACCTATCGTAATTTGTAAGTTGATTCACTTGAGTTACCTTTATTTCATTATCATCTATTATATATAGCTACTACTGAATTATCACAGTAGCAACTTGAATGGTGGTAGAGGTGGTGGTGCTAGTATTTAGAGTGGTGGGGGTGGCTGTCCCAATGGTGGAGGAGGAAGAGACACTTTTAGCTACTACTGATTTATCACCAACTTTGGCTGATCCATCCACACACGCCTTATAAAAAGTTAATATAGTTTTGTTTCCATGAGTCTTCAGTTTTGTTTCCATGAGTCTTGAGAAGGAAGGTCAGAAGAAAATTGCACATATTGGGGTATAAAATTGAATTAACAAAAAACAACTTAACTATTCAAACTAAACAAAGCAATATCTATTTACTCAAGGAGTATCCAATTCTGATATTGCATATTAAAAATAAGGACAATAATGCATAACATCAACCACCCGAAAAAATGATACACATGACGATCTAGAAGTTGATTAATTTACCTGATTTAGCGACAATTCATTATCTTCTATTTTTTTATCTATAGGAAATAACTCTCTAGCAATACCAAATCCATTGATACAGCAATAAGATGTGATCAAACACATATGGGCTATAGTGCATAACGCAGTCCCCACTATGGATAACATCATCTAGAAAGGCTGCACGACTCCTAATAGATGCCCTCTCTACAAGTCTAATTGGGAATCCTCAACCCATCTCAAATTTTAGTTTTGTTTCTAAAATTTGGGAGTCGATTAATCCCTCTCAACATCTTATTACTAGCAACCAATCCATCTCTCAGGTTTTGACGGAGTGGAATCCAAAGAAGGTAATAGATAGGAAATCTTTCATCCGTATGTGCATACCTTCTGCCATTGTATGACCCACTTGGGTAGAGTGAAACAACCGATTAATGGAGAAAGATTATGATAAAGAGGCTTCCATGGAAAATATAACCACACATAGGCCTGTAAACGGTAGCTTATCGGATCGGACATAGGTATATCCGTATCCGAAAAGCTATCCGAATATCCGAATCCGATAATTATCCGACGGATATTAGAAATCAATATCCGAATGCGATAATATTGATGGATATCGGATAATATCCGGTATCCGAAACTTTAACAAAATTTCAAATTTGTTCTTTAAATTTTTAACCATTAGATCTAAAGATTAAATCTCAACCATACATTTTATATATTATTATAAATAAATTTAAATTTTTATTAATTTTTTATATTACTTATAAGATATGGATATTTATCGGATCGAATATGAGTGTATCTGTATCCGATAAGCAGATATCCGATAAGGAATATCCAAATCCGTATCCGAATCCGAAATTTCAGATATTTTTTTGAAATTCGAATACGGATGCGGATCGGATGTCGAATATTCGGATATCCATTCACAGGCTTAACCACACAAGTGAAAAGCTTGATACATTATTGGGCTTGTAATCAAGATTGGAGTAGTACAACTCCTTTTACCCTACATATTAGGAGTTGTTGTGTTGGTGCCTAATGTAATTTCCCTTAGTTGTTGTTGTGTTGGTGCCACGGTTGGTTAACCATATTGGTTTCCACCATGGTTTTGCTTTTGTTCTTCTCTTTAATGAAGCTATTTTACCTTCTCTAAAAAAATAAAAGATGTGATAAAACACAATAACTACCGCATATAAACTTTGATATAAAGGGGCCTAAAGTCCAACTAACCTACTGGTCTAAAATTCAATTAACTAGATTATTTATACCTTTAGTAATAATAATAATACTACAATGGATTTCACCTCCGCTAAAGTCGAACCTTAAACTTCCAGGATTTAGGAGTACATACAATACCAAATGAGCGATAGAATAAGCTAACAAATTATGTACAATAACACTTAAAAACATGTTTGGGACGAAAGAGTTAAAGTCAAAATGCATAAAAGAATCACATTCTCATAATAATAGTTAAATCTTTATCAGTGGTGTATTTCATACCAAACCAAAGAACAAGAAGAAGGAAATGATATTAAAAAGGACAATAATCCATAACATCAACCCCAAAGGGAAACCAAACAAGAACAAGTAAAGGATATCATAAACGACAACATTGCATAACATCAACCCCCGGAAAATGTAATACCCTCTATGATCTAGAAGTTGTTTCACTTGATTTAGAGATAATTCATCATCTTTTAGTTTCTCATCCATTATAATATAACTCTCTAGCAATGACCCATTCTTCATAAACGCCTTCACAAGTTTTGAGTATACAATTTTTGTCAAAATCTGGAATTTCTTAGATACCTTTTGGGCACTATCACGAAAATACTGAGAAGTTATTGTGGTCGTAGTGGAGGAAGAGACATTTGTAGCTACTAGTGGTTTATCACCAACCTTGACTAATCCATCCATATACGCCTTACAAGAAGTTAATATAGTTACAGCACGATCACGAAAATACTGAGAAACAAATACTTCAAAATTCTTCGGTGGGTTATTGAGAATTGCTAAAATTGATTTACAACTTAAGATATACGCGTACTCATTATAGGCCAATACCTCTTTTCGAGAATATACAACTGCAGTAGGTTCATTATAATATGGATTCTCATTCAAAACTAAAGCTTGGATTGATAATAAAACTTGTAGTATAGTAGAATTATTTGGTACCCATTTCTCACTTTTTTGACCATCCCAAGTATTTATAATGCTTAAACAAACATACCCATTAGAATATAAGTTTGGATTTAATCGAAATCCAAATGAACGATAATAAACTTTTGGTGGTGAATTAGGGTAATTTGGAGGAAATTGAATATCAAAGAAGAAGAGACAATCATGATAAGGAGTACCTGATGGACCAATTATTACTGCTCTTAATAGATCAATACGTTCTTCATAAACCCTAACAAAGATCGAATCGGGTAAACATTCTTCCAAGATCTTCCACTCTTTCATTATTTTCTTACATGTTTCTTTACTATAAGTGACTTTCTTCTTATGTTTTTTATAATAATGATGATCAGAAAGGGAGTTTTCATTCAATGGAATAATATCGAATTGCTTGAATTCTTCTCTTGCTGAATTTTTAGCTGCCGATTTTCCTACTAATTCCATCGTATCTTCTTCGTGATTTCTCTTCTTTGCTTTTCGATTACTATACTGAAAACTAGGGTTTAATAGCACTACAGGTTATATTTATGTGCCGGTTTTGATAAACCCTAAAACAGATTTTCCCGAGAAAATGGGAAGTCAGTAAAGAAAAATTCCTAGAATTTGAATTGCATATAGTTGTTTGTTTAAGTTGAACCCCTAAAATAGACTAAGTGGCTAAAATGACCATATGAAGATAACCAACTGACGGCTAGCTAACAGCCTTATAAGACGACCTTAATGTGATTTTTTCTCGTCTACATTTTCTACTCTAATCTCCTTCCAACGCCCCCACCACCACCACCACCTCTCTTAGATTTCTATTATTTTTTATGAAGGCCTGAAGGGTTTACGATCGGCGACCTTCTACAACGAAGAAGAAAAACATAAATAATTGGATAGAAATTAATTTTGAGAAAAAAGATAAAAGAAAAGACATCAACTTGTTAAAGTTAAATTATGAAATATTACAAAACGAGCAGTTTTAGAAACTGGTTATCTTTGATGGGCTATTTTGAAGAATTGTATAAAGGGCCAAAATAGAATTAACCTATACACAAATTGAATTAGTTTAGAGTAGTGTTTTATACTCATACGGCCGGTCATCTGTCCGCGACCTTTCACGACGAAGAAGACAAAGAGAAATGAGAAAATACATTTGAGAAGAAAGATAAACAAAAAAGAAAAAATATGAACTTGTTAAAGTTCAATTATAAAAGATTACAAAAGAAACAAAAAAACAATTTTGAAAACGGATTATCTTTAGGGGACTATTTTGAAGAATCGTTTAAAGGGCCAAAATAAAATTAACCCTATAAATTAGTCTAGATAGTATCTTGAACTCGTGCGGGCAATTGTGCCAAGTCTAAGTCCTATATACCCGCTTAGAGCAAGTTGAATGTAAGGGCTCGACTCCGAATTTTGGGAGTACCTGAATTTTTTCAAATCCAAAGTCAGGCATTTAATAGGAGCTCCCAAATTCAAATTATGTACGTGTCTGAGATCTTGATTTCAAATTTCAACCATGAAATGAAATTATTATCAAAAGTAGGGAGTTTGAACTTCAAATTTTTTTACTTTTTGTTCATCTATAAAGACAACCACTCATGCATTAAGTTTTTTTTTTTTACATCTTTTCTTATATTATGTACATCTTCTCTCTATATTAATTTGTCTTCAATGGATAATCATTTTGAATTAATAAATATGATCATTCAAGGCGAGATTCAGGCTAGGGAAGTGCTGATGTCAAAATTTGTCACTATGGTATCAGTCAGAAACCTCTCCGATGTTCGAGACAGTCAGATTGTCCTTGCAATTAAAAGATAAAGTATTGAATGAATAGTGGAGTTCGTACCTTATTCAAGGTGATTTGATGCCCTTCTATAGGCTGCTTTGACCGAATATTGATAGACGGTGATGATGAGGCGTTGAGATCCACCATTTGGGATTGAAACTACTATTTCATAGTTTTGAGATTCAGGGGTTTCTTTTAAAGTTATCCTGTATCTTTGATATCTAGGAGTTCCTCTGTTTTATGATCCTTGGTGGATATCCTTTCGAGTTGATAGATCTTTTAGGAGATGTTTCCTCATTTGAAGATTCTTGAAGCCCAAGTTAGTTAAGTAATCGAGATCTTCATAGGATTAAGTCGGTAAATGTGAGATACACTTTTACCTTCCCATGCTTCGGGCTTAAGGTACCAACCTTGCTTACAAGGATTTTAAAGAATGCCAGAGATTATATATTACATAAATTGGAATGGAGAAATTGCCCAGTCGCATGACGCAGACATTATACTGACCATTGTCGTAGTCCAACACTCATACTACAAGTTGTTGCATCGTCTGATCTATGGATTTATCATGCATTTTTTGGGCTGCCTGGATAATGTAATGACATCAATGTGTCAAAGCGTTCTCCAATATTCGATGCAATCATGACAAGTAGGGCACCACCTGTTAATTATGAAGTTAATGGTAATCAATATAATATGGGTTATTATCTCGGTAATGGGATATATCTTCCATGGGGTTGTTTGTTAAAACCATACAATCTCCGTTTACTTTGCCATATGTTAAGAGTCGGTAAGAAAAGATGATGAACGAGCCTTTGTGTATTGCAAGCTCGTTTTGCTATTATCCGAGGATGACCCGTTTTTTGGGATATAGAACACTAGGTAATACCATGAAGGCATGTTTAATAATGCATAACATGATAACTGAAAATGAAGGATCTGATGTTACTGTCGATTTTGATGGAAGTGTTCCAAAAGAACTATTGTTTCTTGGGGGAGATATTGCCGAAAAATATTTGCTCGTCTTAGTCGAGTTAGAAGCAGCAGTTTATACACAATTAAAGGCATATCTTATAGAGCACTTGTGGAATATTAAATATCGCAACGAGTGACAAATCTTTTATCGTTAATTTACTTGTTTTTCCTGCATTTAAGTTATATGAATTTGAGATAACAATGTATTTGGTTTTTCAATGAAATAGATATTCTGGTAACTTCCAATTTCGAATAATAAATTGACAATAAAAAGTTACATTAAAATAAAATAGAACAAAAAAAAAGTATAATAGGGTGGACGCGGGATTTAAGGTTGAGGGTCCAGTCCTGGCTCCCCGATTGGAGTCCACTGGGGTGGGGCTCCTAAATTTTAATTTGGGAGCCCAACTCTTCCCACCTTAGACTTGCTCTTAAGTGACTGATATTATCCGACCCTTAAAAAATACTGAAGAAACTTCTTAGTAAATCTTAGTTGGAGTTCACGTACAGTTCAGTAAACGTGAGAACTCGAAGGTCCTCTTGTTGGAGATTAGAGGTGTAGATACATCAATACAATCAAATAAACTCAAAAGGTTCTCATCAACATACTTTCATATAATAAAGTTTCTTTAGATCTACACAATCTCCTAAGCAAATCATACAAAGTTTTCTCACAATAATAAACTAGATATTGAAGTTAGTTCTTACCTTAAACACAATATTCATACTAGATCTATGCCTTCTTCTTCAAGTTTCTTCTACACTATTCTCTTTTTTACTTTCTCTCTCTAGATTGTTCTTAAACTAGTCAAAACAAAAGAACTCTCTACACCCTTTTAATTAATTTCATGAGACTTTTTCTTTTTTTACCCCTTCTAGTTTGATAAAACCATTTACTCAAGCCCAGATTTTATATTGGGCCAAAACCTAAATTTGGTTTAATAGCCACCTTTCAACACCTCCGTCATTAACAATTAAGTTTATGTTTAGGGAGGTAAATTATGCGTCAAATCTGTATACATATAATATTAATTGAGTTAAGTCGTATTGTGTATTCTATCTCGAAACTATAAATGACGAGGGTATAATTTGTGTTCGCCGAATGTGACGAGTTCTGTCAAATGCATTATGTAAAGTGTGCAATATGTGCCACGTTGGTTTTGTGTTTTTTAAGAAACCTTGAGAAACTCGAAAAACAAATGGTGCAAACCTGTATAATTAAAATACATATTGATTTTGTGTAAGAGGTTTGACCTAATAGAATTTGGGAATTCTACGCTATGAGAGCCGATGGCGTAAACTCCGCAAATTTTCAAAACCTTTGAGTCGATTGCAAATTTGCAAAACTCACATGGAATCTTCAATATCTCCAATTTTATGAGTAGAAAATATTAAAGACTGTAGATTAAATTGAACGAAATTTTATTCAATAAACTAAGCTCCCTTAACAATGAACATAAAAGACCTATTTATAGGTTTGAAACCCTAAAATAATAGAAGTCTAAAATTACTAAAACTCTAGAATAACTGGAATGTAGAATACTGCTAAAAACTAGGAAAACAACCAGTATTGGGAAATTGCTAAAAACCTAGAAAATCTACCCTAAAACAATTAAAATATGAAACTGCTAAAACAAAAAAAAATATAAAATTCGAAAACTACTGAAAAATAGAAAATTTTTTGTAGGTCATCCAATCCTTGACTTTTCACGGTCCCAATTATCATAAAATCCTAATGTTATTTTGTCAGCTGCATCATCTTCCCCTGGTTGGATAGAATTCGACTTCGAATTTGAATCTTCTCCGTCCGAATTATCTCCAGAATATGGTAATAAGTGATTGATATTAAAAATATATGAGGAACGCACATGACTTGGCAATTTCAGACGATTATCATTCAGATTAATCTTGTCAAGTATCTTTAGTGGTCCAATTTTTCTTGCTGATAACTTGTTATATTCACCTACTGAGAATCTAGTTTTGGTTAAAACGATCCGAACATACTCGCTCTCCTTATACTCCACGTGTTCTTCTGGGTTCATCCTATAATGAACTCTATTCGATAAAGTTGCACCGAAAACTCGATTTATTTGATGTTGAACATCCTTCAGCGGTGGTAAACCGCTAGATAGATTTGTAAGGAAAACATTTGCGAATTCTTCCGATGTCGGGCAACAACATATGGAATCACGTCATCCACAATACTACTTTCCTTACCAATAAACATATATCTAACATTAGTTTGTTCAACCTCCTCAATGAAAAATCTCCGAGATAACAAATTTGAACATTAATTCATCTTTCTCAGTTGTAGTCGGAATCTCTTTACTTGGTAGCAATATAATTTTCTTCTTGTCAAACAGAAAGCTATGACTGTTCTTTCGACCATCATGTAGCTGATTTGTCAAACTGTCAAGGTCTGCCTAATAATAGATGATACATATCCATAACGACGACATCACACCACATACTATCGCGATATTGGGTTCAAACAGAAAAGGAAGCAAGGAACCGTTTAGAAACAGTTACCTGAATTCTCTTCTTAAGCCACACCAATATGGAAGAATTTGGGTGTGGTTCTGTCTTCAAGTTAAGTTTGGTTACCGCCTCTTCGGAAATAACGTTCTCACACGCACGAGAATCAATGATTGGTTTACACACCTTCCCTCTGATTGTTCATGTAGATTGGCATATATTATTCCATGTACAACCCCTTATCGTGAGGTCTTCCTTTTGAACATTGATTTGCCCGATGACTATGTTCGCCACACTAAAAACATCGAATAGTCGAACCGCTAGTTTGAGGCAAATTAGTCTGCTTATTTTGTTGTCTCGTAGCTACCAGTGTTTGCGCAAAACCTGATGCATTACCTCGTTGAGGGTTACTGCCTGCTGGCCTAACCTCAACAAGACTTCTTCCAAACACCGTATCCCATGATGTCCCTCTACCTTTTTTTTGTTTCTCACAAATTATGCCACGTTGATGAGCATCTGATATCGTGAATGGATCAAACATATCGATTGTATCCTGATAGTATACCTTAAGACCACCAATGTAGCGAACGACTAACTGTTCTTCTGTTTCAACAAGTTCATTGCAAGAAATCAGAAAGTGAAACTCAGTAGTATACTCGTCTACAGTACGAGACCCTTGCTTTAATTGTTGCATTTTCTGATACATTAACTTAGTGTAGTTATGTGGAAGAAAAGTTGCACGCATATATTTCTTCATCTTCTCCCACGAAGTTACCTTTGATTTCTCTGTTCTGGACCGCAACAACTTGTGTTGCCGCCACCATGCAGCAACTCTGTCACGAAGTCTAGTAGCCACAAGAGGAATCTGTCTATCATCTACCGTAGTTAACCAGTCGACGAATTCTTCAGGTTGACCGTGCCCTCCAAATTCCGGGATATCAATCTTCAACCCGGCTTCCCACTTCCGAGAATCGTGGTTGGTTAGATTCCTTCTTCCCCAAACGTCTCTAGCAAAAGGGTTATGGGAGTCATCCTCCGTAGATCTATCATCCCTTGTTGAGTGACGATTTGGTGAAGTTGGTTCCCGTTGATGAACAATCAACGCATCCAACTGTTGTGTCAATCCTTCCATCATTCGAGTCATATGTTGCCGCCATTCGTCAAAGCCGTCTAATCGTTGATTCATAACTTCAGCTCTTTCACTAATAATATCCATGGGATTCTCCACACCTCTAGCAGCTTGTATTTTCGGTGACATTGTTAAAGATCGACGCAAGCTTTGGTTCTAACTGATGCAACGCGTAGTAGACAAGAAATTAAAAGTACAAAGATTGCTCCTCTATGATTGAGTAAATTAAACTAAGCTCTCTTAACAATGAACATAAAAGGCCTATTTATATGCTTGAAATCCTAAAATAATAGAAGTCAAAAATTACTAAAATTCTAAAGTAACTAAAATCTATAATATTGCTAAAAACAAGGCAAATCTTCCTCAAAGCAACTAAAACTCTAAAACTGCTAAAACTACAAAAAATATAAAATTCGGAAAGTACTAAAAATAAAAAAATTCTTCCTGTAGGTCATCAAATCCCTGATTTGTCACAACCCCACTAAACATAAAATCCTAATGCTATTTTGTCAGCTGGATCAAGAATACTATTGCAAGCATGACAATAACGGTTGAAATAAGCCCCCGAATACACCAATCCATAGCATATTTCAGAAGTGTTTTTTTTCGTTGAAGAACCATGATCTGGAAGTTGATTCACTTGATTTAGCGATGATTCATCATCAACTATTTTCTCGTCTATTAGTATAAAATAACTCTCTAGCACAGACCCATTCTCAGTAAATGCCTTCACAAGTTTTGAGTAGATAGTAGCAACTTGAACGGCTGCCGTGGTGGTGGTGTTGGTAGTTAGAGTGGTGGGGGTGGCCGTCACAATGGTGGAGGAAGAAGAGACACTTTTAGCTCCTACGGGCTTATCACCAACCTTAACTAATCCATCCAGATACGCGTTACAAGAAGTTAAAATAACTTCAGCGCGATCGCGAAAATACAGAGAAACAAATACTTCAAAATTCTTCGGTGGATTATTAAGAATTACTAAAACCGATTTACAACTTAACAAGTACGCGTACTCAGTATAAGCCAATGATTGTTTTTGATGATCTGGAAGATATCGATTGGTACCAGGTTCATTAAAAAATGGATCCTTGTTCAAAACTAGAGCTTGGATTGATAATAAAACTTGTAGTATAGTAGAATTATTTGGTACCCATTTCTCACTTTTTTGACCCTCCCAAGTATTTAAAATGCTTAAACAAACCTTCCCATTAGAATATAAGTTTGGATTTAATCGAAATCCATATGAATGATAATAAACTTTTGGTGGTGAATTAGGGTAATCTGAAGGAAATTGAATATCAAAGAAGAAGAGACAATCATGATAAGGAGTACCTGATGGACCAATTATTACTGCTCTTAATAGATCAATACGTTCTTCATAAACCCTAACAAAGATCGAATCGGGTAAACATTCTTCCAAGATCTTCCACTCTTTCATTATTTCCTTACATGTTTGTTTACTATAATTGACTTGTTTTGATGAACCAGCATAATAATGATGATCAGAAATGGAGTTTTCGATAGCTGGAATAATATCAAATTGCTTGAATTCTTCTATGGTTGAGTTTGATTTTACTGTATCTACTACTATTTCAATCATCTCTTCTTCATGATTTCTCATGTTTGCTTTTGGATAACTTTACTGAAAACTAGGGTTTAATAGCACTACTGATTCTATTTATGTGCTGGTTTTGAATTTGTTGATAAACCTTTAAACAGATTTTCCGATGAAAATGGGAAATCGGTATATAAAATTTCCGAAAATTTGAAGACTCTTTGTAGTATTTGTTTGTTTTAAGTTTTAGCCCCCTAGAGTAGACTAACTCACTAAAATGACTCTCCCAAAGATAACCTGCCTCCAACTCTTATTTTCTATTATATTCCTCTCTCGAATAATCCAACCTCAGGGATTTGCTTACGAACGATGATGAACCCGACCTTTTTACAAATGATTAAAAGAAAAAAAATCAAACTACTAGCAAACCAAACAATTGAATTAACAAGAAACCGGAAAGCAACTTGACTATTCAAAAACAAAGAAGCAATATCTATTTACTCTAGGAGTATGGAGTTCTGATAATACATATTAAAAATAAGGACAATGATGCTTAACATCCACCAACAGAAAAAATAATACACATGAAGATCTAGAAGTGGATTCGCTGATTTAGCAATAGGTTATTATCTTTTATTTTCTCCTCGATTATAAATTGACTCTCTAGCAAAGACCCATCCTCCATAAACGCCTTCACGAGTAGTTTTGAGTAGACAATTTTTGTCAAAATCTGGAATTCATGAGATACCTTCTTGGTACCACCCTCAATAGTGGTTGCCCTGGTAGTGGAGGAATAGACACTTGTAGCTACTACTAGAGTTTCTGAGATACCTTCTTGGTACCACAAGTTTTCGAATGAATATGGTATTTGTAGGCTTTTAACACTTGGTGAAAAACAAGGATTTCCAGGAAGGGGGATTGGGTTAACCATCCAAAATGAGGGAAAAAATAGTTTTCCCATCCTAGATAGCCAAAAAATGAAAGGCAGGTCCAAAGAGTCAGGTTGGGAACAAAAATGACGAAATGGCCCTTGGAAAACAAAGTATTTACGGTTCATGCCATCGAAAATTACAAAATTGCCATCGAAATTTTCTCGGGAAACGATTTTTTTTTCTGAAAAAGAATCAGACAACCCGTCCATCAGAATCTGTACGGTTCAGAAATTTACGGAATGCCACCGAAAAATTCCCGAGAAACGAAATTTTTTTGAAAAATTGTTTGACGCACCGGGAAATTATTTTATTTACTGGAAATTTTCTTTTGTACTAGACACTTTTGTACCCGGAATTTTCTTGTGACCGGGAAATTATTTTATTTACCAGAAATTTTCTTCTGTACTAGACACTTTTGTACCGGGAATTTGAAATTTTCAATTTCTTGTGTACGGGAAATTATTTTATTTACCGGGAAGAGATGGTTTGCTGGGCGAGAACTTGAAATTTCGTTTGAGAATTTAAATTTTTTAAAAATTTGAATGTTCTTGTGTACGGAAAATTATTTTATTTACCAGGAAGAGATGGTTTGCTGGGCGGGAATTTGAAATTTCGTTTGAATTTTCAAAAAAATTTAAATTTTTGAATTTTTTTGTGTACGGGAAATTATTTTATTTACCATCCAGTTTTTTTGGTCAGGAAACGTCAGCATGTCTCGTCCAAGGGCAAAAGGAGGATAAAAAAAAATCAGGAAACAATGAGCTGTCCTGACATTTGGACTGGAAACTCATTTTTTTGCAAGGTTGGATTTATTTTGGTTTTTGCCCCCCAAGAATTGGACCTTTCACTCAAAAATCCTTCCAGGAAGGCTAGTGAGTATATATTGCATGCATTAAGTCAACACATTTGAAAAAAAAAATGGTGTAAGATCTATCATGTGTTTTTTTGTATTATAATATGTGGCGATGTGCCATGTTGATTTTGTAATTTTTTAAGAAGCTTTGAGAAACTTGAAAAACAAATGGTATAAAACCTGTATAAATAAAATACATATTGATTTTGTGTAAGGGGTGTGACCTAAAAGAATTTGGGAACCCTTACGTTGTGAGTCCATGGCGCGAACCTTGCAAACTATCAAAACCTTTGAGTCGATTACAAATTTGCGAAACTCACATGGAATCTTCAATACCTCCAATTTTATGAGTAGAAAATACTAAGGATGGTAGAGATTTAAGGAAATTGAAGGTCCCGAACCCTAAACAAAAAGGATGAAGAGATATATGTATCAAGATACGTTGAAGAACTTAGAGGGATATCTCGTTTCGCTAAAAATGCTATGAGAAATGAGGTGAGAGAGAAAATAAGAAATTATAAACGTTTAAAATTTTGAAATTAAAAAGAGAAGTGAGATGAATGAATTTGGGAGGGAATTTTAAAAATCATAAGTGACACTTTAAATTTTAGAGTTTGATGGTCACATTGGAGATACTCTTAGAAGTGGGTAGGGCCCCCTTGACCCATTCCTTCTATTATTCCATGTAATTAATTTTCACCAAAAGACACTTAACACTTCTATTATTATGGCTAATATTTTCTTGAAACAGTGTCTTGGTAATTGTTGCTGCCTTGCTCTTTCTTTACTAGATCTTTTACTTTTTCTTTTTATCAAATAGATACTTTAAAAATCTTTTTTTTCATTCTTGGTAACATATGACATACGTACATCTTCACCGAGGGGAGGGAAGACCGGTACTCAATTTGTAGTTTAATACGAGAGATTTTTTTTTTGGCAAAGCCCAATTTGGTTAGATAGTCACATATCTATTTTTCTACTATGGAATACATCGAGTTCTAATCATTGTGCATCTAAATATGTTTGAGACAATGTTCTCCCAAAAATGAAGGATTTCTCTCTACTATTTATCACAATGTTAGGAATCAATAGTGCCATTCTTCATTCTTTTTGCTCCCAAATATCTTTCTACTCTGTTGAGAAAAATGTGATGAATATAGTTTCACACCAGAGAAGGAGAATCTAGCAATAAAAAATATAGTGTTTAGGTGTTCTACATTCAGTATCAATTAGTTTGAGTTAGATTACTACAAATTTAACATAGTGTCACAACTAGGCTTACACATGATAGGCTTAAAAGTCACATGTGTTCCACGTCGTTAGGCTCAAAGAACGCCACAAGTGAGGGGGGCGTGTGAGAATGGCTCACGTGGAAGAAATACGATCTACCAACTCAAAGAGCTTGATGTCTTTTAGTTCATTTACGATCTAGCAACTAAAAGAGCTTGATGTCTTTTAGTTCATTTACATGTGGGTTAAAAAATAGGTTAGGTTAGGTTACATTGAGGGTAAAATAGTATTTTCTCATTTGCTTAGGGTAAAATAGTACTTTCATTTCAAAAATATTTTTGCACTGTTATATTTAACTATTTTTTTAAAAAAGGGAGTCCAAAATGCAAGTATGGAAAAAGGGAGTCCAAACGCCAAGTGAATTATATGAAAGGGGGTTCAAACAGCAAATCTCCCCTTTCTCAACCAATCCAATTAATAACTTATTAGTTAAGTCCACCACCCTTTGGCGTAACGGATGGACACCCCTCTTAAGTCCATGAGGTCGTGGGATCGAGTCTCGGTGGAAGCAGTTGCCATCCAGATTTATCCTGTGTAATTTAGGCTATAAATAATGTAATAATTTGTCGGGTTTTAGGCCTCTTTGTTGTCGGGCTTTAGGCCTCTTTCATTCTTTGTTCAATTAGGCGGTTATCGTGCTTATTACATCTTTATGATGCATCAGTGCCTTGTAATCGACTAACGTAGATCGTAGTCGAATCATCAAAAAACAAAAACTTATTAGTTAAATTTTTTTTAAAATATTTTTACTCATTCTCTCTCTCTTTAGAAACTCCGGCGAAGGGGTTTCCCTTCGCCGAAGTTCCGGTCTGTTCTTCAACAGACCAGATCTGGCCTGTTGAAGAACATACCAGATCGGTCTGTTCTTCAACAGACCGGAACTCCGGCGAAGGGAAACCACTTCGCCGGAGTTTCTAAAGAGAGAGAGAGTGAGTGAAATTTTTTTTTTTTTTCATGGTCGCCGACCGGAAATTTTTTCGGTCGGCGACCTAATCGAAGAAGAGAGAGAGAGAATGGTAGGGAGAGAGAAGATGAGGTGGAGAGAGAGAGAGAGAGGTGAGGTGGGGGGTTTTTTATTTTTCCCTCTAACAACTTACAAAATAAAATTGTCAAATAAAATTGACCAATTTTTGACCAAGTCTTCACACCTCAGAAACTATTTTGCTTTCCCCAAAGCGATGCCCTATATAAAACAGAATGAAGAGTGGTGACTAGGACAAAGTTTTGGACAAACCAAAGACAAACCCAGAGATACTACTAATGTTAAAAGTAACCCATTAATATAAACGTCTTCGAGATTGGGATAAATCTGGCCGTTAAAAATCTCCTCACAACCACTTTTGGGGCGCCATGAGTAAATGAACGTGGACAATCCGTTATTTTCGTCAGTTTCATCATTCATTCTTCAGTTTCAAAACCATTATCTTGGTCCATTTAATCCCTTAATTTCATCATTCTAAATAAAAAATAATGATTTTCTCACTATAAAATTGTTGGCTCACCCTCATCGATCATTCGATAGGTTTTTGATATTCCTCTCTTCTATTATTCTTTATTGAGTTTCTTATTAATTTTTCGAGTTTGATTATGGAGTTTCTTATTGATTATGTCTGATATTGCTTTTGATCCAAGTATTTTTTATATTTGATTCTTTGGTTGAATGCTTTTGTTGAGTTTTTTGGTTCACCTCTTACAGCAAAAGAAATCAATTAAGTGTCTTGTGCACACAACATGTTCGATAGAAATTCCGATGGAGCTTAAAACCTAAAAAGCAAAAAAATGCATACCTTCTGCAAGAATTTGATCATAGTGATCTACAGAGTTTGATCATAATATCTTTAGTATTTGATTCTTCGGTTGATTTCTTTGATCTATATAGTTCGATCATATTATTTTTAATTATATTTGATTCTTTGGTTGAATGATTTTGTTGGGGAAGCAGTAGTTCATTTTTAGTGGTTCACCAACACTTCTCAAAACATTAAGGTGTAGAGAAAAAATGAGTTGGTGTGTGAAAATTGAGATAAAGTCTGCTATAGTAGCCTCATAAATTTTTCGAGGCATAACTTAACGGCTGCAAGAGAACCACACCTTTCATTTATTGTGGAAACCCCAAATAGCAGCTTCTGTATGATTCCTACATTGTGCCACTGAAGTCTGGCCTTGGATTTGCCAATCCAGCACAAAGTTTTGTTGTAAACTTTCAGAAAAAAAATCCAGTCAGAAAATAGTTAGTCGACCAATACATTGATTTGACAGTAAATCTTTAGAGCCTTTTTTTTTTCTCGATAATATATTGCCTTTTCTTGGTTCCACATAAGAGTTGGTCGATAGAAACAAAAGGTTGTTATTTTGGCTATCAATTTAGCTTAAACATACTTGAACAATGTTCAATTGTAAAACAGAGTTGGTTGTTTCTCAAGTGTTTACTTGAAACTCATCAAATGGGTGCTCTCAAAGTGTTCTTCCCCTGTTTCTTAATGATTTTTCATCATCATTTTAATTTGGAATTTTCATTAATAAATGAGAATCCATTTTTTCATAGTTATAGTTTGCAACATTGAACTATACCCATCAGGTATGTTTAAATCCATTATTTCATAGTTTTTAATTTGCAATTTTCATCAGTTAAGGGTGGCATATGCTATTTCTTACATGATAAAAGTTGCACTAACAGTGTTAATTTTGATAAAATGATCTGTATTACGGTGGTCTATTACAATTACCTTTAGAGTTATTATTGTAGCATATTTTTTCCATGGGTTGACACAAATAAACCTTCTGGTGAAGGAAAAAGAAGTGATGGTTCATTGACTTGGGCCTAAAAGAGAGTTGGAGTTGGATAGGATGTCAGATTTTGCTAAAATCAGGTATTTCCTTAACAGGTTAGGTAATATACAGTGTTATGGTATAACAGAGGTAAGGAGATTGAAATGGAAACATCGAACACAGAGTTGAAGATCTCCGACCTTGAAACACAGCTGGCTTCTCTCCGGACCAAGCTCGAGGAACTTTCCAAGGAGAAGTTCGAGAACATGATAAACGAGATCCGTTAGTTCATCGCTGGAGCTTGATGTCGAACAGAAGGTTACCTCTTCACAAGTACTGAGATTCTTAGAGATGGGATACGAATTTATCAGAGACGGTATCACGAATTAGTAGTAGAGTGAAAGTCAATTTAGTGAGAGGTCTTTACCAGGAAGAAGCTACTTTTATCTCTTGAGGAAAGGAAGACAATTGATAGTTCATTAACTCGGGTCTAAAGGAGAGTTGGATTGAATTGCCGATAAGGAAGTTATTTGGCTGAATGTTCCAACTTCCTATATCTGCAGAAGTGTTGATTTGCATATTACACACCCAATTACCCAACCCTTTTTGGTCTTTGGTTAGGACTGAAAGGTGTTATAATAATCTTCCATGTTATAGCAATGGTTTGTTCTTGGGGTGAACACATGAGATTGAATCAATCGTTGTTTAACATTATCGTATTTTTTTGGCAAGTTTGTTCATACTTTAGTTTAATTCAGTCTTTGCTCATGAGTTATCTATGTATCGTAGATCTTTTGGTTTTCCTCAGTACTCGGAAAGAACATAAAACTTTTAGAGAGAGAAAGAACTGGAACTTTGATGTTTTTAGAGATTGAAAAAGATGGAGAAGATAAAATGTGAAACAAAATAAGAATGATGAAGAAGATCTTTGGATGTTTAAATAGGAACAAAGAAGGAACTGAAACAGAATACAATGGGCGGGATCCAAAAAAAATGGCCGAAATTTCGTAAAAAATGGCGCCATTTTTGAAATTTTAAAAAATTCGAATGTCTTTCGGTTGTGACGTCATGTACGGGAAACTAATTAATTCGCTGTCTCGCGTCAGAGTGTCAGAAAACTGAGAAATATCCCGTCCAAGGGCAAGAAGGGGAGGAAACAAAAATAAAACCAGGAAAAAATATTGTTTTCTGACATTTGAACCTGATTCACATTTTTGAATGAAAATAGATTGGGCTCTCATTTACCCCCCAAAATTTGGATCTCTTACTCATTTTTTGTTATTTTTATCATGATTTTTTAAATTTATATTGAGAATTTGTTCTTGGATTAATGTTGTAATTTGGTTGTCTGTTTCTTTATGTCTTTCACATAATGAATAATGAATCGTAGATCTTTTGGTTTTCCTCTTAACTTAATGGTGTTTCTATTTATTTTTACTTCTGATTCATGTTTATAATATGTGATAAGTTAGAAACTTTGGAATTCTAAGGAGGATAGAGAAAAAAGATCCGGAAATCATGTAAATGAAAACATATATATTTGAAGTTCCTTAGTACTTTCATTTGAGAGTAGACTTGAAATTTAACGCATTCATTGCATTCAACTAAATTGACCAAAAAAAAGGTACATATCAAAAATAATAATGACACAATTGCTATCAACTGTTTGATGGCTAATTGGCTATTCACGCCAAAACCGTCGGTCACCCTATCACGGTTCTTAAACATGGAACTAGACTAAAGGTTCTAGTCTCGTTTTTAGCTCTTTCTAAAAAGAATATTCCAAATCATTCTTAAAACTGAAAACAAACAACTCTTAGAAACTTCCTTTACCGACTTCCTATTTTGTTTTGTTTGGGAACTCTGTTTTAGGGTTTACTAAAACCATCTTATTAATAACAATATAAATAGAACCATTAGTACCACCACTAAACCTTCCGTCTTTAGAGTTTACTAAAACCCTAGTTTAGTAATCCATAAGCAAACATGAGAAATTATGAAGAAGGGATGATTGAAGTAGTAGTAGATAAAGGAAAATCATTACCAGCGGAAAACTCAACTAGAGAAGAAGAAGAATTCAAGCAGTTTGATATTATTCCATCTATTGAAAACTCCTTTAGTGATCATCATTATTATGGTGGTTCATCAAAACAAGTCAATTATAGTAAACAAACATGTAAAAACATAATGAAAGAGTGGAAGATTTTAGAAGAATGTTTACCTGATTCAATCTTTGTTAGGGTTTACGAAGATCGTATCGATCTATTAAGAGCAGTAATAATTGGTTCATCAGGTACTCCTTATCATGATTGTCTCTTCTTCTTTGATATTCAATTTCCTTCAGATTACCCTAATTCACCACCAAAAGTTTATCATCATTCATTCGGATTTCATATGAATCCAAACTTATATGATAATGGGTATGTTTGTATAAGCATTATTAATACTGCCGCTGGTGAAAATAGTGAGAAATGGATACCAAATTATTCAAGTATACTACAAGTTTTGTTATCAATCCAAGCTCTTGTTTTGAATGATAATCCATTTTTTAATCATCCTGATACCAATCAGAATCTTCCAGATGAGCAAAAACAATCATTGGCTTATAAGGAGTACGTGTATATTTTATGTTGTAAGTCGATTTTAGTAATCCTTAATAACCCACCCAAGAATTTCGAAGCATTTGTTTCTCAGTATTTTCGTGATCGTGC